>JADLZN010005078.1:0-326373 GCA_018155175.1 Sinocyclocheilus anophthalmus
TACTGGCCAAGACGGGCATTTTGACATAATTTTGTATGTATTTGATAGTTTTAGCGCAGTTATCCACTCATTTTGGTATTTGTGGCTCACAAGCTGTTTGAGACCGAGCGCGGATTGTGTGCTCCACTAATATAGATCAGTAGTGGTGTGCGCCTTTGGTGTAAGCGCGAAACCTGCGGGAATGACTAAAAAAATGCACAATACAAGCACTATTTAACCAGAGAGAATGAGACGTGTGTGAGAGAGAAGGAGTCGTCGGAGAGAGAGGTGATAATGCACGGCCTGCCCTTTCTTGCTTCCCCGGGTACAAACGGATCGCTCGGAATCGTAAAGATGAGACTGGCCCGTCCGTTCACTGATCCAGCTGATTTATGCGGAAATCGGCCGATTCCGAGCCCTTGCCTCTCGCTCGTTGCATCTCTAGTTTCAAGTTTTGGGGTCAGTACGATTGTAAATAATGTTATTGTCTCTAAAGCCGGGGCCTCAACACTACAGGCTTTATTAAAATCCCTAACCGATTCTAATCTCTGTGTTGCCGCACAACACATAAGAGAATCGTTTGCAGACTTTTCCCCTCCAAATCTTAAACATTCACACACTACAATATTTAAGATCGTGGTCGCACTCACGCACTACAAGAATATTAAGGATTATCAGCCAATGAGCGCCTCAGTGTTACTCATCGCATATCGTCTTTGATATATAAGTGATGTTTACATATGTTAGCTAGCGTGCTAGCTGCTTTCTGCACTCACCCGGTACATTCAAAACTGATGCGATTTCACTCCCTCGCTTTCTCATTTTCCTCCTGAACGGGTTGTGATACTTTATTCCACACATTATATCGACAGTCGTGTTACTATAAACTTCAAGAAGCCGTTTCCTACCTCTCCACTTCCAACGGTGGCCGTACGCGCTGTTTGTGGTCGCGCATTGGCTTTGTGAACGTAACTGACGTCTCATATACCTGTCATCATCCGATTTAATCCTAATATCAACATGTTTATATGATCTGCGGCCCCGATTTGGTTTGGCAGCATATCGGGAGAATGCAGATTCAAGCGTTAACACATACCATATAATCCCTCCGAACATCGGGGACCGATCGCGGGGATCGACACGATTTTGATCGATCTCGGGAGTGGGGAAATCGGTGCTAAATCTGGCTAAAAATCCTATAGTTTGAGCCAGGGCTTAATGCTCACCAAGGCTGCATTATTTGAACATAAATATTACAACTAAATACCCTGGTTTTCTATTTTAATATAATTTAAAATGTAATTTATTCTTGTGATGCAAAGTTGAATTTTCAGCAGACATTACTCCAGGCTTCATTGTCACATGATCCTTCAGAAATCAGCTGATTTGGTATTTCTGCTCAGATGCATTTCTTATTATTGGTGAAATATTTTTGTAGATACTTTTTTTTCAGAATTCCTCGATGAATAGAAAGTTCAAAAGAGCAGCAATTTTAATGCAACTGATAAATAAACAAGAAGTTAACCAATAGCACCTAATTCACAACCTTTAAGGACTATCATAGCTGACATGGGTATAATGCAACCACTGAGACAAAATGACATGTTATAGAAGCTCCTCTTTTCTCTTCAAGGGGATCATCATCCTTGTTTTATATTCTGTCCCTGAAATGCTCTTAAAAGCTTATCTAATGCTATTTGGATTGGGACAGAGAGGAACAGGCATGTATGGGTGGTATATTAAAAAGAAAGAATGGAAAGAAAAGAAATGGAGAAAAAACAGGAGGGATTGGATATTCAGTGAGATTTTGGAAAAACAGAGGCAAAATAAACAGACGAGGACAGGGAGACAAGTGAGCGCTCGAATCCCCTAGTCAATGAGGGTCACATCTGTCCATTTGCTCTCATACCAGCATTTTGTCTGCTCTGGAGGCCTGATGGTGTGTGTGTGACTTTTGTGTGTATCAGTGTAGAACCCACCACACAAACCAGCTGTTTCCCTCTCATTGCCCAGCACAAAACTTCACACACAGCTAAAACCATCCATCCACCCTAATTTTGCACTTGCAATAAGCATTTTTTCCTTAGATGTGTTGATGAATTTCTGATTCATTTTTCCGCTGTAGATAATTAGAATTAGAATGAATATAGAAATATTAGAATAACACGGTGTCGAAAGAGAAACTAATTTGGCTAAAACCACATTATACAATTATATACTTATACATATATAATTATATAGTTATATAATTTTCCGATTATACATGAGTAAAAAAAAGTAAAGGTTAAGTGCAATGTTAACACGAAGCAACGTATATTATATATATACAAAAAAAGTATTTACTTTAAACTAATACTATTAAAATGCAACTTTGGCACAATCTGACTTTATATCTATATTTTATAACTTTTTCACAATTCCCTTTTTAATTTTTTTAGACAATAAGAGACCATGTAACCTACTGCTGAACTGTGCTGTATATACTTTTCTAGTCTGCGTCCAGTATATATTATATATATATATAGATAGATATATATATATATATATACACACAACCACACACACCCCACATACTATATATATAATATATATATATCTATTTATATATAGATATATATAAGTATACATATACCGATTACACATACACAATATACACCTCTTATAATCTTAAAAAATTCAATTCTTATATTTATTTTTTTACTTTTTATTTTTTGGACTTGAATTGGCATTTGTAATCCAAATTAATATAAATACATCTTCACTATTGGCAGCAGGACAAACTAAAATGCGATATTGTAAATGTTCAATTCTTGAACACTACTCATCCTAGTCAGAGTTCACAACACAAATCTCCCTCCCCAAAGTAAGATGCAAAAACAGCTTTCTCAGAAGTTATGATTTCACAACCATAAGCACGTTAACGTTCGACTTGCATTATTTGCATATCAATGCATATCCTATTTACATGCTTGCCCGTCCTGATAAAGACATGGTACGTATGCCAGTAATACAGAGGTTTGCCAAGCATCACATAGCAATTTACTATAGAAGTCTTTAAAGGCACGTGTAAAACAGCTGTGGAAATCTGGTAAAAATGACCGTAGTAAAGAAAAAATTACAACAGTTTTGCATCAAATACTTAACATTGCGAGAGGGCTTTAAATAATACGTTAAAAAGTGCGAATATGTTCAGAACAGTGTTAAACCTTAAGCAACGTAGCGTTAGTGGATCTGGCAGGTCCAAGTTTGCATCAGTCTTACTCTCACTGTTGTTTCCTATAGGACTATGACACTAGCACTGCTTCCTATATAAGCTGTATTCAGTATTATTCAGCAGCTTTTTCCACTTGCTCAGGGGCAATTACCCTCCTCCATCCCCAACTCCTCCTTTCGTCACAGTCAGGACTTTGCTTTCTAATATTCCTCGTTGAATCGGACTCCTTTTATCTTTAATAATGTTTTATCTGTAAAATGTCATTAAGAACATTAATGATAGCTGCATTCGGTTCTGTCCTGTTTACCCTAGTGGGTTATTGCTGTTCTCCCTGCTCATTCATGACAGGCTGCATGGATGAGCGGGGAGTTTTTTTTTTGTACACCCCAGAACAGAACCATACCTCCAATCCAAACTGTATGCAAAGAATTGATTTAATGGGGGTTGCACGTAAACCACATCATCCATCCAAACCAAACAGAAGATCGTGAACATCAGGCAGATGATGCCATCTCTTTAAGCATGTCTCAGCCTGGGAGAAATTCAAGCAGATTGATTCTTCAGTGAGCTGGTAAATTGATCTAAAAAGGGAAAATCAGACCCACATGCTGAGCTCACTTAGGGAAGAAGGAGCACTGTAGAGAGGCAGAGAGGTACTTAATGATGCCAATGTTCGTAAACTGGTCTGGAGACGAGTCATCCGACAAGGCCTAATTTCACCTGCAGGTTTTTTTTAGGATAGTGTGGATCCTGGGGGATGTTGTGCAGGTTTCAGATTGGACTGTATCCATCAAGAAAGCCTCAAAAAAAATCTGGATTTAAGGAATCAATTGACCCTTTGCAAAGACCCGCCCCCCTTCGCTACCGTTTTTAAAAAATTTTTTTTTAAGAAATTCGAACAATAAATACCATTTTGTGGCTCTCTAATGTCGTGACAGATCACTGTATTGCCTCATTTCAAGCAGCACGTGAACCGATAATCTCTTCCTCTTTACTAGTTATATCAACAAAATAAACATGACTAACATCAGAAGGTATGTTGTTTCAACCACGGAAAGACATCAATACACGCTATTTTTCAAGTTCAAGTCCACCGACTTTAATCTACTCTCTTGTCTGGTTTGTTTTTTGGACAAAATGGCAAATTTGGCATTATGATTGGTCAGATCGCCTCTCAATCGAGATCGTCATCATTATCAGTTATTGATTAAAAAAAAATAATAATGGTAAATAAATATTCCCTCTAAGAGAAATGTATATCTTATTTAATATTATTTAAAGCATATAAATCTAACCTAAATCTAATCAATCATTAATCATCACTTTTTATCTAAACACATAAAAGAACATTTTACAAAGTTCTTTAATTCATGTTTAAAAGATTACATTAAAATTTCATCGTAACGATAAAAAACTAAAACTTTAAAATAATACACTAATAACCTTATTATTATTATTAGTGATTACAATACATACTACAAATAAAAACAATTCATGTTGCAAAATATTGCATTAAAATATATTTTAAACTAAATAAGATATGAAGTCGATAATAAGTATAAATAATACTTTCATAATTATTGTTTGATTAAAATAAATACGTAAAAATAAAAAATAATGAAAATAAAATGTAATAATTAAGAAATTAAAATTAAACATGAATACGAAGTACATAAACAATCATATTGATTGAAATAAATACGAAAAATAAAAATAATCAGTAATTTAATTCCTAAGGTAATACAACTTTGAAATTATTAAGAAAAGTGCATAACTGTAGAAATGTCTATTGTTTGTTTATATAAACTGAGAAGCCCTTTAAGATCCCAGAAAATATTTAGTCTCTTTATACAAATATACGTACTGAATATTCCTTTAATTGTAACTTGATTCATTTTAAAGCATGTTTGTTTGGCGATTGTCTAGGTGCTCAGCACCTCAGAAATACACAGTGCATTCAAATGTCACAATCGACGGGTCAATACTGTCCTTTCTACAACAAAAGGTCACCAAATCCCAGAGTAAATATTGCTCCTGAGAAGCAACTACATCACTTTGGTTGGAAACAATGGGCCGGTTCCGGTGTTGTTAGTCAGACTGTGTGTTTTTCAAAGCACCTGTGTCTGTTTCTGGTGACTCATCCCTTCTCCACAAACGTCCCACCCTTGCGTGGCACACGGGTGTCAGGAGGCTATGTTAATGATAGGTGAGGGCAGGTGAGGATATTCAGTGTTTGCCTCCTCAGAGAGATCTTGCATCTGTGCCAAGTATTAGAAACCAAAGCACAAACAGTTCAGTCACACCTTTAAGAAGCAAGAGCAGGACGGCTTCCACCACCATCCCCTCCCTGAAAGCAGAACACAGCTGAGTCAGCTTGAGCTGGTTATCTTGACAGCAGGAATCCAGTGCCTTATGCAGTTATTTCCTCAGATTTGGAGGAAACGTATTTACTTATTTGGTTGTGTGCTACCGTGAGGGCAAAAAAAAAAAACTGCTAGAAAACTTTTTCATGGGTGTGTTGAGTATTTGTCTACTGTATTTATTTATTTATGAAAGAATGAATGAATGATGTTTAATTGTATGTTAAAGTCAAAATGAAAAGTTATTCCCGACCCATTTTACTTCCATACACTACTGGCAAAAAGTGTGTAATTTTTTCATGTTTTCAAAAACATCTTTTATGTCTCTTATGCTCACCAAGGCTAAATTTATGTGCTTATATATTTATTGTGCTATATTAGTGCTAGGAATATAACTGTTTTCTTTTTAATATATTTTTAAAATGTATTTATTTCTAGGGGCACAGGCGAATTTATGTCAGCATCATTAATCCAGTCTTCATTGTCACATGATCCTGATTGGGTATTCAATTATATGCAATTATTATTGGTGCTCCAAATCATTCATAATTGTCTATAATCCATGTGAAACCGGTTTTTGCTGCTTTAAACATTTTTGTGGAAAACGTTTTCAGGATTATTTGATGAATAGCAAGTTCAAAAGAACAACATTTACTTGAAACAGAAATCTTTTGTAAAATTAGCATTCTACTTAAAAAATACTTACCCCAACACTTTGAATGGTAACGTATCAAGGTTTCTACAAAAACATTTGTTTAAAAACAAATTAATTGTTTATTTGGTTTTTACTAAATAAAAAAATAAACATTTATTAAGTCTTTTAAAATATTAAATTCAGCTTTGCCATAACACGAATAAATTAATATAGTTAATAAATATATTACTAAATATAGTTATTTTGAATTATAAAAATATTTCAATATATTACCATTTCTGCTGTATTTTTTATCAAATGCACCTGGTGGCATCATAGAGCGTTTTAACAGCATAAAATTATTATTATTATTATTATCAAACTTTAGACCAGTAGTGAACATCCAAAAAGCCTCAAGAAAGTAAGTCTAAACATGTCACCAGTGAGTGGAGGTGAGATTTCAGATATGCAAATAGCAGGTTAAAGCGTGCGCTTCTAATTGGCTAAAGTATTGTTTCTGTAGATGCTCGCTTACACAAGCCTCTTGTGCCACTGAATATCTTTATCACTCTGCATGTGTGTGTGTGAAAGCTGTCTGCCTTCCTCAGGCTAAAAGCTCTCATCACACAGCGAGTGTATGTGAGTGGCTGTTTGGACACATCAGGTCTCTTTGGCAGGAAGTCTGCTTTAATGGTTTGGAAGTCCAATGCAGTCCTGAGAATCGAATCAATGTCTGTAGATGAGATTCATTCTCAAACAACAATGTACACTTATGTATTATTACTTGTATTAGTATTCGGTAAGTATGAAGGATTTCTGGACTATATAAAACTTAAAGGGGTCATATGATTCGATTTCATTTTTTCCTTTCTCTTTGTAGTGTTACAAGCTTTTGGTGCATAAATAAGATCCCTAACGTTGCAAAGACTCAAGTCTGAAATCCAAAGAGATATTCTTTATAAAGTTAAGACTGGTCCACGCCCTCCTAAAACGCCTCGTTTAAACACCCCCCCACATGTCTACGTCACGGTGTGGGAATATTTGCATAACGCCGCCAAAATGTTCACGCAAAGAAAAGGCGTAACGTTATTGTTGTTGCCGCTGCCGCCATTTCGTGAAGATGCTGTGTGCTTCGTTGGGAAAGCGAAACTACTTTGTTTGGTCTTCCAAAATATTGGACACGACTAGAAATCAGTGGTTAATTTTTATTTACAACACTGTTCCAGAACACTCAACCCAAATATTCAGATGTGTGCAGCGCATTTTACGGAGGATGAGGACTGTTTTCTGGGAGAGTAGACTACAATGCCGGCTGTTCTGACTCACTACTGTAAGTACGTTTCAATTTAAGGATTTGCCACTGACTATGCAAACAGAGGTTTGGGCAGTGTAGAGTAGCGCTTGTTTTTTCTCTGATCACAAATGCAGACATGGGTTTATGTTTATGCGGCGCGATGCAACGCAACTCGTAAGAAGACAGTATAAGTCTTTATAATCCGTGATTATGTCCCCACTTGATGCAACAAATGCTTAGTTTGTAATGGGTTTTATTGTTTTTTGTCTCGTCGCGCCGGACAAAAAAAAAAAAAACTGCATCACATATGGTGAGGGGCGTAACATTTCCGTAGCTAGCCATCAGAGCACACCTCGCTTTTTCAGACTGATGAGCTTTGTAAAAATCGAGGCGTTTCAGGAAGGTGGGGCATAGAGGAGAATCAATAATGTACATTATGTGGAAAATATGTTTTTTTTTAACCTTAAACCGCATAAACATTTCATTATACCAAATACACAAAATAATGTTCATTTAAGCAACATCATATGACCCCTTAAATTTATTCATTAGTGGTACAGACCTCTTAATGTCAGTATCCACTGAATCTGGTGAATCCCAGAAGGGTATGTACAGATCATATTTGATCTTTAAATCAAAGATTATTAAGATGCAATAAGAGAGAATCAGAAGATTTTATCAGACAAAAATTAGAATCAAGATTTTGTGTTTGGAATTATTTACATAACGAATTGGCTCATTTTCACAATATATTCTTATTATTCTCTCTCTTCCAATAATAAAAATAAACAATTATAATTTAATAAAGATTAATACTCGAATTTAAAATCAAATTTTTTTTATTTATTCTTTTTTTCAACTTTTTAATTTTTTATGATTTTTTGGACAGACATTTTTCTTCACAGCTTTGAATGATATGCCTTGTTTAAAGTTTATTAGATTTTATGATTTTGAGGTTAGATTAACCGTTTCTTCACATGTTCATGATATTCACCTGTTTTATGTAATAGAAAATACCATCTAAAAGTTCGGAAATCACAATCACCACGGTTCTGAAATATGTCGAAAAAATAATTATGTATTTATTTATTTAATAATTCTATTTTATTTATTTACAGATTATCGTATTAATACTTTTTAGCAGTCATTGGACTCATTATTATGAAACCTGTTAGCTAATAAATATTTCCTCTTCAATTTCTGCTAATCTCCATTATACGTGCTGATCAGTAGTCATATTTGGAGAAGATAAATTCCAAGGGCCAGGTTGTTTTTTGTTTCTTGCTCTTTAAACTCATGCGTCTTTGCATAATTAGATTTCTCAAGAGGCTCCCTTTGTCCAGGCATGCTAATGCAATTTCTCCTCTCTTCCTCTCAATTAACAATTAATCTTTGCCCAAAACTGGCCCGTGCTGCAACGCACAGAAGAGCAGGCAAACGGCGGCACTGCAGCTCACAGGAGGATAAACAAGTACTAGTCGTTTCTTCTCTCGTTGCCCGTGGCCACCAGCCTCTCATCGTCCCAAAGGGGAACAGAGGATGCTGGGAAAACCATATGAATAGAGCGATGCTGAATCAATCTCTTACCCAAAGCAAATTATTACACTGCTGCTTCATTCTCCAGTGAATTTAGAGCAACTGGCAGATTAAAACTATTTGCTTTGTGTCTCACACAGTCTCTTTGCCTGTCTGTCCTGCGTTTTGTGTATGTTTGTGCGTGTATGTATATCTAATAGAGCCTGACACACTCTAATTACACAGATGCTTATGCATCATGGTCTTACACACTGCGGATCAGCGTAGATGTTAATGCACTGCTTAGATGTACAGTGACATCTGTTCATTGAATGTTACACAAACAGTGAACCTCTAGTAGGAAACCATCATTTTGATGCACATCTGTAATGAGTGGACGCTTTTTTATATACAAGTTTTTAGAAAGATTGCTGGAGTACATTTTACAGGAAAATACTATTTCAGTCTTTCTATTTTAAAATTTCATGTTTAATTCAATGTGCCACTTACTGATTTTTTAAATATTGGGGAAATTTAATACGTGATTTCTGAGTGAAAAGTGTTTCTACACCAAATGTTTATCAGTGTATGTCAGACCATCCTGTTAAATTGCATAAACAATACCCTTAAAAAAAAACATACAAGTTTATATAAATTCATTTTTTTTTTTATTATTTACAATTATAACAAAAAATGCTTATTGATTAGTAACAGTATGCACGACTAGATTGTCAGAAGTATTCCTTGTGCAAAAATGTATTACTGCTCCAAATGACCATAATGTAAAAACATAATTTAGACCTAAATTACAGTATATGTAAATGTAAATATAAATATAAAAAAGTAAAACAAAAAAAAACTTGAAAAATACAAAAAATGTAAGTGTGTGTATGTATATTAACATATATATATAATATATATTATATATATATATGGTACGGAAAGTATTAAGACCCCCTTCAATTTTTCACTCTTTGTTATATTGCAGCCATTTGTTAAAATCATTTAAGTTCATTTTTTTTCTGCATTAATGTACACACAGCACCCCATATTAACAGAAAAACAGAATTGTTGACATTTTTTGCAGAGTTTAATCAAAAAGAAAAACTGAAATATCACATGTTCCTAAGTATTCAGACCCTTTGCTCAGTTTTTAGTAGAAGCACCCTTTTGATCTAATAGAGCCATGAGTCTTTTTGGGAAAGATTTCAAGTTTTTCACACCTGGATTTGGGGGATCCTCTGCCATTCCTCCTTGCAGATCCGCTCCTTTCTGTCAGGTTTGATGGTAAACGTTGGTGGACAGCCATTTTAGGTCTCTCCAGAGATGCTCAATTGGGTTTAATTCAGGGCTCTGGCTGGGCCATTCAAGATTAGTCACAGAGTTGTTGTGAAGCCACTACTTCGTTATTTTAGCTGTGTGCTTTGGTCATTGTCTTGTTGGAAGGTAAAACCTTCGGCCCAGTCTGAGGTCCTGAGCACTCTGGAGAAGGTTTTCATCCAGATATCCCTGTACTTGGCCGCATTCATCTTTCCCTCGATTGCAACCATGTCGTCCTGTCCCTGCAGCTGAAAACCACCCCCACAGCATGATGCTGCCACCTCCATGCTTCACTTTTGGGACTGTATTGCACAGGTGATGAGCAGTGCCTGGTTTTCTCCACCCATCCCGCTTAGAATTAAGGCCAAAAAGTTCTATCTTGGTCTCATCAGACCAGAGAATCTTATTCAGGTTTTTTTTTAGCAAACTCCATGCGGGCTTTCGTGTGTTTTGCACTGAGGAGAGGCTTCCGTTGGGCCGCTCTGCCATAAAGCCCCGACTGTGGAGGGCTGCAGTGATGGTTGACTTTCTACAACTTTCTCCCATCTCCCATCTCCCGACTGCATCTCTGGAGTTCAGTCACAGTGATCTTTGGGTTCTTCTTTAGCTCTCTCACCAAGGCTCTTCTCCCCGATTGCTCAGTTTGGCCGGACGGACAGCTCTAGTAAGGGTTCTGGTCGTCCCAAACGTCTTCCATTTAAGGATTATGGAGGCCACTGTGCCCTTAGGAACCTAAAGTGCAGCAGAAATATTTTTGTAACATTGGCCAGATCTGTACCTTGCCACAATTCTCTCTCTGAGCCCTTCAGGCAGTTCCTTTGACCTCATACTTCTCATTTGCTCTGACATGCACTGTGTAAGGTCTTATATAGACAGGTGTGTGGATTTTCTAATCAAGTCCAATCAGTATAATCAGACACAGTTGGACTCAAATGAAGGTGTGTAGAACCATCTCAAGGATGATCAAAGAAATGGACAGCACCTGAGTGAAATATATGAGTGTCACAGCAAAGGGTCTGAATTCTTAGGACCATGTGATATTTCAGTTTTTTTTCTTTTTTAATAAATCTGCAAATGTCAACAATTCTGTGTTTTTCTATCAATATGGTGTGCTGTGTGTACATTAAAGAGGAAAAAAAAATAACTTAAATGATTGTAGCAAATGGTTGCAATATAACAAAGAGTGAAAATTTTTAGGGGGTCTGAATACTTTCCGTACCCCCTGTATATATATATATAATATATATTATTATATTATATATATTATATATATAATATCTATATATATATGTATATATATATTATATATAACAACACACATACACACACACGTAAAAAAATGAGGAATGCAGTATGTTTTTAAAGTCTCTTTTGCTCACCAAGGTTGCATTTATTTGAACAAAAATACAGTAATATTGCGAAATATTACTACAATTTAAAATAAAATGTTTTCTATTTGAATATATATTAAAATAAAATTAATTCCAGTGGTGGAAAAGCTGACTTTTCATCGTTACTGCTATAGTCTTCAGTGTCACAAGATCCTTCAAAAATCATTGTAATATTGGATTTATTATCAATGTTGGAAACGGTTGTGCTGCTTACAATTTTTTTGGAACCTGTGATACTTCTTCAGGATTTTTTGAGGAATAAAAAACATTTTATGTAAAACAGAAATCTATTTTTGTCTGATCACTTAAAGTAATAGTACACCTCTTCTCCACAAACTGCATGATTTGATACACCACTAATGATAAAAACAAAGAAAAGACCACAGCAGTCTTTTTTCTATGGCACTGGTTAAATCCCCATCAGCGGCAGATGTGGGATCTGATCCAATAATTCATTATCTATCTCCTTGGCAAGAAGGTTGCTGGATTATTTTCACCTGAGGTTTTTCATGACGATGCTCCTTTTCTAGATCCAGTTATTAGAGAATATCCCCTGTCTTGTGCGTCGTATCACTGTCCTGCAACTGTGTCTCGCTTATTGCCCTATGATCGCGCATCGCTGCATCTAGTCGCGAATTGATGGTGTGTTACTTTGTGTGCCTGTATCCCGCTTCCGTTTTGGAAACCTGAATATTTCTCACCCCACTGCTTTTTAACACAACATGAGCGGTTCTTTTTGCAGCGGAGGTTGTGTGGCTGCATTATGGTCGCCTTTGTTGTTCCGAGCGTGGTTAAAAAGCCCCCACTTGGTAAGAAACATATGGTACGGAAATGCTGAATCACCCAAAAGCCCATTTTTCCAACCGTTGCCTCCTATTGGATAAAGCAGAAATTGCAGGAGTAAAAGTTCAATAAGGTGACTGCACTGTTAATGACTACTGGAGTGCAGGGCTGGACGATATGGCCAAAATTTACATCACAATATATTTCTTAATTTCGGTCAACTCTCTACCTGCATCACATAGATGTAGAGCTATTCGATCTGAACACATTATCCTGAAATAGAAATCTTTTGAACATTATAAATCCTTTATCATCACTTTGATCAATTTTAACCATCCTTGCTAAATAAAAGTATTAATTTCTATATTATTTCCCCAAAAGATAAACTTAATACGATGGAATATTTGTCTACGTTCCAAAAAGCTTTTCTTTCAGATAATGCTGATCTTTTGAATTTTTCATCAAAGAATCCTGAAAAAAAAGCTGTTTTAAATATTGATAATCCGCAAATCAGCATAGAATGTAGTTCTGAAGGATCATGTGACACTGAAGACTGGAGTAGCCTAATGATGCTGAAAATTTAGCTTTAACATCACAAGAATAAATTACATTTTAAAATCTATTCAAATGAAAGCTATTTTTAATTGTAAAAATATTTCACAATATTACTTCTTTTGCTGTATTTTGGATAAAATAAATGCAGGCTTGGTGATCAGAAGAGAATTCTTTAAAAAAAACATTAAAAATCTTACTGTTCAAAAACTTTTGAATGGTAGTTTAGGCTGATTATTCTTATAGATTGAAATAAATGTGTTTCAGCCAGAAAAAAAGGGTATGAAAGTGCTCCGAGTCGCTGCAGAAAACAAAAAAATTGAACAACAACAAAACTGGAAATGTTGCTGGAGACGGACTTATTGTTGAAAATGCAAACTCATTCTCTGCCTGCAGGAGGCGCTTTTAGAGTGATAAAACTAGCGGTTTCCCTGGTAATGGCTGTAATCAAAGCAGCTCCTCTCATGAACACTACTTTATCAGATCAGATGAAAATGCCATCGAACCTTTTCTGAAGACAGTCCTTTCCCTTCAGAGATACATTCATATAAAACAATCGCTCCGCGTTTTGATTTTGAAACGTGCAGTGCTCATTTTTATTCAACGAAGTCAAACGCCACAAAATAAATCAATGTATGGGAAACACTGAATCAGCATATCGTAATATCGGAAATGTGTTTTAAAATCATATCACCGTTATTGAAAAAATTACTATATTGCGATACATATTGATATTGAATTTTTGTCCAGCCCTACTCGAGTGTAGGACACAGTGTGACTAATGCAGACTTGTATTGACAGTCCCAATGGGATAACTGTTGTCTTCATTAAGGCAGATTAATATTACTTAATCAGATTAATTAAAATGAAAAATAAACAGTTGTTGCGCACTGACATTGAGATTCTTTTAAGCTGTGACACTGTCAGCGATTTACACAGAACAGCTTTAACGCATGTTGGCGTTCCATCTGCAAGACCATTATGGATAATGAAGGAGGAACATGGACTAGCCTATTTAAGACTGATAATTCCACAGATTAGCCTAATCTGTTTTATTTTCTAGCTGCTGCTGTATATGTGGACCGGTGGGTGAACATGCATGCAAGTTCTGCTGCCACAAACTTGCACACCAGGGAACCGTGTGAAACGAGGACACAACCTAGAAATTACTCCTCTAAGACAGTTTTTGACTTTGTGACACTGTCACTGAATGCTTAGCTTGTACATGTAGAAATTTTGACTTAGTCAACCTGTAGGAATATTTGCAACGCATTTTAATTCCATGATGTGATGTACACTACCGTTCAAAAGTTCAATACGATTTTTAAAAGAAATGTTACAAAAGATTTCTATTCCAATAAATGCTATTTCTTTTGAACTTTATATTTATCCAAAAAATCCTGAATACAAATATGACAGTTTCTACAAAAATATTAACTTCCAGCATACTTAGTCACTAAATTAAATCAGACCTCCATCCTTTCAACCTTACACCCTCTGATTTTAAAATGTTTTCAATTTTCTTTTTCTTATAGCTGTCTATTTAGTGCTATAAATGTCAGGTGGTACGTACTGTACATTTTATGTGTGATATTTCCCCCAAAATTGCTTAAAAGCTCTAAAAGTAATGGATTAATTGATCAGAAGTCTTGATTTGGCAAGATGCAAATTTGATTGGGTCTCAGATTCTTGAGGAGTGACATCACAGCGCGAAGGTTGATTCATTATAATGTTTTGGTGCGCTAATGTCTTGTTGCCAAGTGGCTTGTGGAGTTAATGTACTGAGACGTGTCTTTTGATGCGAAGGAATGAGTTACATCCCAGATATGAGTATATGATACTCATATATATATATATATATTTAGATACTTACAGAAAGTTCCCCATGGGGAACTTCCAATTACCGATTTACTGTAGCTGAAAACAATCTTTTAAAAACATTGGTCATTTATACAACTAATATTAATGTCCTAACAGTGCTAATGTGCTATAGTTCATGAAGCGTGCTGTGAAGCTGACGCAAGTTGTTCTATAACTGAACTAACATTGGAGTAATCTTTTTAGAATGAAATGGATCGTCATCCTAGTAGTGTGATTAGTTGGAATCGAGTCAAAACAAAAAGAGCTTCTGCAAGATAACAGCGCAAGTTCTTTCCATTCATGTAAAAAATTACACAATCGTCAGTGAAAAAAAGGACTAAAATCCTGAAGATGTCACAATGAGTGAAGGAGGTTTTATACAATAGCTTATTTTCATACCTCGCATGCTGAAGCTGAATCGATCACACTTTCATTTCAATTGGGAGGATAATGGGTTGGTGATGATGACATAGATGGTAGCGTTAGAAAAGGAAGCCCAAAGGGAAATTATTCTTATGCATGGTTATGAACATGCCGCACGCTTAATGTCGCTGGATTTTTGCACTGAAGCACCAAGACCTGTTAAAGGGTGCATATGATGCGATTAAATTGTTTCCTTTCTCTTCGGAGTTTACAAGCTCTTGGTTCATAAAGACGATCTGTAAAGTTGCAAAGACTAAGTCTCAAATCCAAAGACATATTCTCTATAAAAGTTAAGAGTCAACCACACCAACCTAAAACGTCTCGTTCTAACACGCACCCACATATCTACATCACTATGTGGGAAGATTTTGCATAACGCCGCCAAAATGTTCACGCAAAGAAATAATATATATTATATCGCTCTGGCCTGACAGGGCATCATCACAGTATGGTAGGGGCGTAACATTTCCGTCACACGCTTGAGGTATTCGGCCAATCACAACGCACTATCCAGCTGGCCAATCACAGCACACCTCACTTTTCAGAACGATGAACTTTGTAAAAATCGACGTGTTTCAGAAAGGCGGGGCATAGAGGAGAAACAATAATGTACAGTATGTGGAAAATAATGTGTTTTTTGAACCTTAAACCGCATAAACACATTTCATTACACCAAATACACAAAATAATGTTCTTTTTAGCAACATCATATGACCCATTTAAGTAATGCAGGAAGACATGTGATAGAGAGAGACAGCGACACTAAAAACAGGACAGATGCTCTTCAGAGAAAGAGGGTAGAAAATTCAAATCCTCCTTTAAGAAGTCTTTGCGGTGTTACTCTCTCAGGAGAAATTAAGCCTCTTTATTCACCCTCTTTCATGTTTGTCCATTTCTCTTTCATGGCTCAACTGTGCGTGAGTGTCGTCCAGACATGAATTCACAGATCTTGGGAATTTGTAATAATCATTTGCTGCTCCGTTCCGCTTCCACTCTGAAACGATTAACTAAAGCAGACACCATAAACACAAGTAAACAAGAAAAACAAGTTCAATCTCAGTAACGATTATTTTAGTACTTGGGTATATTTTCAATAAGTTAACTTGTAAGTCTTAACGATAGACTAAACCAAATTGTATTTATTCATTTAATTAATTAATCTATAAAAAGTACCAAAATTAAAAAAACAAAAAACCGTACATACTGATTTAGTGAGTTAGATGACATGAGTTTAAGACTGAATCATTCATAAATCATTTGTTATTGATTTGTTATAAAGAACCAGCTCTTAAGAGTCATTCATTATTTCATTCAATTCCACTTTTACTCTGAAATGTTATTTATTATTTTATAAAAGAAAGGCCAAAATAAACAAACAAACAAACAATAATAAATTTGGATGTTTGGTGAGTATAAGGCTTCTACTGATTAGTGATTTAAATAACATAGTTCAAGACTGAATCATTCATGAATCATTTGTGATTGATTTGTTATAAAGAATCGGCTCTTAAGAGTCATTCAGTTCCACTTTCACACTGAAACGATTAACTAAAGCGGACACTTTATTAAAAAAAAAAATTCATTCCAATAGCGATTCGTTTAAGTATTTGAGTACATCCTCAGTAACTGATCTTAACTATATTACTAGCAAAAAATAGAATATTTATATCTTTATTTATAAAAATAAAAGTACCAACCGTTACAAAATAAAAATGAGTACTGCTCTAAATAACTTGAGTTCAGGCTGAATCATTAATGAATCATTTGTGACTGATAAAGAGCTCTAAAGAGTTGTTCATAGTTTCGCTAAAGTTTTCTCCTTCTCATCTTTCTCTCAGAAAAATAAAAAAAAAGGCCCCAGGAATCTTACATGCATGTTTGGAGTTTCAGATATATCTCAAATGTCCTCAACTTGTTCTCAGTTTTGCAAACACTAAATTCTGCCATCAAATTCAGATCCCAATATGAAACTAAAATATATTTCCACCCATTTTTCACACCCGCCCCAATCTCTGTAACTCACCACTGCGATCCTCTCCTGGATTCTCTCTCTCTTTATGCTAAACCATCCAGACTGCAGTTCATTACACATGTCTTTCCCCATCTCATAACCACCCTCTTTTTTTCTCTATCTGTTCCCATCGCTCTATATTTCATTTAAACTCATATGCAGCTACCTTGCAACAGTGGACGAACCACTGGACTATGGCCTAATGAAAGGACATTCTCTCAAACGTAATATCCCTGTAGCCATGCTGCAACTCATTTTTCATCATTCTCTCTCTTCTCTAGTGCTCCACCTTACTGCTCGCCTTGCTTCTCTCCCTCCCTTTTGGCACTGCACATCCTTACCTTGGGAAGTGGGTGTGCTGAGGGTGCTGCAGCACCCCCTGGCTGTGTTTTTTTTGTAGAATTTGTAACAAAAATTAAATAAAACTATATTCATTAAAATTAATAGAAAAAAAGAAGCCTAAGCCTACAATGACAATAATTAACAGTAAAACATGAATTAAGTTGAATCAAATTGATTGTGAAAGTCGTTTCAACTTAAACTGAGTTAGGAAGTCGTTTGTTGCCATGACTTTTTGAACATATTATTACCTGTAACATGTCTGTGCCGTACCCAAATCAAGAATGAACGACCATTTCTACAGCCATTGCAAAGAGACAGCAGAGAAAGAGCGAGAGTGTCTACCTCAGCAGCAACAAATCTCGCATTCTCGCATCTGTAGTGCTTATTTTGATCTTTAACGTTAGGTCTTTCCTATTCTTGGAACAAAATTAATGCTTAAGGTTGATTCAGTATTACTCTTAATGGAAAAAAAATCCAATATTATGACAATATTAAACGTAAAACTTTTATTAACAGAACGAATAAGACATATCCGCGTTGTAACAAATAAATACGTTTTTGGATTTTCCCCTTACTTCAAACGGATTCTTAGTTTGTGGCTCATTATTATTATTAATAATAAAAGGCTATACAATAAAACAGTACGATGACAATTTTACTTGTATTAAACTTTGAACTTTTATTAACAATATAAGGAAAATATGTTTTACCCGCATTATAACATAAATAAATTGGCTAAACGGTGTTTGGATTTCCCCTTTCTTTAAAACGATCTTAGTTTGTGGTTCATTATTAGCCTATCAATTAAAACACATCAGCCATAAAATACTACAATGGCAAATTCGCATAGGCCTATATTAAACATCTTACTTTCATTAAAGGGGACATACGACGTTGCTAAAAATAACATTATTTTTTGTATTTGGTGTAATGCAATGTTTTTATTTGGTTTAAGGGTTAAAAAAACATTATTTTCCATATGCAACATTATTGTTTCTCCTCTATGCCCCGCCTGTCTGAAACACGTTGATTTTCAAAGCTCATCGGTCTGAAAAAGCTAAGTGTGCTCTGATTGGCCAGCTATCCATTGTGTTGTGATTGGCCGAATGCCTCAAGCGTTTGACGGAAATGTTACGCCCCTTAACACTGTGATGCCGTCTCCCAGCAGGACTAGTTTTTGACTGCTTTGTTGCATCCATGAGGACATAATTACGGATTATATACTTATACTGTCTTTTTACGCATTGCGTTGCATCGCTCTGCGTAAACGTAAAACTATGTCTGCATTTGCGATCGGAGAAATGACCAACAATAAGTGCTACACTGCTCAAACTCGCGTTTGAATCATCAGTGGCAAATCTTTTAAATATGAAAATGTACTTACAGTCTGTTAGTCAGAAGCGCCAGACTGTCCTTGCCAAGTTGGAACTGCCCCAACTTTATAGAAACAGCCTTTGTGCCACAGACACATTGTTGGCTACTGGTTCAGGAAACAGTCCTCGTCCTCCATAGAATGTGCTGCACACAAATTAATATTTGGGTTTAAGTGTTCTGGAACAGTGTTGTAAATTTTAACCACTGATTTCTAGTTGTGTCCTCTTTTGGAAGGCCAAACAAAGTATTTTTGCTTTCACAACGAAACACACAGCGACTCGGCAGCGGTGGTAACAGCAAAAAATCTAAGTTTTGCCTTCTTTCTTTGCGTGAACATTTGTGCGTTATGCAAATATTCCCACATCGTGACGTAGACATGTTTGGGTGTGTTAGAACGAGCCGTTTTAGTTAGGCGTGGTTAACTCTTAACTTTTAAAAGAATATCTCTTTGGATTTGAGACGTTAGTTTTTGCAACTTTACAGATCTTATTTATGCTCCAAGAGCTTGTAACACTCTAAAGAGAAAAAATTGAAATCGCATCATATGACACCTTTAACAAATATTAGACGGATATAGCCTACTTGTGTTGTAACCCAAATAAATAAGGTCTTTTCCCTCTTTTAAAACAAATGCTATAGTTTGTGGTTCATTGTTTTATTTATCTATTTTTAATGAAAACGGCAACAATAAAGACAAACTCGCTTATAATTAATTAAAAAGAAATTAAACTTTTATTAACAAAACATGCGCTTTTGGATCATAGTGTCTCGCATCACTCTCATCACCCCCCCACCCCCCCCAGCCCCACCTGGTCAAAATACATTCCCGCTGCTATGTACACATCATGCTCAGTCAGTAGAGTGAACGAACCAAGATCTGTTTAAGCTCCACTCCATGGTGTATAGATCCACAGTTGAGTTCAGTCTGAGAGTGAGAGAGAGATGGGGATGAATGGACTTCACTCCATCCTCCCACTCCTGTTCCCTCCACACAACAGACTTCCTTCTTCACACCACTTTCCAGTGCTATGCTATTTATGACTACTACAGTGGCTGATCTTTTTAACCATCTTGGGTGAGCAAAGAGTATAAAACCACTTCCCAAATGGTTGTTCCTTTTTTTCCCCATCTGTTACACGTGTGGTGTCTGGTCAAAAAAAATGACCACCTCAAAAAAAAAAAAAACTCTAAAAATCTCCATTTTGTTATATTATCACCAAATATTAGATTCAATATTTGTGTCAACTTGTTTTCTTTCACTTAAGACAGGTTTTGTATTTCTTCTTGATACTGACTGATTGTAGGCCTCATTGATCTAAGCTTATGCACTTTAGTTTTTGAGTGAAAAAAAATATTTGTGGATAATTTTGCCTATTACATACATATTTTTTCACTGTTTGTTCACACTAGTTTGCTTTAATAATGTTTAACCAGGGTGTGCTTTAATATTGACAGTTTTAATCTTGTACAAATTAATATTTATTACTTATTTTACATTAACCTATTAAGAACTAGCTTTATAAATATATTACACCTTTATTGCAGCGATGGACTCCTTTATTGTTCTCAGTGACAGTAAAAAATTTTACAAAATAAGTTTTAAACTTTCAATAGAAATTTACTGCTAAAAATTTCGATTTGCCATCACAGAAATAAATTACATTTTAAAAATATATTCACTATTACCGCTATTTTAAATTATAATGATTTTTTCATATATGATCAAATAAATTCAGCCTTGATATGCATAAAAAAATGTGACATACCTGTAAGTGAAAATAATATTCAATAGGGCACATGTAGGGCTGTCTTGATCGTGGACCGACATCGGTGGGTGCACTGTTATGGGATAATATAATTTGTCCTTACCCTCACTTCCTTCAGATTCTGAAAGAACCATATTTACAACTGGGGGCCATCAATGTTACCAGTAGATTATGTAATTTATTTTGCACACATGGCTGCATGTTTGAAATTCTGAGACATAGACATCACATGAATCAGTATCCTTTTAAACATGGAAGCGGGAACAGTACTGGCCCAGAGACACCAGAGAGAAAGAGAGAGAGAGAGAGATGTCAGCCATTTTTAAATCAATGTGCTTTAAGGCTGTCTGCTGGTATTACACTGCAACCAGTCTCTCATTGGAACAGTACATGTGTATGTGTGTGTGAGATATCTGAATGCATTTCTGTGTGTGTGTGTGTGTGTGTGTGTGTGTGTGTTCGCACAGCGCTCCCATTGGAACAAATAAGCCAGCATTGCTAAATATGGTCCTTCAGATTAAAGACAGTGTTAGAGGTTAATGAAGTAGCTTCTTCCTTTAAACCTCAGAATGGATTAGTTAGTTGTAAAACTACACTGACCACCCAAGATCTAACTAATCAAAATTTCAGTCTTTGAATGTTCCAGCCGTAATTTTATCGTCTTGCATTGAGAGTTGCTGTGATTTGACGTGATTGTGTCGGAAACCTTTGAGCCTGGATGCTCTGCGTCATTTGTGTTGCAAGACCAAAAAAAAAAAGTTTCTTGATCATAGACTTGATTATACTAAGAGATCAGACAGCTCTGGCAGTCTCAGATGCTTTTTTTTAGCTATGAAGACAGTCGTGTATGTCCCCCCCCCCAAACATCAGAACAGAGCAGAGCAATATTTTTAGTTACTTACAGAAATCTGTTTGAGATAGAGACATCACAGAAACATTAGACAATTACTCAGATCTCACAGCAGCTGAAGGATTTATATGTAAATTCAGCCCATATGTTCTGACTATTGTTACATTATATATGTCGCTAACGCCAAAATGTCACTATATATGATGGTTCTGATACATTCAAATTTCTTTAGGCCTCTAAAAGCTTTTTTGACAGCAATAGCTTACCGTCAAGTTTATTGTCTTCATCTAACATATTATTTATATGATACAGTATAGTCTCGCAATGCCAGATTTATATGGCGTCTAGATTAACTTTTTCAAATTTATTTATTTAATTTTAGAGGAAAACATAATATTTGCAATGAAAAATAAATTATATACATAATATATATATATATATATATATTATATTATAGTATATAATTATACTTCAAAATTTTTATGTTATATTTGTATGTTTATTTTATATTTATATTTGTATTTTATTTTATATTTTATATTTTATATTTGTTGTATATATATAATATAGACTATATAATTTATATCTTTGATTTATTTATTATATATATATATAATAGATATATATTTTTATAAATAACAATTTTGAATGTAATTAATATGCAATATATACATATATCTATACATCTAACAGAGAGAAAGTACAAAATGTATAATTTTAGTATTTAAATATTATAAAACCCATTAAGAGAGAGAGGAGAGCCTGTTGTGTACCAAAAAAATAAAGTACTACATTAAATGGTTTAAGGTCTCAATAGTTGATATATCTATCATAATATAATAAAAACATATATGGTTTTGATAATGAAAACTATTTTCAACTTATAAGTTCCTGCTTCCTCCTTTTAAGACAACATCCTGTGGTTAACCTGTAACTATCTCATGTTTTCAAATGTCCGATGATATCAATAATTGAATATATGTACTTACTGAAATGTCAAACCTGTAAGTTGATCATGCCAGGTCATCATTTTACATCAAGCATTGCACACTGTTATATTTACCTGAAGGCACTGTTTTACAGGAACTATCTAAGGTTCTCTGAGTGCTGAAGGGAAGAAATTTCCCATTCCGACCCACATGAGGATGTTCATTTGTGTGAATGATCACAGACGTGCTGAGTGATGTTGTCTGGGATCAGGAGTTTGGCATTTGAATCATGGGAGATCAACTATCTGACACAACCATTAACTGTAGCCTTGATCAATAATTTAACTCTGGTAATTTAGGCTCTATAATTAGGGATAGTGGATGGTGTCTTGGCCGCTTTATAGGTTGTATCTATCGTAGTGATGTTGCCAGATGGAAATAATAGGCAATAAGTGTCTCTTTCTTAGTCTCTCCGTCTAATATGGGCCGAGCCAAACATCCACTCCTCAATTCTCTGAAATCATGCAATATCTTACACAAAGTCAATCTATCTTGTTTTCAAATAAATTTTACTGGTAAACAAGACAAAAAAATACTGATTTGCATTGTTTATCAAATACATTGTTCGACCACGAGTCCAATATGAACAATGAACTTGTTAACATCTGTTCTTTTTTACCACATTTTCTGTATCCGGCATGCATTTCACTATTTTTCTTTGCTTTCAGAAAGAATGCTAATCAATTCAAATATTGGCAACTAAATATTTAATGCATTATATTGGGACCACTACATTGGACTTGCAGTATATGAAAGAATAAAATCGATCAAGCTTTCCCGTAGCTGCATTTTTAACGACTCTTATTGTTCATATTGAGGACGTACAGAATGATACATCAATGAAAGCGGGAAGTTTGAACAAGATCTACCTAGTTTAATGTTACACATATAACAAATGAACTGAGCAGAGCCCAGAGAAATCGAATAAATAAATAATATATAAAAAAGGAAAGCTATGCACGGAATTTAGGCCCTTTAAGCCTTTTTAAATGAAATGTTTATCGCTGCTCGCTGCTAATGGGTGTACATAGAGAAATGCCGTTTTAACAGAAGCTAGCTTGTGTTTTTGTTTTGTTCCATGTTCTTGTGTTACATCCAAGAATCGATTGCCTCTTCCCTCAGACCATAAATAAGTTCTCTTTAGCATTGAAATATGAGGCCTTGTGCAGGAATAGGTTTCAGTGTTTGTTTTAGAAACCTTCCATACAAGAATGGTTTTAAAATAACACACAGTGTAAGCCGCTAATGTACTCGGCATTTTGTCTCATGTTATTATTAAAGGGGTCATATGATGATTTCAAGTTTTCCTTTCTCTTTGGAGTGTTACAAGCTGATTGGCATATATAAGATCCCTGAAGTTGCAAAGACTAAAAAGTCTCAAATCCAAAGAGATATTCCTTATTAAAGTTAAGACTCTGCCACACCCCCTTAAAACGGCTCGTTCTAGCACGCCCCCACATATCTACCTCACTATGTGGAAATATTTGAATAATGCCGCCCAAATGTTCACGCAAAGAAAGAAGGCGTGGTTTCAGTAACCGCAGTTAGTGTTGAAGCAGCCATGTCAGGGAGACGCTGTGGGTTTCTAGGCGAAAGCAAAAGCACTTTTTTGACCTTCCGAAAGTAGATGCATTAAGATCACTTACAACAGAACAGCAATGCATTCTGACTTTGCTATGACAATCTGGCGCTTCTGAATCACCTACTGTTTTGTTATTAGTTTAAGTACTATTGACTGTTCAATCGCTGAGTTTTTGGCATCGTGTGTGTGTTGCGTGCATGCTAGCGAGCGATAGCGAGAGAGAGAGAGAGAGGTAAAGATAGAGAGCAGAGAGAGAGGAGAGGGGTGTCACACACAGGGGTCAGCGTCTTCACCCGTTGGCTTGTGTCTTAAACACATACCAGCTTCATCACTGTCTGTCACGCTACTCTGTTCCCCTTTCGGTCTCTGTCTTTACTTTTATTTTGAAAGATGAAGCTGCGATTATGGTAGGGGCGTTACATTTCCAACGAGAGCTTGCGGTGTTCGGCCAATCAAAATACATTGGGTCAGCTGGCCAATCAGAGCACAATGAGCTTTTCGGAAAGAGGGGCTTTGTAGAAATCAACACGTTTTAGAAAGACGGCATAGAGGAGCTACAATAATGTACAGTATTTGAAAAATAGTGTGTTTTTTGAACATTAAAGCATGTCAACATATTCTGTTACACCAAATACACAAAATAATGATCTTTAAAAAAAGCAATAGGTTTGTAAAGTACCTGTTATAATTCTCTCCTTCAAAAGTCACCATCAAATCAAAATTGTCAATATATACTTTCTTAAAACATGGTCCTATTGCTCATGTAAAAAAATAAAACAAAACAAAATAAAATCCCTAAAATAACCAAACAACTATGAAGTGAATGAAATCAAATTAATGATGATATGTACTGTATACATAATGGTTTTTAAACATACACAAACTTTTATAGAGTAGAAATTCTGTGGAATTCTGTATCAAATATAATCTATATTTGTATATATAAACATGTGTGTTGTAGACTAAAAACAAAATCACCCGTTTTTAAATATTTCAAGTGACTTTTGGCATCACAATATTATAATGGTCGCGTATGGAACAATTGTATCTACTTTGTAATATATAAATAAAACCATTATTACACATTATTTAATGTTAGTTATATTATCATTCTACTGTACATTCCAACCTCATAGTTACATATATTTCAAACAATCCTTATGCATCACAATAATATAATTACAGTATGAAAATGGTTGTTTGTTTTGTAATAATATTTAGTATATACATACACCAACGTGAGCAGATATATCTTCTATACATATACTCTATATATATAAATATATATATAATCATATATAGATATAGAGTAGAGCTATAGAGAAGAGAGAGAGAGACAAAGAGAGAGTATAAGTTCTGAGAGTTTGTATCATAATACCACATATATAATATGTACATATATAAAAATGGGTGCTTTAAGGATTTTTGTACCATTTTGACTGACAGACGAGATGGTAAGTAGAAGCCAGAAATGAATTAAGAGAAATGTTCTGTCTTGGAAGCTCTGCATCTCATTCAGGCCTCAGTGTGCCACAGCTCAGATTAAAAGAGCAGAGGAGTTGAGGTTATCACGCTTCTGAGACTAAAACAGACCCACTGCAGACCCAACCGCTATTCCCCTGCTCTCGCGTATTCGCCTTCCCGCCAGTTTATCTACCTTCGTCCACGCTCTCCCATCTAGACTTTAGTCGTTTTCGGCCACATCTTATTTCCTCCCCCTCAAGGCCGTCTCTCCCGTCCAGACACCACACCCACACCCCCGGTTACCCTGAAGGTTTCCCACCCAGGTGTTCTTTTTCCCCCCTCTCACTCAGTTTATGAGACAGCCCCGCTGTATTACCTCATCCCTCCTGCAGTACCTAGTGAAACAAACCTACACTGGGTCTGTGCTGGTGTCTTATGCTAGGTGAGTTTAGGTGGGCTGCTAGGGGATGACGATGCGTTTTTCGAGGTGCAAGCGGTTGCTAAGGCATGTGCTTAAATGTTTTTTCGTAGTATTGGTGGGATATTCAGAGTGCGCGTACAGCTGCTAGGGAGTCCGGATGGTTGTTAGGTAGGGCTGTATGGTATACCGGTTGGTTACATTGCTATGTGGTTGCTAGAGCAGCTACCACAAGTTTTTGCAGGGTGTTCAGGGGGGTTGCGAAGACACTATTTATGCTTTTGCTAAGGAGGCCTAATTGTTGCTAGGGTGTTCTAGGTACTTGCTAGGGCATTCTGGTTGCTAGGACATTGCTACATGGTTTCTTATGTATTT
This sequence comes from Sinocyclocheilus anophthalmus, assembly GCA_018155175.1. Taxonomy (NCBI): domain Eukaryota; kingdom Metazoa; phylum Chordata; class Actinopteri; order Cypriniformes; family Cyprinidae; genus Sinocyclocheilus; species Sinocyclocheilus anophthalmus. The sequence goes on from JADLZN010005078.1 coordinate 26,497, forward strand.
ACAGCTGGCTCCAGGGCATTGCTATGCAGTTGCTAGGGTATTCTGGGTGGTTGCTAGAGCATTGCTTCATGTTTTTTTTTTTTAGTTGTTTTCAGCTGGTTCCAGGGATTGTTATGCAGTTGCTAGGGTTGTTCTAGGTGGTTGCTAAATATTACCACCACTTATATGGTTTCCAAACAATTAGTACTATAATATTTTGGACGTCAATTTTATCTCCTGGTTGGATAATATAAAAATAAAACTCCATAGATATTTTTTTCCAAAAGGCATAAAATCACCACAACATGCTGTGGCTTACAGGAAAACCCACTAATGGATAGAAGATTAAAGAATGATGTCTGCCCATGTGATTGACTCTCATTAGACTTGAAAAGATTTTATCGATAAATTTTTATCCCAAATCCAATAACAAACATCAGAATGTTCACAACAGGATAATACAAGTTTTTGACATGCTCGACGTGGGACAGTGAGGGAATTCGTTGTTTGTTGTCCTCCATCTTCTTTTAAATGTGAAATGGCACTGTTTACCAATTAGGATTATAAATATCCCCTCCTATCCAAGAGAATAAATGTCTCTGGCCTCTTCCCCTCACAACGCAAACTGACACTGATAATTCAGCAGGACTCCCATATTTCAGTGCACTGAAGCGTGATGTGCTGACAACACCGTCGCGAGTACCTTTTTCTGTTTCTAATAAATCAAAGGCATTTATTCTTTTGTGAAAGATCTCCGCAAGATTACCTTTGGATCCGCTGCCTTCTTCTTCACAACGCTTTTGAACTTCAGTAATCGAAGTGCAGAATGTGTTTTGTGCTCTGCGGTAAAACATAGCAACCTCGGGTTTATTGTTGCCAAATTCCTCCACCCCCCACACACACACACACACGCACACCACACACACACTGCACGCAACTCAACACAGCGACAAGGAATTCTTTTTATTGACTTTACCTTAGCTTGAATTATAATGTTTCTCAAGTCACTAAATCCAATCGGGACTCATCAGAGATAACTGAGTAGCCCCTCCTCATACATCCGGATCCAGGGCTTGGTTGGATCCCATCTATGGTGTGTATAAGAATTGGTAGGTTTAGGGGTGGAGATGGGTGGGTTTAGGGATCATGGGGTGGAGATGGGTAGGTTTTAGTATATGTTAGAGTGGGAGGATTGGCTCTGGATCCAACCATGCCCCTGGATCTTGGGTTCTACAATGAGGACCTCTCGGAACTGCCTCTTAATAGGTTACACAGTCTGTGGACCTAGTAAGACATTTCTACTCTGTCCATTTAGTAAACTGTACAATTAGCTTTTTGTTCCTCTGAAAGGAACAGTTCAGCCGAAAATTGGAAATTCTGCATCATTTACTCACCTTGATGTTGTTCCACAGAATATGATTTTCCTTTTTCTGTGGAGCACAAGGATATTAAAACATGTACTATTTTGACAAAATTATAAAAAAAAGGGCTAAAAAGCAATACAAAATTTAAATCTATAGCTTTTAATGCATCAAGTGCATTTCGTGTTATTTTAGTGTCATTGAGATACTATTATTGTTTTTTGTTACTATTGTTGAATTAATTTTTATTTTAATTTTTCCTACTTAAATTTGTATTGGTTTCTTTTTGTTTTTTACATGTCTACATAGTTTTTTGTTTTTTTCAGTTTTAATTTTAGTTATTTTAGTACAAGCTAATCTAAATGAAAATGAGAAGTGTTGCCTTGAAATAAAATAAGTTGACGTTTTTTGTTTTATTTCAGTTAACAATTATTTTAATGAACAAAAATGTTTTTCAATAAATGTAAATTTAGTTTTAAGTTCGATAATACGCCCTGCATCAAAATATTATAATGTACAGTATGAAAAATAGCTATTCACTTTAAGATTTGCTAAAGATTACAAAGGTGTAAATTAGTTTTTAGCATTTTGAAATGATAAATTATAGGCAATAAAAAATGTATAAACAGAGGAAATGAGCATGTACAATTAAACATCCTATATGTAACAATGTATATATGCAAAATCAGCTGATACATTATATGGTAGCAAAATATTGTCCATCCCTACAATTTCATTGTATTCATACTCAGCATTTTGTGCTGTCTTACTGTTCATCTCACTTAAGTTGAATCTATACTTTCATCATTATTCTCCCTCCCTCATCTTTTTTTTTCACACATATTTCACTGACAGCAGGTCACCCATCGGCCCTCCTCTCTCTTAGACTGTCGGGTTAGTGCGAGTAGGACGTGAAAGTGCTAAATGGCTCTGTAATGGGCTGAATCAGAAGGTTTAATGACAGCCGGTGAGGCTGCGCTCAAAGTTTTGGCCCATTCTCTGTCACCCCACGGGGGTCCGGTTCACAGGCCCTCACTGAGCACAGAGAGGCTGATGTCATTTCCATGCGGCTGTTTGCCAGGTACACTGTAAAAAGCCCTCTTCCTCTGGAACAGTGAAAACCCCTCAAAGCAAATGCAGTGAGTCACATTTCCTCTTCTGTGCAAAACCCTTCCACTTCATTTAGCTTGTTAGGGTGTGTAAAGATTCTTAAACAAGATGCATTTAGCCTGAAATCGGTAAGCAAAACAAGGCTGCATAATGCCGAATACATCAACATGATGTTAAACCACTAATACAGCTCTGTGTAGTACTATTTCAAGATTCCCACTGCAAATTAAAGATTAGCATTAATACAAATACATCAGTGTCAGCATATTCCTGAAGGGTCATGTGACATTGAAGACTGGAGTAATGATGCTGAAAATTCAGCTTTGCATCAAAGAAATAAATTATATTTTAAAATATGTTCAAATAGAAAAGAGTTTTTTTTATTGTAATAATATTTCACAGTATTACTGCTTTTTACTGTATTTTTGATCAAATAAGCAGGACAATTGGTGAGCATTTAATGTTTTTTTAAAAGCATTAAAAAATAATTATACATTTTTGACACGTAGTGTATATATACATAATATTAACTATAGAATAATATTATTATATTCATATATAATAATACTATAAATTATATTAGTGCCTGTCATCTATTAATCCAATTTTGAAATTATTATAGGCCTGAATAAATCCATTAAATTTGATATTCCCAAAAAAAAGATACCCAAAGAGTCAAGATTTCAGAGACATTACATTTTTGGAATGTAACAATGTAAAATTAAGTATATCTTTAAAATAATAATAATAAAATTACCTGGCACTATTTTCTTTCTTTGTCATTGTAATGAGTTCAGTTGTGGATTTTAATCCCAGCAAATTAGTCCCTGTTAATCCTTGATAACCTTTAATAGAGGTTATGCACATACACAAAGTAAAATTATTGTGACAGAAGCCATGTCAACATGCAGTACTGGATTAGATACATATAAGAAATGTTCAAAATGTTCAAAACTATATATGAATGCATTGTCTCTAACAGAACTGTTATAATGATAAAGCTAATTCTGTTAGCATACTGTGAACTGACTAATAAACTCTTTAATGCGGATTAGATTCATATATGCTAAACAATCGGAATGTCTCTTTATCTTTAACACCCACAAATCTCTCTCTATCTCTCCTTGTCCCATGATATTTATATTGCAACCAGGCTCAGCGGGAATTTTTTTTGACATTTATGCAAAATTTTGCTCCACTATGACAGTAGCTGACCACAGAAGAAGAATGTTTATGCTAATTCTCACTATAGTGCCCCTTGTGGCAATGCTAATAATGCAATGAATACTTGCACTATATTATGACCCATCTGCCATCTCAAATGAAAATTATCACATTGTCTCAATGCATTCTGGGATTGCAGCCTTATAGACAGGGTTTATGTATCCCAGTCAAACTGCTCCTATTACAAAAACTTTAAAATGACACATTAAATTGTTGTTACAGACAATTGTTACTCACATTTGGTACTTAGAAAGTGTTAAATTTGTACTCTATATGTGCATCTGTGTGAGTGTGATTCTTTATGTTAGTACAGATACAGTCGGTGTGTGAGTGTACTAAGCATGCATGCATGTGAGATAGTGCTAGAATGGTGATGGGTCAGGGCGCTGTGAAACATCAGGCCTCACAGCCGTTGGCTAATTTTAGCCCTGGCGCACTGTACACTGCTACAGTATCTCTCACATGGGTAGATTAATAGAGTTACAGAAGCCTCTACTATATCACTGATGTTGCCCGAGCCATTCCCAGAGACAGCGGTGGGAGGAGAGAAAGAAAGAGTGTAGAGATACAGAAGGAGGTCGAGAAGATGAATAGAGAGGAAAACAAAAGCAACTATGGAGTTTAAGCAACGTTTCCATAAAAATGCATATGGAGCTGGTTATTAGTTGTATAACATCGAAAAACAGCATGCAAACGTTTACAATTCACGCACTGTTGTAACCACATGAAAATAAGTATTTATTGTTTGATAATCTGCCCTATAATCATAATTTGCATGAAAAGGAGTTTGCTGAAATTTAGGTTGAGGGACATTTTTCTAATGATTCATAGGCTGAAAATGCATTCATAAACTGAGTGGATTTTACTCTTATCTGGACTAGAATAAATTGCAACCTTGCAAAGCCATTTTATGTGCTTTTTCTTTATATAAATTGTTAAATTACAATGTAACAAGATTAAACATTGCAAAAATGGCCATTCAAAATCCAACACTTATCACAGTTACTGAATTAGAAAAAAACCTAATGTGAAATCAATTACAAATTAAATTATCAATGTAAGTGAACACAAATGCTCCTAATGCTTCTACAACACATTCACTATGTACTGTAAATTAAATGACATTACATTATTAACGTTAATTTACCATGGGGTGAATGTAGATGTTCCTACTGCTGTTCTAGTTTAATCCACAGCATGAACCTCTCAAAATCATGCTGTATTACTATTATAAGTGACACAGCAACAACAGTGTTTTACCATATTTTTGGATAATTTCCTTAAGTATGAGTGCATCTGGCCTTAGTTCCCTATGAAAAATTGTCCGTTTTTTTTTTTTTTGCACTACCAATGTTTACCATAGTACACACTGTACACATGTAAGCAAAAGGAAGAAAGAAAATACAAGATAAATAATATGTGTGAGTATATACATGCATCAGTTTGTAGACCTTGGCCTTGGGATGCACTGTTCTCATAAGCCAGATCACACTTCCCATGAGGCACTGGGGCACAATGGAACACAACGTGCAAACCCACTGAGGTTTATACATCCAGGACAGACAACACCATCGGGGAGGAAGGCAACTGACACACAATCAAATCACTAACTAGAGGAATCTGCCTCCAAACCCCACTGAGCGGAGAAAAGAAAGATAAACAAACTAGTTTGAGATGGAGAGTGAGTTGGAAAACAATTGAAAGTATGAAGTATAGATCGCCCGAGGCTTGCTCTGGCATTCACGATCTTTCCGCTTGATTCAGCTGTCCATGTTTCTATTCCCTACTTATAAGCATTATAAACTATTTTTCTTTATGTCTATTCCTCCTACTCAGTTTGGTTTGTTCATCTGCTCCTCTACAGTTTCTCACCAAGCTCTTTTGAAAGAAATATTGATCACATTTTACATTTATAATTATATGAGTAAATACAAAGAAATAGCTATTCAAACTAGAAAATGGTGTCATCAGGAGGCATGTGGCCTAAATATGTGGGGGAGTTTAAAACTGTGTTCCCACAACTTCAATGGTATGGTGTAATCAGTCTGTATTCTTTCTTTTACTACTTGTAAGGCAAGAATCACTATTACTATTGCTCATACTTGACTTTAGGGATTTGAACACCATCAGATTATTAATACCCCAAATCATGCAGTGTGTTGAGGAGACAACACTAACACCTTTCTAAGTGATCAGACGTATGATTTTCCCCGGCGGACAATAATGTAGAATGTCTTGGGCTGGCTCATTTCTTCGATCCGTGTCCGTGGCAGTGCCTGGTAGGGGTTATCTGACGCTGGTGGTCTGATCTTTTAAGTGCTGTGTGCCCTTCCACCAGTAACCTTGAGCATCAATCGAGTGTTGTTGGTTAGCATTCCCATAGTGCAGTGCTTCTCAAAGAGGGAATTCAGTCCTTGGCCTGGCCCCCAGCCCCACTTTCGATATTATCAAGACACTATGGGTTGTTCTTCCGTCACTTTTGATAAAACGCATGTTAAACTTGTAAATCATACGTTTAGTTTTTTTAATGTCTTTTTGGAGATGGTCATAAATGAAAACGAAGGTGAGATATTGAAACTTTTCCTTGCTGATATTTGTTGTCATGACATCCAGTGAGCATATGACGTTTGACAAAGCTTACGACATTTCCCTCTAATATGAGAATATCTTTTTGTATTATTTATTTTTGATAATATCACTTAATGAGGCTCATTATGGGCTTATACGCCATGTCCTTGGGGTTCCCATATTACACATGATTATTTGTGCGGCCCCATCACAAAATCAACTGACGCCACAAATAGATTTTCCCAATTTCCAAACTTAAAAATGCAGGCGGGTGGTTTATATGAATGTTAATTGAAAAAATCGACCGTCGTCAAAAAGCTTTGATTTCATGTTTCATTTCGTCTTCCTCTATCAGTTTGTTTAGACTTACCAGCCGTTACCGGACAAAAACCCAGCTATATCTCCCGCTCCAACACTAAGGGTCTGTGGGAAGCACTGGTGTTTGTCAGCAAACATAAACAAAAAGCATGCTTCAGAACTGTTTTGAGAAGGTGCTTTGAGCCATGTATTATTACTATGAATTAGGCTACTACTACTATTACCATCTTGTGCCCTGCAATAAACATTTATTCAAACTCTCTTTTATGAGATGAAGGGGGGAAAAAAATCAGCCAAACATATCGGCCAAAAAAATAGCATCATATATCGGCCATCGGCTGCCCTGATTTCTAAATATCGGCATCGGCCAGAGAAAAACCCTTTTCGGTCGACCTCTATTGCTGACATTTAAATTAATTGTTTTGCCACTTTTGCACTTTATTTAAAAAAAATAATAATTATTATTTGTTGTGCATGTTATGTATGTTTATTAAAAACAAGTTTTGTAATAACCAATTGTTCCGGTCCAGACCTTTGACAATGATGAAAATTCAGATTTGGACCTTTGAATGTAGACTTTGAGAACCCCTGCCATAGTGCTTCACCTCTACGCAATGCCGTTGTATGTTAGAGTTCAAAGACCTGAAGGAAAATATGTAACATATTATTTGTATTACATATTATTAAACTAAAAAAATAATGTCTTCAAGTTATTATTTGATTATTCTGTATGGTGAAATCGCTAATACAATTTAGCTAACTCTTTTATCCAATGTGACTTACAGGAAAACAATCGCGGAAATGGTCCCTTTGCAGCAACCTTGTGTTAATTGCTTTGTTCAAGGGTAGAATGGGGATAAAATGGGTTTGGGATCTCAGTAACTCTCCAATGGTGAATCACCTCCAACCATTGTGTGACTCAAACTTGGACATAGACCAGGGCTGTCCAAACTCGGTCTTGGAGGGCCGGTGTCCTGCAGAGTTTTAGCCATCCACAACTTACCTATCATCACACCTCGACTGGAAGTCCTATGGCTGTGTCCGAAATCGCCCCCTATACCCTCATTCACTATTCCCTACATTAGGTCACTAATTCAGTTCACTAGAAGGAGTGAATGAAAATGAGTGGTGAATTCGGACACTGAGTGCACCGGAAGGAATGCCGCTTTTGCATAATTCGTGCTTGCTGTTTATTAATCATTTGAAACTAGCAAACTAGCAGCTCCAGTAGTAAGATTAAAGGATGTATCTTGAACTCTGTCACGGAAATTATGTATAAACCCTAATCAAACAATTTAATAATCAATTTACAATTAATTTATACCCATGTTGTACATTATGCTGTATGCCACGGATGAGCGCTTTGTAAAAATTAACGGATTGATTATTCAGCTGCGGGTACCATCTTCTGGCGAGATGCGGGAAGTCCATCATTGGGGATCGGCGCCGCGTGACTCTCACTGACCAGCATTAACTGGGCACTTCTCTCTCCACCGTTGAACGTGCACCACACTGTACACGCCTGGTTTTTTGTGCAGTGCAATTGTTTTCATCGAATGAGTTCCCTTGTCGAAACGTCCACTATGGTTTTCGGGCACCGCGAGCCACTAACGAAATGGCTTCTCCCGGCACTCATAGTGTCCCCTATTAAGGGTATAAGGGGTTGCTTCGGACACAGCCTATGCCTAAGTAAGGCGTGATTAGCTTGTTTCAGTGGTGTGTATTTAAGTTGGGTATTGGAGCTAAACTCTGCAGGACACCGAGTATTGAGTCTCGTTACCGCTAGATCAATGCAAGAGTTGTTTAACAAGACACTTGCAATGCATTAGCTAAACATCAGCATCTGTTTTGCATACTTGTTTAAGGCATGTTTAATTACCCATAAACCTAGCTAGAGAAAACTTAGTGTCTAGGTCTGTTTGTGGATATTGACTTCAGATTGGATCGATTCATTCAGTTTGGTTTGGTCTTTAACCTGTCAGCACTTTCTGATATTGTGTGACAGTCCCATGAGATGTATTTACAAGACTAGGAAAGCCATTATCGATAAAATGCTAGTCATGTGTATATAAGATACAGCCATTACCTTAGGCCAATTTGAAGGTTTAATGTGTTTTGACAATATTCTTCTTGACCACACAACTCAGTGACTGTTACAGCTTCAAGTCAAGAAGTGTTGCAGGATTTGTTCAGATGCCAAATTCTGTGTATTTTTTTTCCCACAAAAACTTAAAGGTGAAAGGTGAAAGGCCATTGGTAAATAAAGAGATAGCCACGCCCCAAACTCATGCCATTGGCTGAGATACTGTTGCTATGCTGAGTTGGTCAGAAATGCTTAAAGCAGGGCTGCCCAAACTCGGTCCTGGAGGGCCGGTGTCCTGAAGAGTTTAGCTCCAACCCCAATTAAACACACCTGAACCAGCTAATCAAGCTCTTACTAGGCATACTAGAAACTTAAAGGCAGGTGTGTTGAGGCAAGTTGGAGCTAAACTCTGCAGGACCGAGTTTGGGCAGCCCTGGCTTAAAGCAATGTTTTGAAAGCAACTCCAAGCTGGAATGTTTATACATTTTAGAGGAATCAACCCACAAATGGGATCAAGAAAAATCAAAAATACCACACACTTCACTTTGGAGCTACACTCACAACACATTTAAAGGGTTAGTTCACCCAAAAATGAAAATTCTGTCATTAATTACTCACCATCATGTCTTTCCACACCCCTAAGACCTTCGTTCATCTTCAGAACACAAATTAAGATATTTTTGATCAAATCCGATGTCTCCTAAGGCTCCATTGACAGCACCCCCACCCAAACCTCTCAAGATTCCCTAAGGTCTAGAGCGTCGTTCAACACGTCGCCCTGGCGACTGACAGTGTGTCTACCATAATTTTGTTTATGAAGCGACGAGAATACTCTTTGTGTGCAAAAACACAACAAAAATAACGACTTTATTCAACAACCTCTTCTCTTCTGTGTCATTCTCATACGTTGTTTTGTCCCCGCTTCCAGGTTCTAAGTCAGAATGCCGGCTCATTATTGGACGACTCCTGCATCAGCATCACACGCATGAGTCGCGCTGCTCACATGTGCAGCTTTGGCCAATAATGAGCCGACGTTCGGACGTAGAACACGGAAGCCTTCACTGTGCTTACTGCGTTAACCGCGTAACAGGGAAGAGAAAAGATTGCTGAATAAAGTTATTATTTTTGTTTTGTTTTTGCACACAAAAAGTATTCTCGTCGCTTCATAAAATTATTGTAGAACCACTGTAATCACGTCGACTGTTTTAACGATGTCGTTAGCACCTTTATGGATCTTGAAAGTTTGGGTGGCATTGCTGTCAATGGAGGCCTCTCTGAGCCATCGGATTTGATCAAAAATATCTTAATTTGTGTTCTGAAGAAGAACGAAGGTCTTACGGGTGTGGAACGACATGAGGGTGAATAATTATTATTTTTGGGTGAACTAACACTTTAACTGCAATAATGTGATGTATGTCACATAAAACAACAAGAAATGGTGTAGAGCAGGATTTTCCCCACCCAAATGACCTTACTCACTAGGCAAGAAATGGAGATGAATAAAGTTATATTTTGATTAAACTATTCAAAATAAGGGACATTTAAGAAAATAAATACGGTCAATTTCAATATGTAGTATGATATGCATAGATTTCAAACATCTGTTCTCATTACAGCAAAATGCATCTGTGACGAAAGAAATTCAACAGCCTCAGTATTTCATAAAGAAATGCTTCTGTATCACATTACAAGCGTCAAAATCTGAGAGAAATTTGCAGAGACAGTTTCGGCAGTCTGTTCTGTTAGCTCACAATGCCGCCTCGGCTTCTTTGCAGTAACTCAAAAATAGTGTGAGACTACAAAAGGTCACCCCATCTCACTGTGGGTTTTGTGGAGCATAAAATGAACTTAAACCATCAACACAGCGTTCAGGCCCATACCATAAGCGGCCATTAAAACGGCATCAAATTCACACCTTAGTAATTCCAGCCATATGTGGAGTGCAAGAGCAATCCCATTGACTTAAAAATAGATAACAATTACCTTCAGCTTCAAATCCTGCTTTAATTTGGCAGGGGAAATATCCACCGCAATTCTAGGTTTATCATGCAAATCCAGTGTCCACTGGAGCCGGGAAAAACATTAGAGAGATCTTTTTTTGGGGCGAGGGTATGTATGGTAAGTATTGAGTTTCTTCGGCCAGGGCTGTATAATGAAATAACTGGCCCGAATAGAAAATAAACTGAGTGATGTGTGGAGTTAATGGGCTTTTCATGCAAATGAGGGATGGCTGAATTAGCGAGGGTGCCCATAGATGCATTCAGGAGAGAACATCGGCTTTGTTCGCAGCCAGTGCCGTTGAAACCTTTTATCCCATGCTGTTCGCTAATGATGGACGAGCGCGCTGCGCTATAACATGAGCTTGTCTGATTAACCAATGGGATCTGTCTCTTTATTCATGTTGGAGGAAACTGACCAATTCAAATTATCAAGCTGTAGGAGGTGATGTTAAAAGTGTTTGGAGTTTCAGCCTGAATTGTAATGTTGGCATATTTCATAGCAGTGATATAGCATGCTCTTAAAAATCAATATGAGATCAAATTCAACTTAGGCTTATTGGAAAAACATGCCTCTGTCTACATTTTTGCAAAACTAAAAAAATGTACATATTCATACAACTCACTGGACTTTCCAGCTGAAATTAACACTATTGGCAGTGAAACACCAACAACATTTCACACAAATTATGTTTTCGGGGCAGATTATCGATTTATAAAGATTTATTTTCATGCAGTTCCTTGCACAATTCTATGTTATGTTATGTTTATCTCAAAACACTTTCACCGTAGTGCATCATTTGAAACTTTCATCACATAACCAGCTCTAAATCGAGCTTTTCTAGTGTAGTAAACTTACTCCGTAGCTCACCTGGTGGCTCTTCATTACACTTGCGATGCAAAGTCCTAATAAAATACTTATAGAAATTAGCTAAAATGGCATGGTTCCTTCAGCAAATGCATTTTTTATCTCACATTTGCTCATTAACACTATAAGTTAGGTTTAGGGTAGTTGGTATGTTATTTTCAAATGGAATAGAGCATAAACATTTCATTTCTGAGCTGCCGCGATACATACAACAACCAAAGCAATACAATGTCGCCAGATTCAGAAAAAAAAAAAAAAAAAAAAAAACCTTAACCAAAGCATCACTCATTGGACATTTCACATCATTTTGCAAAAAATGTCGCCACATGCATGTTTTTCTAATGAACCTGGGATGATAAAAATTGCTCCTTAGTGCTTGTTTAATATACATCTCTGGTCTTTTGTGTTTCATGCAGTGCTGGTATTCCAAATATATATATATTTTTGATCTTACCAATGACCAATTACCTCATATTTCCCACCGCCTAGAATTACCTGTCCTTAACACTTTACAATTAGTTCGAATCCCATGGATACATCAATTCTGCCATAAATTTTAACTTTGAATAATCGATGTTTCACACCAAGTCAGTGTTTCACGTTATGGAGTAAATGATTATGTGGTGTGTAAATAGTCTGAGAAGTTGTGTAAAAGTCTAAATGTAAAAAAGAGACATGTGAATTCATAACTACCTAAGGCTCTTATCCCAGTTGACTACACTGAATAACAGAAAACAAACAGAATGTGTATCTCTTTCACACACCCACAACACACACACACACACACACACACACACACCCACACACACCACACTCACACACACACACACCACACACACCACACACACACACACACACACACACTTCCTCGCCCCCTATCCAATTTCTCTGCATTATTTCAATCCATTTAAAATTGCCACCCGCTTCCGTCTTGCCAAGCCTGAATTGATTTTTTAGGAATTCAAAGCCTTTCACCCCTCTGAGTCTCTGTTGTGCCAGCGCACAATGTAGTTTGCATATGACTAATCATCTGCCGTGTTTATATGTAATCTCATATCATTTCAGGCAATGTCCCCTGTTTTGTATCTCCCTCTCTCCTTTCCTCTCCCTCTCTTTGCTCCTGACTATTGCTCTTGTGAAATATAAACCAAATCTACCACTGCTCAAAACACATGCAAATATCCCAGGCATTCGCTAAGACAGACGAGGACACTTGCAATCGTGTGTAAGAGTCCCTAATGTTTCACGTAAGAGCCTGTGGGCAGCATTATCAATGAAACCTCTCAACGGGTGGGTCGTGACCAAAACAAGTAGCAGGTCTGCTCTGACAATGCCAAATGCAAATAATAAAAAACTTACCATAAAATTGTGCATATTTAGGATAGCACAATAAGCTTTTAAAAGGGAGAAGAATATCTTTTTTGATGTCAAAGGTACACACTTAAAAATAAAGGTTCCAAAAGGGGTTTATTTCAGTGATGCCATTGAAGAACCATTTTTGGTTCCCAAAGGACCTTTTAGTGAAAAGTTCTTAAAATAACCTTTTTCCACTATTAAGAACATGTTGTGTAATGTAATGTTACATGAATGTTTAAAGTTCTTCATGGAACCATCAATGCTAATTAAGAACCTTTATTTTCAAGAGTGAATTCCACGGAACCACCATTTTTGGGTTCCCCAAAGAACCTTTCAATGAACACTTCTTAAATCACCATTTAATAATCTAAATAACCTTTTTACACTACGAAGAACCTTTTGCACAAATTAAAAGTTTCCATGGATGTTGAAGGTTTGAATCACTAAAGCCAAAGAATCTTTTTTTTTTTTTTTGAGTGTATTTTGGTGCCCAAATCATCTGTCACTTGGTAATATTATCCTTTGGATATATTGGCCATGTTGTTCGAATCCTGCTAAATCGACCTCCTGAATTTTGTAGTCAGCTTCCCATATGTCAAGTTAATTATTTTTCTTAATGTTGGTGCATTGCAGTTGATGGTAAACAGCCCACCACAAACCCCCCCCCCCCCCCCCCCCCACCCCCCCCCCCCCAAAACACCCCCCCCATAAGCTGATTTGCTGGTTTTAGCTGACTTAAGTATCAGAGCTTTTAGTAGGCAGAGATGAGATGGATAACACATCTTCTCTTCTCATATTGACTGTCTTTGGGGTCAAGCGTAATTGTTTTGAATGATCCTCCAGGGCAGTGGCTCATCATTCTGCGAGATGCAGCGCTCCAGTGATGTTCACTTTATTCTCAATGCATCATTATTAGATATATAAATCTACAAAGAGGTGAAAAGGCATAACATTCTCAGTTTTGTCTACATAGCAATTTTGATACAACATAACACTGGTTAATAAGAACAAGGGAGATTAGAGTTGGAAACAGACTATGAGGCGTATCTAGTAGCTTTTCAGTTGTTATAGACTAACTGAAATCAAAATGTAGCCAATTTACTTTCTTAATAAATGTCACTGATTTTATTGTGCATGATTCATCAGTGCATGTTATACATATGAGGGGGGAAAAAACAATTAAAATGTATTTACTTTCTCTGAACTCTGAAATGGCTGTTGAATAAATCACATGACCATTTGGGTTGGGAAAAATAATAACAAAAAATACAAATATACAGTACACTATCATTTATTTTACAAGTTTACGGTGAGATTTTTTTAATATTTTAGAAACAAGTCTCTTATGCTCACTAAGGTTGCATGTATTTGATAAGAAATGCAGTAAAAATAGTAATATCGTGAAATATTATTACAATTTAAAATAACAGTTTTATTTTCTACTATATTTAAAATGTCATTTATTCCTGTGCTGGCAAAGCTGAATTTTCAGCATCCATTACTCAAGTCTTGAGTGTCATGTGACACTGTTTTCTCAATATGCAAAATAATGATTTCTGTTATTCAACAAAACGCCATCCTGTGCACTATTCTTTAATGAAACCACTGATCTTTTTCTCCTTGTGTTCCTCCTCCAGATTTTTCATATGACATATGACCTGGCGAGTGCAGTGGTAAGAATCTTTAACCTGATTGGCATGATGTTGTTGCTGTGTCACTGGGACGGATGCCTGCAGTTTCTGGTGCCTCTCCTGCAAGACTTCCCTCCTGATTGCTGGGTGTCGTTAAATGGTATGGTTGTAAGTATTCAAAACTTTTCGTTACTCCTTCAGAACTATTATCAGATTTTAAGTTGAACTACACATTGGATCAGATCAAAATGATCATTTGATCAGTGGGCAATAAAAAGAATGATTTAGTGAAAATGTTCTCTAAATGTTTAACTGTTCTTCATTAAGAAACTTAATTATGACAGTACATATATGCCGTGTCAGAATTACCGTAATTACGAGATGACAACTCAGATCCTACTCTGAATTGTTCACATCGCGGGACTCAGAAATGACTCGTTTCTATGGCAACTCTTATGGGTCCAAGAGTGGCTTTGTTGGTTATGACAGCAAAATACTTAATCACTACATAAATTCACCTCTTGCAAAATACAGAAAAACAAAGAAAGCACCTGCTAACACTGGTAATAATAAAATGGCATATCAAATTGAAATATGTGTAGAGGTCTTTACCTAACTAGTCTTCGCTGTTCGTCTGACTGTCTGATGCATACTGCATACAAAACTGGAAAGCACTTGAGAAAATCGTAAGCTCCAATCTCTGCAATGCAGTTTTAGGGGTCAGAGATGTTTTTTATCATTCTGATAGGAACCAAAATCATGTCTTGAAATTATGAGCGCTTTTGAAGAAAATCTAATCATTCAATTTGTTTGCCAGTTTAATACATTTTTTTGTTTTTTTTAGGCAATTAGTAACAAATAAACATACACTACGTAAAAACATACACTACGTTCAATTATTTTCCCCCCAGAAATTCATATTTTATTCTGTAAAAATGCATTAAATACATCAAATTGTTACACAAAAAAAGTCTCAAATAAATGCTATTCATTTAGAATAGGATTTTAGATTTTAGAATAGATTTTCTATTTATCAAACAATCCTATAAACAATTATTATAATAATAAGTTTCTAGATGATTTCTTCAGTCATGTGACACTGAAGACTGGAGTAATGATGCTGAAAATTCAGTTTTACAATACAGGAATTATTACATTTAAAAAAATATTAAATTAGAAAAATGTTCTTTTAAATTGTAGTAATATTTCAAAATATTACTGTTTTTTTCTGTATTTTTAATCAAATAAATGCAGCTTTGGTTTCATTAAAAACAACATTTTTGGTGTGTACAAAAAAAAAAAATCTAACCTCAAAGTTTACACACCAAACAGGGTTAGATTGCGCTACATCTGACAGATATATGGAAGATATTTCTGACATCTTCCCACGGATGCACATTTATTGTAATTGCATTTACCGTTTTCAATTTGTGGACGTACACGTTGAGACAAAATCCAAACGCAACTGCAAATCACGCATTTGTGTTTCAATTTTCTTTTCCATGGAGGAACAGGTCGGCCAAGGGAAACGGCGAAACGCATCAGGTCCCTCCTAATGCAGCACTTGGTACTCGTGCTGCCTCCTCTCTTAACACTTTCTCCCAGCCTTCGCCTTTGTCGACCCGTCTGAAACTGTGTGTGTCTGGTCCAGGTAACGGTGGATCGGCAGCGAAAAAAGCACCATTGCGATTGCAGGGGCCCGGCAGCCTGCCCCGCAAACCATCACCAAACCAACAAGCCGGGTGGCGCGCTACGTCTCATCCCCTTTGCACTTGGAGTTTCCAAGCCTAACGCCAATCACTGTCATCATCCTTGAGGGGGGGGGGTCATCTTGGGGCGTGTCTGGGGTCAAAGTACAACGCCCACTGTCGGTGGAAACCAAGGAAAGTCCCACAGTGAAAACGTAATTCAAGACATGTGCAGGCCTTTGGGGGAGATTGTCCCGGAATATCATTCCATACAGACAAAAACAGCGTTCTTGTATGGGGGGGGGGGGGGCCCCCCCAGTATTTGGCCAGAATAAGCTGCAGTGTGCAATCCAAAAACTGTTCATTGTCACTAGCCATTTTTGTTAAATTGATTGCAGGTTTGGTGGTTTTACATGACGTCGCAACAGACAAGTGGGAAAATTAAGAAAATTTCAGAGAAGTCAGAGTTTCAAACTTCAGTATATTTGACAAAATCATGAACGGACATCTAAAACTACTTACACAACGTGATTGCAGCAATAAACAGTTAGTCAGAATAATATAAAATCAAAAAGAAAAAAAAACAAATCTAGCATACGAATATTTGGACTTGCACGTCCCATTACTGTTAAAATCCGAGAGTCACTGGGCAGACCATTTTACACTTGACCTTTATCAAACGAGAGCTGTTCAGCTAATCAGGACAGATGGCTCGCTGTAGTTTTTCACCGCACATCATGTTGGTGCTAAATGGATGTTTAAATGCCAAGATACTTTTTTTTTTCTTCTCCCAGCATTTTCGAATGAGTTCAACTCACATTCCAGGTCAAATTGCAGTGCTGGTAAAAGCATTAGGCTTTTTTAGTTCAAGGCCAACTGTGTCACGCTGTTTTAGGAAGTCAGATTTCTCTGATTTTCTGCTAACAAAAATTATGCATTCACTTTGAAAGCATGCACAGAGATCAGCAGACGGCCTGTAATGGGCATGTGCAAATCTCTTTGCATATTCGTCTGAGCCTTTTAGCTTGGCATCACATTGGATAACAGTCTTGGGTGGTGGTGGTGGGTTGATAAGGCTGTTTGCAGTTACGCAACCATATCCCCTCAAGTGCTATGGGGTTCAATCTACATTTGAGGTGCTCTATGTGATGCTGCAGACCCCTCAGCTCTGGAGGGCCTTACCGGGAATCAATGATAGTCGTGTTTTGAAATGTTGCGAAACCCATGGCTATGTTGAACGTGACATTTCTGACAAATTAAAGTCGCTTGAGAAGCCTTAGCAGCCTAGCTGTGTCTGTTTTATCTCAAAAACCTTTTACATCACGCACACTATTTGCCTCTTCTATATGACAGATGGAAAGTAGCCTACAATCTAAAATCTTCAAGAAAACAAAGCTAAGCTAAGTCCTTTGTTATATCAGTAATGCTTACAGAAAGTGACATAACTGCACTCCAAATATGTATATATTTTTTAAATTCTAAACTATTCCATGCCTTCTTATCGCGCGTCTTCTAAAGCTAAGAGTGTTCCAACTGCTGTGGCGTTATGCACTGCATTTGATACGATAGAAGTTTCTATTGCCCCTCAGTGCTTTGATTAAAATTCCGAGCCTCAGAATGATAACCTTAGTTGCAGTACATAAACCTTGAATCCGTTATAACACCTAGGTGAGTTCCATTACTAGACAGCATTTTAAAAGACCATATGAAGGCTATTCCAAACCGAGAATTGTTCCAATCATTTTAAGCGCGTTAATGTAGCCTCCTTCGGGAGTTCCACTTACAAGCCTAGAAGTCATAATTACAATGTTCTTGCCAGTGAAAAGTTCTGAGTTGGCATTTCTTTTTCAACTTTCGCAAAATCACCAATAGATGTTTTATCACTAATGCAACAAAAAGTACAGCTGGATTCTTTGATGAATAGAAAGGTGGGCGGATATGATCATGTATTTAAAATATATCTATACATGTAATAGGATGCTCAAATGTTTTTTTACGTTCTCTTTGATCATTTATTGCATCCTTGATTAATAAAAGTATTTAACAAAAAGAAAATCTTACTGATCCCAAACTTTTTTGTGTATAGTATAATGACAATTCTGTGATTAATATTTACAATTAAAACATTCCAATTTCTATGCCACTTGTGTCAACAAATGTAAAATAACGACAGTGAAACTTTTCAAACTTTCTGTGCTCATCTTGTAAATATGTAAATCATTCCGACATAACCTGAAATTGTCTCTTGAAATGCCAGTCGCCTACAAACATGCACATCAACCATGAATACTGAATGCAGATCGCTTAATATTGTAAAACAGTCAATTGTGCCAGGGTTTATTCTCTCAAAATGAGCTTGTGTTATCGAGTCACCAATTCTGCAGGTGTTTTGATGCGACATTTCCTCAGCGAGAGGTTTCTAAACTGAAAGAGATGCACCACCTCCTCCTTTCTGTAAATTAGGCTAGATCAAGACTGCATCATTATTTTCCATCTGTCTCATTCCCCTGGGCTTGGCTCAGAGAAATGCCACAACCAGAAAATCATAACAGAAACAAACAGAAAATCAAAAGCCAGGGAAAGCGTTTTGTTTTACTTTTCTGTACCGTAACACACATCCATTTTTATGTACCTTCTTAATCTAGGTACATTTATCTCCCACTGTCCTTCCTTCAGCATCTTTGTGTGACTTTGAATCAATGACCTCCCTGTTTACCTCTGCACCACTTTCTCCTCCCCAAAAAATCAATGCAGATGAAAAATGAGCAAAGATTCCCGGTGCTGTCTTTTCCCCGTGCAAGGATGGGGGTCCCAGAGGGAGGCGGTGGCCCTGCTGCTCAGTAATTCAGGGTTTAGGCGGGCGAAGTGAAGAAGACTATATAATGCCCTGGCGGGGGGTTGTTCTAATTGAGACATTGAGTCTGAGCTGACAGGAGGCGACACTGGCTGTGTTACCGGCAAGGCTGTTGGGTTAATTTAGCCATCAGAGTGGTTAGCGTTGGAGGAATGTCTGGGGATCTCGACATGCCTCCCTCAGCAGGATCCAAACCAAGTGACTGTAACTTTAAAGCACCGTATAACTCATTATTTGAAAGAGATAGTACAAGATGGGTCACATTCCACACTTGTAGCTTCATTTTCTTTCCCTAAAGTCCATTTATATTGTTATTTAACCCTACTGAAGCATTCTGAAACCGTATAGTATTTTTCCGGTCTGTTTGGACCAGAAGAATCGTTTTTTGTGTTTTTATAAAACAGTCATAACTTAATTTTCAGCAAAACTAAAATGTATTTGACATTTTTTTTTTTTTTTTCGATATTGATGAGAAATTTTATTTGATATAGCATTGTGTGAAATTTATAGAACATATAATCTGCATTAACAGTATTAACCCGGTTGAATAGAATTAATTTATAACTCACGATTGCTCAAAAACAGTCCAAATTTACGAAATGTACATATACGTATATTTAAAAAAAACAACAAAACAACAAATATTACTGTAAAGTTTTCAAACAAAATACATTCAGTTTACTTGCATAAACTTTTTGCATACTGCATTGGTTTGCCAATAATTTTTTGTTTGTTTGTTTGTTTCATTCCGTCATTCAGTCTCAAAAGTGTGTGAGACACTAATATAACTTCATAGATAATTTTATGTACTATTAGGTATATTTAAAAGCTAACACAGTCGGGCCCAAAATGATAGGGACACAAACTGTGTAACATTTTTTAAAGGTTAAAAAACTCCAAAAAGTGTATTTTGAGGGTTATAAAACATTTGCAAAGTTTCATTCCCTTACTATAAAAACATGCATTTTTGAAGACTTATTAACTTAATTTGAATTTTTTTATCTAGTTGAATAAGTATACAATACTGTATTAGACAAGCTTGCAACCTACTTTTTAGTAAAATAGAGCTTTAGTGGATGAACAGCAGCAAGCATTGTCCCTCTGAGAAGTTGTGAAGTGCATCTCTCCATCGGTCAGCGTCCACTCGATACTTTTGGAGTGCTTGACATACACTGATAGTTGCAGGACCTACAGGCTGGACATGGTCCACAGAGAGATGATTCACAGACTTTTACCACCAAGTCATTTCACAAGGGGTTACTTTTACCAGTGGTTATTTCTTCAACCATTCGTTTTTGTAGAACGGTAAAGACTTACCGGCGCAAGAACCCACAGACCATAAAAAAGTCTGAAAGAAATGACTGATGTAGCTCATTTCGATGGGATCAAAATATATAAAAACAGTCAAATAAATTTAAATCACACAGAATTTTAGCATCTGAATAGGACTTTTGGTTAAACATGATTTTAGAATTAGTAAAGTAAAAAAAAAAAGTAAAAAAATATTAAAATAAATAAATTAATGGTGTCTAAGTTAGCGCATTAACGCAGGCGATTAATTTTTTCAGTTTAAAAACGCGTTAAAAATATTTAACGCAATTAACGCAGGGGCGGTGCTAGGGTTGGCCACCCCACTCACAATTGCTGCTTCTGTCACTTTTTCTCTTGAGAAGAAGTGCATTTATTCAGTCGCAGAATGACTGAGAATGGGAGACATTTCAGACGCGCGCTCCACTTCACACAAACGAGCAAGGAAACTGTACTGTGCTCGCAGAGCGTGCTCTTCAATTGCACGCATAAAGGCGCCAGCACGCGCTGTAGCCTGTATCCTTTCCAGAGCCGATGCCCCCTATACGCAAGTAAATGCAAGTTGCGTAGGGGGGGCCCCCGAAACACCAGGGGGCCCCCTTGCTCTCAAAGAGGATTTCATTTTAGTTTAGTTTTTGAATTTGGTCAGCGGTTATGAAAACATGAATGATCTTTTTTTTTTAATGCGGTGCGCTGTCGCCCTTTTTATGTAAAAATCTGTCAAATCATGTAATGTGAATGTCATAGTGTCTTACTCGAGACAAAAAAAAAACACGAGTTGACAGGTGTACCGAGCACGGAGAGCCACCGTTTCGTCAGCGACAAATGCGTTCATTCATCATACTCGTATTCATCTCCCAACCCCCCCCCCCAGTCCCCCCGCGCCCGACCCATTTTTGCGTGGCCCCCCATAAGTCTCAGATCGCGTCTAATCCTTTCACATCAACGCGCGAAATCAACTACGTGCATGCCTGTCGTGGGTCATTAAGTCATGAAGTTACCAAATGCGATTAAAGCTGCCTTAAACTGTTGCATGCCTGTATATATTTTTATGAGTCCACATTTAAGAAACATGTCTCTACATGACTTTCAAACGGTCCTGGAGCGCCACACGGTCTCACTCATTCTAACACACCCGATTTAACTCACCAGCTCATTAATAGAGACTTTAAGAGCTGAAAGTTGGTCATAAAGTAAAAGATTGAGCACTATCGAGAAATATGAGCGTGTCAGATCGCGTCATGTCGCAGCGCAGCTCTAGATAACAGCTATCAACTATACTGTAATGTTGAATGGCTATATCATGGTTAAAGTAGTAGGGGGGGGGGTGCAATTTTATAGAGAAATCAGTATTGGTATCATTGATTACCAAAAAAATCCACAAAAATATCAAGCAGCACAACAATATATATGCAATAATTCACATTATGTTTATCAAAATATATATGGCAAATATAAAATGGCAGTGACTTTAACAGTTAAAAGTTGTTAACAGTAACATTAACATTTTACTGCTTTATATATCATTTTAAAACCTCTGGATGTTTCTGGCCTCCTATTAATGTTTTCAATGTTAAAATGTGTCTTAAAAGAACATGACATTTTTTTTCAAGAGCAAAACAAACTGTTTTCCAAAATATGCCCTCTTTAATTTGGTTAAGTTGATTGCTCATGTTGAGTACATTCAGAGCTAATTTATGCCAAATAACACTGTAGATTTCCTAGACAGAGCACAAAATTAATGATTATATAATTATGCTGAGAGTTTATTCACTTGAGCTATTCACAAAGGTTTTTGGCACAAAGGATGTGAAAGAGTGATTATGAACCAGCGGCGGCAACAGCCAAACCAACAGAGGTTTTGTGGGAAACACTGTCCATAAATCACGTTTCTAACACGAGTCCTCTGCGAAAACACACTGCAAAGAGGAAACTTCAATAACTATAATTGTTTTCCACATAATAAATAATAAATTAGTTTTTAATTGAATGATGTGTTGCACGCAAAATTCCTCTGTACATGTGACTCGATCATGAATTTTGCATTATTGTCTGCACTACTGCCGCCAAACATTAATGAGCTGCTTCATTTGATCTTCTATACATAAAATAATCCACATCTTCCCAATGGATGCCTGTAATAAATCATTTGAATACAACTCATGCATGCCGAAGGAAAAGGCAAAGGGGGTGGTCGGAGTGCAAATCCAGTTGAAATTGCAATTGAATTTTGATGACACCAGTCGTGCAGAAATTATACTTTTCACATTTAAAGATTTTGACCAGATCATAAGAGTCCTTAAGTTATAGAGCAGCGGGGGCGAACTCCTGTCCTGGAGAGCCGCAGCCCTGCAGAGCTCAGCTCCAACCCTAATTAAAACTCACCTGCCTGTAGCTTTCTAGCAACCCTTCAGACTTTGATTAGCTTGTTCAGGTGTGTTTGATTAGGGTTGAAGCAAAACTCTGCAGGGCTGCAGCAGGGCTGCAGCTCTCCAGGACTGACGTTCGCCACCCCTGTTATATAGAGTATCTACATCGGGACAGTAAGCCGACTCCAAAAATGTCCTAAACGCTTCTCGGTCTCAAGGAACATTCATACTGACATTAATTTCTCTGCTCATTTGCATAAATCACTGCTGAATAGTTGTCTCAAATCACCAAATATCTTTGAAAATTTTAATCTTGTTGCTGTAAAAATCAACACTTTCATATTTAAACTCTCTATTCAAAACATAAAATAAAAAATAAAAAATCACAAAGAATTGTATCATCTGAATAGAACTTTTGTTAAACATTTAAAGTTTAGAATTTTATGAAAGCTTATTTAAAGTTAAAAGTCATAAACTTGCATATCGCTGTGAGAGTGAACACTTTCTCGATTCACTTATATAATAAATATAATACTTTTTACTTAACATCCTAATCTAAATGCTCTACTCAACTGTTAGAATTATACATAAATTTATATTCAAAAACCATTATATGATATGACATTACATTATGATGACTATATATATTAATTTATATCTCTTATATTTTGTTCTTTTTACAGCATTCTCTGCTTTTGTAAAAAAGTTAGTTTCACAGTTTATAGTAATATATATAATGAGCGATAGTATAATGTATTATATTTATTTTAATACATTACATTATATTTATTCTTATATTATCAAAAAGCTGACAAAAAATACACAGTAATAATCTTATATCAAAGGATTTATCTCTGGATGTGTCTACACTGTTATTTGTATGTGTTCTGAAGATATAAACATAGATATCGCTGTATATATATCATTTTATGTATACGCAATTCTTAATAGCCTTTTTTCACCTGTATGTACTAAATGTGTGGTAGTGGTTACGTCGAGGGATGGTCACATGTGATCTTATACACTCTCCAGCACACGTTGTCTCCTGTCACCCCGATTGTTTTCCACTCTGAATAAGCTGGATAGTAACCAGGCTTGTGTGGGGAGAGAGAGAGAGCGAGATGAGACGAGAGAGAGAGAGAGACAGAGAGGAGGAAGAGAGCGAGAGGAGGAGAGATAGAGAGAAGCAGAGAGAGAGACAGGAAGAGAGAGAGAGAGAGAGAGAGAAAGAAAAACATTTTCAACGCACCTTTAGACAACACTCACCTCATGTTAAGTCAAAAGGTTGGTGTAGTAGTGACACTAAAAGGGCGCTTGCCTCTCCGAGCACAACTTTAATAAGCTCTTGTTTTGTGTTTTTAATCTTCCATTTCATTGGCAGTGGCTGTATTTCTCTCGTTTAAACCATTACTTCAAATGCCAGTCTAAACTGTAAGGGCATCTCGTATGTTACCGTTGCACAAAATCGTGACTATTGCCTCTGCTATAAATAAACACAGATGCATAAAACACACACATATACCAGAGTGCTCTCTGTGTGTCTGTGGATTGGATTTTGTTTGGTGATTTGTTTTTTTTTTTTTTTTTTTGTTTTTTTTTATTTTTACAAGGTGATGTGTCGGCACCAATAGCG
Source organism: Sinocyclocheilus anophthalmus (assembly GCA_018155175.1). Taxonomy (NCBI): domain Eukaryota; kingdom Metazoa; phylum Chordata; class Actinopteri; order Cypriniformes; family Cyprinidae; genus Sinocyclocheilus; species Sinocyclocheilus anophthalmus. The sequence goes on from JADLZN010005078.1 coordinate 50,844, forward strand.
TTGTGTGCAGCATGCCGACATATAGCGCCTTTGTGCTTCGGGCGTCCCAATTTCGAGCCCTGGCTCGTGGACCTTTACTGATCATGTTCCCCCTCTTTCTCTCCCACGTCGCTTTCTATCTAAATACTGTCCTATCCAAATTAAGCCAAAAATACATCTAAAAAAAAAAGTGACGTAATATTGATTGGGTGTGAGCAATCAGTCTAAAAGCTGGTGTATGGGACAGGTTTCAATGTTTGAGTAACAGGCCACTGGTGTTTCACTGTAATCATCAGACATGATAATCAACCCTGTAAAAGCGCCCACAGACTGAAATAGAGCGCACCAGTTGGGTTCTCCATAGAGAAATTGATTTTTAGCAATAATGCATAAACCTTTCAAGACAGACCTACCATGAGCTCCAAGCAATTATAATAATTCCTTTTTTTTCCCAAATTCCCAATGCAGAATTAAACCACCCACACTCCTTATAAGAGATCCACCAATCAGATAAGTCCTTGTTACCATGGAAACGGTAATAGCAGCTCAGTAACAGCTGCCCACTCCCATGAAGCATCGCAAATTACCCTAGCAACATTGAATAAATCAATCAGCATTTTTCAAACCAGACAGCTTTCATTTGGTCAAAGTGACAAATCCGTATGACCGACTTGAACCCGTTGCGAAATCTGCATGGGGAAAACTTTCTCCCTCACATGAAATTCCCAGTCGCACGGACTTGACATTAAAATGACAAGATTTTGCAAGGGAAAATACACCAAACAATTAAAATTGTGATTGCAGTATAAGACAGACACTTGTTTGGGTCATTTAGTCATTTGAAATAATCTGTTAAGTAAATGACTCATTGAATCTTTCATTTAAAGACTTGTTATGATTGTGAATGAATTAGTGTTTCTGAATGAATGAGTTAAGTAACTGATTCAATGAATCACTCATTAAAATCTTGTGTTGGTCCTGAATCAATCAGTGTACTGAACGAATTAGGTGAGCAAATGATTCAGTGACTCATTAAAAAAACAACAGTCACTTACTGGTGTAACAAAGTAACATGCAGAAAGAGTCGACAAAAATCATATTGTCCACACAATGTCCTGTTGTTTCAGATTTGAGTTTTTCCTTCACAATGCTTCATTCAATTACTAGTTCATTCCTTCATAGAAGGTAAGAGATTGTGTGCTTAAATTCTTGGTTACACTTTATTTCGATAGTCCACTTTAGACATTCTACTAACTATAAGTAACTTTGTAACTACATGTCAACTACATGTCAACTAATTCTCATTAATTTGCAACTACATGTCTACTAACTCTCAGAGTAGACTGTTAGGGTAGGTTTAGGGTTAGTAGAATGTTGACAAAGAAAGTGTTAGAAGATATTAAGCAAACAGTCTACTAATACTCTACTAACTGCTAGTTGACATGTAGTTGCTAAGTTACTTACTGTTAATAGAATGTCTAAAGTGGACTATCGAAATAAAGTGTTACCAAATTATTTTATCTTTTTATTAATTTTCTCATGTCAACGAAATGCTGTCATGATCTGATTCCTCTTGGAGCCTATAGAGAAAATAAATGGAAAAAAATGTTACTGGAACAAAGGCTACTATAAAAAGTGAACAGTCACTAATGGTTCCAGCCACACAGAAACATAAATACAGATAAATAGATTCTGAAAAACAAACACATACATGCTCATATATACGTACGCATTGATATATGATATTCTGTATGCACAAGCACACGGAAAGAAATTCATCTGACCCATCCGAAGAGAGCTAGACCCTATTATATGCATTAAATCCAGTAATGTCATGCAGCCCACAACTTCATTAAGCCCTCTTATCTACCGCATATGGCTCTTGATCTTCTGTAATGCTGAATTAAGAAGAATATCATTACTGTACTCTCTAAATGACCTCTGTTTTCTGGAAACGTTTTGAAACTTGTGGCTAGTTAGAGCGATAAGGCGGAGAGGAGAAGAAATATGGATTCTTGTGGCCTTTTTGTGTGTGTGTGTGTTTTAGGAAAAGACTGAGCCTCATTTGAATTTTTATTGCACAGTAGCTCATCAGAGGAGAAAGGCCCAGTAGAACAAAGGTGATTTCCAGCTTATTTATAATAAGAAGCGCTACTACCTGACTCATTATCTTCCTGCTTAAACTTCTCACCCACAATGCATGGCATAATGTACACTGTAAGCTCAGACAGTATCCTCCCGTATTCTCAGTCCCATTTTTGTCCTAAATGCATGTAAAAGGCCCCATGTTCATTTGGAATAAAGAGGTTACTTTTCTCCACAGGTGGGCTTTTTTTACGGCAGAGGGGTTATTACACAAAACTGGAAATGCAATAAACCTGCTTTTATTTCCAATAGCAGACGACTGTTCATCCTTTATCGTTGCATACTACTATATCGCTTCAAATAGTACTTAAAAAATAATAATAGACTGTAATCAGTGTATACTGCACAGTATCTGCATACTGTAAGCAATACGTTACTATTCCATTATGAACAAAATACTACATTTCCCAAGGCAATTATAAAGAGACTATCATAATGAGGAGTCATTTTGTGAGAGATTATGAGAGTAGATAACATTGCAGAAAGCCAAACTAGAAGTAAGAGATCATTAATCCTCTCAGGTTTATGAAAAGTAAATAATCCTAAATAAAAGTCAAAATATAGATTTGTCTTTTTGGCACATGCTCAAGGCACAAACGCATAACACATAAACCCTTTTTGAGAGTTTAGCGACTCCCTGACTGGATTACAGCAACAGAAAATGCGATTTTGGTTTGTAAAATTGGATTTTAAATTGATTTATGTTAAATTGAAATTAAGCTCTATCAATAGTTTAGTCAACTTGTAAAAACCAGCAAAAAATGCTTTGACCGAAATATACAGAATTTCAAACTGCAAACCTGTTTATGATTTACAGGTTTGTGTTTTTAAATGCTGTACATTTCCATGAGATACTAGTCAAAACTATTTTCTGTGGTAATCGAACGCCTGCATCAGATGCAGATGATAAAGCTTAACTTGTGCGTAATGTGCAATGGTCCTTTAACTTTGATTTCCATCAGTTTTCCATCAGTCTCCCAAGATTTTGACAATTCAATAGCTCACACTTATTTAATAAAGTCTTCTTGTTGTAGTAATTAATTACCAGATGTAAGGGATAAAACAGGGATCTGTTTAGGAGCTGGTAAAAGATTGCTTTTAATTCTCAAGCGGCCTGTTGTGACGATTGCTTGGCCTTTCGTTTTCTCACACGTCACTTTAGATAGCTCAGCTGACATCCATCAGGACAAATACAGAGGGGAGAGAAGAGAAAAGGTGACAGAAGAAGAAAAACACATTCACAAAGGTAGAAGGGGATAGATAGAGAAAGAGACTCAAGAAACCAGAAGATAAAAAGAGAGCGAGAGTTGCTAGCTGACAATGAGCCCAGAAAAACCATCCATTGTTGAAAAGACACACAAGTTCTCATAAATTACAGACTGTGGTCCTGTACAAAAGAAAAATATTTTATTTAAAAACATAAGTGTGCACTGCTCTGACTGGAGATACTTTTTATTTTCAATGAAAAAAAAATAAATTCAACAAATTCAAACTAATTTAATTTCAGGAAAAAATAAATAAAATGCAATAGTAGCATAGTCTGCAGTTACTATTTTCATTTGCAGTCAAATTTTATACATTTTTAAATTTTAAATCATTATCATTCATTATCATTCTCAGCCATAAAACACGGCTTTTTAGCACAACCAGTACCATAATAAACATTAATTATTCAATGACTTTTTTTAATATGCAAATTAAATATGAAAAATAAAAGGAAATGTGCATAGGGAAAAGAGAAAACGGAGTTTCAGAAAACAATATGGTGTTCTGAATGTTTTTTTGTTTTGATTTTTTTTGCATGTTGCTAAGTGGTTGCTGGGTGTTTAACTTTCTCCACTTAATTCTTGTGCCTCTTCAAACATCATTATTTTAGAAGCACATACGCTGTTAAAATAAAATGTTGTAATAGGGTTCAGCGACCAATCAAAACCTCTCAGTTCTGTCGCTGATCTACACTTTCCTTGTATAAATGATAATTCGGAAAATTAAGAAAATGAAATACTGCATGTTCAGATACAAAAGCCTGTGGTTTATTCGAGCCTCTCATTACCCTTTTCTGACATACTGGGCTTGGTAACGTAGCGTGTGATTAGCTGGAATGGCTGAATTGGATAGAATTTCAATTACTGCATGTCTGGTCACGTCTGAGAGAGTCACACCTGGGTGAGGAGAGCACAATCACATGAGGGCCACGGCTCTGATATGCTGGAAAAAGAACTTCACAGGTTTGGGAAGGCACTTTGATTGCCATTGTTGAACAGGTGAATGAATTTTCCACACAAAAGTATTTACGTTGGATTATTCACATGTGAGTGTCTCGTGTGGCTATTATGCGGATGAGCCGAGCATTATGACCTGAGCATTATGACCTGACACATGTAAACACCTGGTGAGTACTTTGCTTTCGCTCTCTCTCTCTGGGATGCTCTACGTGGTGCTGTCTGTCTATGACACCTACTGTAACACACTATAACATACACACAGATTATCAGCCAATCAACACATTTCCCAAGTGGGCTCTTCTAATCATTGGCAGACCACTTAAGGACCCACAGCTATCAAATACGCCGGTACTTTGAAGTGATAGTTAAAACAGTGTCTGAGTGCAGGGGACGAGAGATTGTAGGTGTTTATGGAGTGAGTCTGATTGGGACGGATCCCTTCTCTTGACATCTGGTCATCAGAATCTACAGAGGAAGATCCTTTGGGTTTTACACACACAAACCCACATTTACAAACCAGATTCTCTTCGGGAAAGTTTAATAATTTAATTCTTTGCAGGTATTACTGTTTATAAGTAAGAGACATAATGACCACTTTGTGTATATAGATATATATATATATATATCTATATATATAGATATATATATATATTATAAATTTTTAAAGTTTAACAAACTTTTTTTTCCAGTGTAATTTTTTCTTTCTTTTTTTTTTCGTAAAACCTATTAGCTTGGATTTGTGTTCTTCCCTGCTGGGCAAAAATCTCACATAGACTACCTAAGCCTTGAGCAATACTAAGGACCAATGAGAATAAAACTTGGCTTTGACTTGGGCTAATAAGAACCCACCCAGAAAACCATATCACCCACCTAGCAACCACTCAGAACACCCTAGCAAACACCTAGCAATACCCTTGCAGTGCATTAGCAACCACTCAGAACACTTTAGAAATCACATTGCAACACCCAAGCAATGATGTAGCAACCAGCACCCAAAACACCCTATCACCCACCAGCAATCCTCAGAAACACCTATCAACACCCTAACGCACGCCTCAGTCCTGCAGAGTTTAGCTCCACCCCTAATCAAACACACCTGAACAAGCTAATCAATGACTTCAGGATAAAAAATTTTACTCTGCAGAACAGTGGAACTCCAGGACTGACGTTGCCTATCCCTGCCATAGAAGTTCTGTAGCAACCACCCAGAAATGTACTGGTAATTTTCTGCCCCTTTGCAACCCTACTCAGAACACCCTTGCAATTTTATAGCTACATTACCAACCAGAAAACTCTCTCAAAAACCTAGCAACGCCCAAGCAACCACTCAGAACACCCTAGCAATTCTGTAGCAACCAACCAGAAAACCAATTACCTAACAAGGCCGTAGCAACGCCCTAGCTACCACTCAGAACACACAAACAACCACAAAGTAACACAACAGAAAACACATTAGTAACAGACTCACCCTGGGAACCACTCAGCAAATGTAGTATTATGTGAAATAACAATAGTCCCTGATATCATTCCAGCACAGAATGGAATGGAATATCTAATATGATGCACCCCACCCCAACCTCTATGTGCCTTATTATGCCTTAATTTTTCCATCAATCTTTGAAAGAAATCAGCAGTCAGCATGGAGATTAAATTTGGCAGTAATAGGTAACTCAGTACTGGAGTTAATACAGCCGTAGAGAGAGAAAGCGAGCACATCAGGAGCATTTTCCTGAAGTTATTCTGACAGGCGCACACACTCAGCAGAACTAGCGTGTGTGATACTAGCGTTCCAACTAGCGTTTGAGAGCCCTGTGGATTGGCAGGCAGCACTATGCAGGTTTAAGAGTGGCTCCAATGAGCGTTTGTTGGCTTCCTCAGCACTTTTTCTTCTTCAAAAAGAGCAGGAAGAGATTGAAATAGTCAGCAATTCCATTCCAGACTCCATCCATGAACACAAAACTGTCACATCCCCCCCAGTGAGCTTCACATAAACACGAGGAGCTGAGACCATCGGGAAGTCATACGAGTCTTGTTTTAGTTCGTGTTCTCAGTTATCTAATGTCTGTGAGTAATGCTGACATTGAGGAGTGACAGAGCAAACTGAAAATAGCTTCTGGGTATAAAATAAGTCAGAGAAGCAAATTCATCGGAGCACTGCTACATTTGGTACGACCTCCCAAAAATATCCAATGCTGATTCAACAGGGGTTTTACAAACAAATGGAATAGGAAATAGCTTATTTTTTATAAAAAATAAAATAGTGTTAAAGCACATTATATTTCAAGTCTTACAGCTTTCAATGAAGAAATAACTAATTCTCTATTACTATACTATCTGTATTATACTATTATACCCTAATATTTAAAGATAGACAGAAGTGGAATAGATAATTAAATATAAACTAATATATCTAATATATATAGATACAAAAACGCTACAACAAAACGCAAAAAAGTTTCGGCCTTGTTTTCAGGAGCGATGTATTTGATTGTGCAGGGTCATAACGCTGCTGTACATCGCAGTACAGTTTCCTCTTGCTATCGGACGTTCTCATTACATCAGCTGCACTAAAGCCTGTGAGAGGACTGAAATTGTCCTTCCTTTTTCTTCCTCCCATCCAGCATGAGGGCTCCACAGAGCCATACTGACAGAAGCGAATGGAAGTAATCCAAGTTTGAATTAGCGACACCAACGCCATCACTTGGTTAACCCCATCTGCAAATGACACAGAGACTAAAAACAATGGTGTAGAGATGGGTACTTTGTCTACATGTTCTGTGGGTGCGGTACATTATATACCCACACACACCCACACACACATATACCTCAAATACATATACTACATATATACATACATTACGACATTCTAAATCATACAATGTCATATACTAATATACCTACCTACACACACACACAACACACATACACACACACACACATATACCCAGACATACACAACATACCCATTCATACACCATCTACACACACATGTATAATCTATATCTAATATTTATATATCTAATATATATATAATATAATATATATCAGTATACAAAACGATAATCCTTCTCAACAGTGTATAAAAAAGCTAAATTATGTCTTTTTTTTTATTCGGTTTTTTTATTTCCCATAATAGATAATATTTACTACTGGCCTATATCTGTTTTTCCCATAAATAAAACATTCCATTTAATAATCAATTATCAACAAATGTACAAATAAATTATTAGGTGGGTTGAGAGATAGATATTCATAATCATCATAAAATTCATAATCAAAATAGAGACATCTCTCAAATATTTTATAAAAATATGTTATTTACATAATATTATTTGTTTGTTGCTTACTCCCAGTTGTAAGGCAAAATAGTGTTCCATATAACTTTAACCACCATTGGAACATTACATTGGAAAATAAATAAATAAAATTATACATTTTTAAAAATCCTGGAATAAAGATATATAGGCGGATGGTTAGATTACAACATATAAAAGGGAACAGTAAACACAATAGAAATACAGAGAGAGAAAGAGGAAGGAAAGATGCATGGAGAGAGCTAGTTTGCTATGCATGAAGGTTAAGTTGGCAGGACGCTCTATGGAGACTCACTGATACACTGATAGTTTTTGCCTGCAAACGTACATGTGTTAAATTCACTCCACCTGCTTTTCTATTGCTGACTGTCTTTCTTTTTGTGTCATCATCTCATCTCGGTCTCTTTCGCTCTTTTAGAACGACTCCTGGGGAAAGCAGTACTCTTACGCCCTATTCAAGGCCATGAGTCACATGTTGTGTATCGGGTATGGAGCCAGAGCGCCCGTCAGCATGTCGGACCTTTGGATCACCATGCTAAGCATGATTGTGGGTGCCACCTGTTACGCAATGTTCGTGGGTCATGCCACAGCCCTCATCCAGTCTCTGGACTCGTCTCGACGACAGTACCAAGAGAAGGTAAGCGCAGCCTCGTTGGTTTCATTCACATAGCTGTTTGTTTGCAGGTATTCACACGTTATTTTGATATTTACACCACCATGCCTTCGCTGGACGTGCATGTGATGTGACAACATCTCAATAGCGTAGTAATCTGTGTCATCATCGTGTATCACATTATAAGCTCATTGCTCATCAATCATTCAAGAATGACATCAATATTGATCTCATGTCAAAGAAATTCTAGCTACATGCGTTGCACGCTTCAGACAACATGTACAGGTTCAGGACTGGAATCTATATCTACAGGGCAAGTTATTGGATATGTTTGGATGAGCGGTATGACCAAAATGAGCAATTTTGTATAATTGCAACTGTATATATATATATTACAAAAAGATAATAATTCATCATTGATATAATAATAATAACAATTGAAAATTAACATTCATAATTATTGATAACATTTTGGAATAACCAAAAAATATGAATTGTTAATATTTAATTTTCTTGTTTATAGAAAATTATTATTAATATCATTATTTTGATAATTATGAAAATTCCTTCTTTTGTAATATTATTGTTATTGCTGTAATTATTATTATTATTGACTAATCAAGGAAATTTATTCTTATTTATTAGTAATTAATATTCTTTATTATTCAAAAATCGGATATTAATTGTATTATTGTTATCATAATAATAATACTTATTATCAATTATTATTAGTACTGCTAATCAAAGAAAATTACTATATTCTATAAATAAGATTCTTTAGCCAAAAATCTCATGCTTATAGTATTATTTTTTATTATAAAAATGAAGGAATTTTCTTAATTATTAAAACACATGACAAAAAAACAACACATAATAAGATAAACCGGACATTACATATTCATATCATTCTGTTCTGGTTTGCTATAATAATAATACTTATTATTAGTAGCAATTAGGAGTATGTATTATTATTAATAATAATAATAATGATAATAATATAATACTTGTGTCAATTATGTACTAATAAATTTTAAAATACTTAAAAAAAGATTGCTTTTACTAAAAAATTATTCTTATATTATTATATTATAAGTAAAAAAATTTACTTAAGTAAAATTATTTTACAATCAAAGTCTTGCATAAGTTCAATAGTAACCACCTAAACTTGCCTTCTCATCTCTAGTTTCTCCCACACATTCTGCTCTTTATTTTCTCGTAGTGCTTGTTTCTTTGTCACGCTCACTTGTAAACAGCATATAGCAATAGCAGCACAGACACATGTAATTCTCACCTGCACCTGTTTCTGAACCAGTGCAATAGCTAACACATTCCTGCAGTTCTCTGACCTCAGCTGTATAGTTCATTACTAAGCTCAATCGAGGATTGTGATGCTTAAGTCATCAACTCAGAGATGCCACAGCATATCGATTTCACTTCCTCTAAACAGCATGCAACTTCCTCCCCAAGAAACCATGAGAGGAGGGATTGGCAGATTATCCCTCATTCTAGCGTCTTGTCTTTGAGGGCTTGTTGTACCGTTAGTGGATCATTATATCCCATGTGCTTTCAAAGAGGATTTATCCCAAGTGAACAACAAACACTCTCTCCGGGCCAAAGCATGTGCAAGAGCTGCTTTGTCCCATGAGAGAAGGGGGCTTATCTCATCTGGGCTTTGTTTGGGTGGCCAACCCGACCTCAATGAGCTGGGTTAACATCACAACACACACACAACGTCATGCCAACATGAGCCATCAGGTTCTCTGTTTAATGCCATTACAGTAGATGAGTGGAAAGACGAGATTGAAATAGAGAGAATGGGATTGTGCTTCAGGGAGTTGGCACAGACTAAATGAAAAAGAAAACATACACAACACTGTCAGAAAAAGATTGTACCATTTAGTAAGCTTGTCACAGGGGCAGTATCCTCAAAAAGTACACATATCTACCATTAGATGCGTATTAGTAGTGACCCAGTGAGATGATGTTGCTCTAAAAGTACTTTTTTTTCTGACAGTGTACCAGAGAAAAGTATGAATATACACTTAAAAGAAACTTAAAGAAATATCACAAATAAGACCTTTTTAACATCTTAGCTTTTGATCCAGAGGTTAAATAGAGAGCAAATTGAGACTTATGTTTCTCAGATGTTCTTTTTGAAAAAGAGCCTAGTAACTATGAGTCTTTCTTCTAGAGGTTTTGAAGAGATCTCAACAATGTCTCAAACTGTGTATATTTTAATGTATGTATGTATTTATTTTTTTAAGGAAATACCTTTATGGTAGCTGTCATGCCTTATATTACATAAATTACAGAATGGTACTACTAATTAATCCGTGTATCATTCGATCATTCGTTTTTTGTTTATATTGAAGTAGAAAAATTGAGAAAACGGCTCCTTTTTTTTTTATCCAAAAAACGAAAAACAAGAATTCAGCTTAAATTTTCGTTTTTCGTTCATGGGTGGAAAAATTAATAAACTGCTTGAATATTCGATTTCTACACGTGGGTGGGAATTAAACGCCCCTTTCTGCTGATTGGTCAGCCGAAGATCAAACCGTGCCATCATCAGTTCTTCCGCAGTATCATGCAGCAGAATAATAGTCCTCCACTGCTGCAGTTGTATGGATTAATTACCCATTTTATTGCAACTATATTTCATATTTTTCTCATCAAACAGAGTAATGAATAGCTCGATACAACTCATACTGGGGCAGAGTCTAGACAGGGCTTTCTTCTGTGTAGATATAAGTTCTATTCTTTGCATCAGCTGGCATGGCAGGGTATGATATGACAGCTGTCTTAGCCTACCCTGCTCACCCAGTAAGTCTGTTTGTTTGTTTAATTAAGAAATTAATTAATTTGTTTCAAAATAAATATTTTAAACACTAAGACAAAAAGGAAGGAATAATAAATCGGTTTGGGTATATATAGGCCTATAATGTTCAAGCAAGAACTGCCATTCTGACTGACAACCAGAGAACAGCAGATATTAAATATAGCCTACTGTTAGAGTTATACAATGTAGTCTTGTTTTATTAAAATTGATTATAATTTATATCTCAAAAGGATATGCACTTGTGTGCAGCTGAGCTACTGCGCACTTGCACTGCAACGCAAGATTTTCATAAAATATTATAACTTGCCATTTCGTTTTTTTCTCACCAAATCCTCAGTATACCTTCAGAATGCTTGGTATATACGCCACGAGATGCATAGGATTTTTTTACAACAGATATGCATCCGCTTCACACACACAAAAAAAAAACTAAGTCACCATTCTCTGCCATTAAATTGGCAAGTGCCAGCAGGACATTTGTGTGTTATTAAGTAATAAGCCTTTAGAACAACATTAAGTTGAGTAGTGACTCTAGTTCACACAGTTCCAGTAAATTGTGATGGGTTAAATAAACTCAATAAGCAGTCAGACGCGACTACAGTCAAGCGCAGACCTGTATTGAAGTGCACAGGAAATAAGCAGAAGTCATATTTTAAAGCAGTTTAAATTAATATTGATTACTGATTGATGTTCACTTGGATTTTTTCCCCATCGAGGGTAAATAACTTAATACTCTGTCATTTATAGTCGTTTGGTAAAATGTATATTTTAATTGTGTAACGTTACGTTCAAAACAACTACAAAATGTCATGCCTTTGAAAAAAATAAAGAGAACAACAGAATGCACTGCTCTAGCGTGACTCGGTCTCCTTGAGCATCTTTCTGGTGCATGCCACAAACATGAACCACAGGGAATACTCGTCTTTTAAAAGCCTTCATTTAGATGATTTGACATTAAATGCATCATATAAGTCACTCTGGAATAAATCACAGTAGGCCTATGTATCCTGATAACAAAGCGACGTTACAGTCTGGATCACTTTAGCTATAGCAAATTTTTCTTCTCGACCACCCCCCCCCCGCCCCCCCATCACTTTAAGAACCGCTGGTCTACACAAAAAAGACCTGTCTAGATCCTGCCCTGGTGAGTTGTGTCGAGCTATTCATTAATCCGTTTGATGAGAAAAATATGAAATTGATAAAATGTGTTAAGAATCCATACAACTGCAGCAGTGGAGGACTATTATTCTGCTGCGTGATACTGCAGAAGAACTGATGATGGCACGGTTTGATCTTCGGCTGACCAATCAGCTGAAAGGGGTGTTTAATTCCCGCCCACTTGTAGAAATCTAATATTCAAGCTGTTTATTCATTTTTTCCACCCATGAATGAAAATTAAAATTTAAGCTGAATTCTCGTTTTTCGTTTTTTTGGAAAAAAACAAAAAACGAAAAAGAAGCCGTTTTCTCATTTTTCTACTTTCAATATTAAATCAAAAAACGAATGATCGAATGATACACGGATTCTAATGGCCCAAAATAAAAGTAACTTTTACATTGTTACATAAATATATATTTCAAATAAACGATAACACATTAACACACCATTAATAATAATAAATGTTTCTTTAGCACCAAAACAGCATATTAGAATGATTTTGGAAGGATCACGTGACACTGAAGACTGGAGTAATGATGCTGAAAATTCAGCATTGACATCACAGAAATAAATTACATTTTGAAAAATTGTTATTAAAATAGAAACAGTTATTTTAAATTGGAATAATATTTCTGTTTTTATTTTATTTTTGATCAAATAATGGCAGTGGAATTTTAATCATTTAAATGGTAGTGTAGCTTTAAACTTTAAACTCCTACTGTATATCAAATAATATCTCTATTTCTCCAAAGAAATTTAACACCAGAGACAAAGTTGATACTTCAAAGAGACACTGACTGAGTTAGGAAATTTATAATTATACAATTTCTGTTTGTCAACAAAAATAAGCTTTTAGAAAAAATGTTTGCATTTCTTTATCAAGTGTACTATAAGCTGCCTTAGGAAATAAAATGTCTGCTAAACAACCAACTAAATTTCAGTATCCTCTATATTTATTGTAGTAGCTTATACACATTCCGACATACGATCCAATCAATATCCAGAGACAAACACAGGCTCATTTTCACTGTAACTCATTCATGAGGCTGTTACGGGTTTTAAAATGCCATCTAGGAGTTTACTCACATTCATAAAGTTAAATTTTCTCATTACAGCCCGCCCTTACATCTTCTTGATTGGCAAAGCCATTTAGCTGAAACCCTTTAGCGGAACAAAGTGTGGGATTTCCAAGCTAATGAGATTCCTTGCTCTGAAAAACAGGGTGCTGCACACATCCATAGCTCATGCATACCATCAATTCCCCTGTCATGGCCGCTGTGCACTGGCTTATCTGAGTTGCACACGTAGCCGGTGTCACCTTCACCACGACAATGACACAGCGGTCTGAAACGGACAAAAGCTTCTATTAATTTACATCTCTCCTCGCGGCATGGACTCTTATCTTCAATTTAAGTATGATTTTTTGACCTTGCGGTGGCCGTCTAGTGTTAGTGTAGTGACACACTTCACGTTCCTCTTCCATTTAGGATTGCAATGTCACCACTGTGGTTTCATCCCACCATAATGCCAATTAAAATCCATTGCAAATGGATATTAGATATGGCTCCCCTGCCCAGAGATCTGCAAATGGCATTCATATTGAACGGGCCTCTCAGTAGTCACTGTATGTAAACAGTAGAGGTCAGGTGACAAAGCCAATGTTACTGTCCCATACTGCCGAGAAGAACAGCATCACTGGACACCAGCATTCGGTATGTCTTATATTGGATACTGGTGTGCTGGTGTCCCAACCAGGCTGTTTATAACTTAACTACCATGTTACAGAGCAAACTGTTCAAGCACTCTAATTAAAATACTACAGCTAAAAATATCAAAACTTACATATATATATATATATTTTTTTAAATCTAGATACTAGTTGAGCACCTTGAATTATCCTTCACCAAAACAGTACTAACAACCGCCTGGCTAACTGGGATCTACACATTTTCCCAAACCTATGGAACGGTTCATGCTTGTTATGCCTATAGATCAAACTGACAATAGTCATTTTAAATTCCAGTGAACTGTTTTTTTTTTTTTTTGTTTTTAATCAATACTATTTAACCATTTAATGATAAGATATAGATGAAATCAGGCTAATTTTATCCCAGCTCTCACAATCTTAATGATCATTTTTTTATTATTATTTATAATTTTTTTTTGCCACTGTACCACAATATTTTGATGTCTTTCTTCCTACAGATGTAATAACCTTATTATTATTATTTTATTATTTTATTATTATTATTATCAATGTTAAACATTAATAAAAATATAATTATGGCTAACATAAATTAAAGTTAACAATAATTTTATTATTAGTAGTAGTAGTAGTAATAATAATACAATTATTCATATTATTGTTGTTTTTGATGATGATGATGTATTTATTAGTAGTAATAATAAAGATACTATTGCTATTTGTGTGTTGTTGTTGTGTATGTTTTTTTAACAATTTTATAATATTACTAATAAATGTATTATCATTGTTTTGTTTTCTTGTTGTTATGTACTTATTACCATATTTCACACTAATAATATGATAATAGAATTTACCTACTACTTCTATTATTATCTTATTATTATTCCAAAAGGCATCAATACGCCTTAGTAGTTTGGCCAATAATATACCCAGAACAAATAAAACAACAATAATAATATTAATAATATAGCTGCAAGCAGCGATTACTGGGGTCCAAGCGCTTTAGGCATTTAAGCACATAAGGAAAAATATTTTGTTAACATGGCTGTAACCCCTTAAATCTATGATTAAAAATAGCATTTTGGGCAAACGCAGGTATTTACCAAGAATAATTTATGATTTTTACAGTTAATGACTGTTTAATGCGCCACCTAGGTTCTAGATCTCCATGAACTTTGCATGCTTGTTAATGTTCTTCGGTCACATTTTTTCATCAAGTTTCGTAAGTTGGGATGTTCGTTTAGTTTTTTATGTCATTTGGGTATTTTTGGCCACTCCCCTTCTCTAAACGCACCGTTAAAAAGTCGCGAATGAAAATTCAACATTTTTTTGATAATTATTCATAAACACTGTCCATAGAGTATTGCTGCACTGGTTTGGTTCTGATTGGGCGAAAAACCTTGGACTAGTTCGCAAAAGTAGCTTTTTTAAATAATCTTGAATATTTAATGACCAGTTTGATTGACAACATTGTTCCCAGAGGCAAAGTTGTTCAGCATGAGGATATCTATCTTGTGATATCAAGATTTAGTGTATGTGTGAATATATGAACGTTTTGTGTACAGTTTAATTCTGTTATAATTGAAATATTGTGTTTTTTGAGACTTTTTTTACTGTTATATCGCCATCTATAGTCCGATATTCATGAAACTTTGCATGCTCGTTAAGAGTAATCTGACACATGTTTTCATCAAGTTTCGTAAAGTTTTGAGTTTTTTTTGTGTTAGTTTTTAGTAGTCAATTGAATTGGGTATGTTATTGAAAAACCACGCCAGCCTTCGCTCAGATGACCCCGTTAAAAAAGGTACGAAGCTAAAAAGGGTACAACCATCAAATTTTTTTGATAAGTTTGGATCTATAGAGTCCAGAGAATATTTCTGCAGTGGTTTGATCGAGATTGAGCGAAAAACCTAGGAGTAGTTTGCAAAAGTAGGTTTTTAACATAATTGTTCATATTTAATGAATTATTTGGTTGACAGCAATGGTTCTTGAGGCAAAGTTGCTCGATATGAGGAGGTCTATCAACTGATATGCATATTGTGGGGATGACTGACACACCACGTGATTACAGAGCCATAAAACTCTTTAGCGCCAACTAGTGGCCGATTTCTTTCAAAATTCCTACAGACCTTTAGGCGCCATAAGTCGAAAACGTACTAGAAGCCCGAGCGCTAAGCGAACAAATGCCAAACCCATAGTTTCGTCGAAACCCATCTCAACCACCCGTTAACCGTGTCGTAATAGGTGCATTCTAAAGTAATCGTCTTTGCCAAGTGTTGCAGGCCATCGACGTTTTTTATATAAGCGAAAAAGTGCTCATCGACACTTTGGGCAAACTGTACAAACACACTGCATACCGATATTTCAGGCGCTCCGGACCAATAACGATGGCAAAGTTATTTGTTTCTTATTGTTTTTTTTTTTTCCATTTTATACAGCGGCACCACCAGGAAGACCAAAAATAGGTGAAGAAAGGTCCTAAGGGGACGCAAATGAATTTATTTGACATTTCACAGATATTTAGCTACAAATGGCACCCAAGGTTGCGGGTCATCAGACCGAGATGAATTGGATTAAGAGTGAGTCTCATTCCAGAGCTAAAGTGCTAGCCGTTTGTCAAATTAGCCCCCCATTATACGAACGGTTTGGCGGCCCATTTGCACCATGAGTTGAAAGCCAAGCTTTTTGATAATTATTCAGAAACCGGTCCAAGAGTATTCAGCACTGGTTTTGTTCTGATCGAGCGAAAGAACCTGACTAGTTTGAAAAGTACTTTGTTTATACATCATCTTGGAATATATTAATTACAGTTTTCTTAGGAAACAGACATATGTATCCCAAGGCAAAGTTGTTCAACAGAGGATGACGATCGGTCTTGGTGGATAAATGATCCAGGTGGTAAAGTGATAACTAGAAGGTGCGAGTGAATGACGAAAACGAGGGTGTTAATGTGTACACGATATTACTTCTGTTTATAATGGAATATTGTGATTGTTGTACTGAAGATTGTTACTGTATATCAAACAGCGCCACCCTAAATTTACACTATCATTAAAAATATGAAAAAGGCTGAAAACATTAGGGCTACTTGTTGAGAGGATCCACACATAAATTTTCACAATTCCGGTGTATAAGTTGAAAATGTGAGTTTTGTGTTAGTTTGAAGTCTTAGGCTTGTGGGTATTTTGGCCATGCCCCTTTTCTAAATGACCCTGTTATAGGTAATCAAAGGACATAATTCAACATTTTTTTGATAATTATTAATTTAGAGAGTCCAGAGAATTTGGCTGCAGTGGTTTGATCGAGATTGAGCAAAAAAACCTAGGACTAGTTCGCAAAAAAAGGTTTAATTACTGTAATAGAGCACTATTAATTAGCGTTTGATTGCCAGCAATGGATGTTCTCTGAGCAACGGGTATACTCGAATGATAGAGAAGCTTATCCAATGAATTGCTATATTTGTTGCTGTTAGGAAAATTTGCGGCAAATACAGGTCGTTTTACGCTACTTGGAAAATCGATATTTCGCCCCCCAGTGGCGGGATTGTCTTTCCAATTCTTACAGGACGCTATTAAGGAACCATGCTTCAACTGCCACTGAGTTTCGTTCCGCTCCCTCCTACCTTAACCCTGTCAATGGTGCTTAAAAATTATGGCCAATGGCGCGCCTGTTTTTTGAAATCTGCATAATCCTCATAGGCATTCGTGCACGTGGAGTTTTAGACCATCGACGTGCCAGGGGGTCCGATTTTCAAGTCGAATCAGGCCACCAACAAAAACGGCTGGGTCCTAGTTAGAGCTGAATTAAGTTACTGATTTGTGCGGGCTGATAGCGACGCCCCCCAAGTGGCAGGCGATCGCAATTGTTTATTTCATCTTGATCCAAATGATTGCGCTCAGACAATTTGGTACCGCTTTGGGGAGATTCTCTTCCGTGCAGAGTTTAGCGAAAGAACATTTAGGGCATAACGTTAGCGAATAGACGCTTTTTTGGGGGAAACGTTTCGCAGCAACATCGAATTTCACTTTTTTTTGATATATATTGATATCAAATGCCTTCCACAAGCGTAATAAAGGTATTTTTTGCAGTGGTTACATGGATTTCCGATCAGCCGGCCAAAAAACCTAGGACTAGTTACGGCAAAAAGTAATTTTGGATGGTCATTTACGGCAACACCGTGCGTCCCTGAGAAATCTGAGTGACTCCCACGTGTGTTCCGGCTGACCCAGGCATCGCACAAAACGATGTTCAACAGTGGTATAAATGACAGTCTACGACAAAAGGTGCACGGTTTAGTGCAAATGTCAATTTAAATATGTGCATGGGGTTTTTTTTTTTGCGCTGTACGCCACCTATTGCCGATTGGGCTAGACTTTGATAAGAGTTTCGTCCCCAGAGTGAGTCTTCATATTGGCCAAGTTTCAAGTCTCTAGGCCAAAATCCGGTGTGTCTGCACGTCTATTTTAGGGGGGAAAGTAAGATAATCAAAAAAAAAAATCCTAACAATTACAAGGGTGTTCAGCACTGCGTGCTTGAACCCAAGAAAACACTAAAAACATAATATATGCTGTAAATCATGTTTTAAATCAAGAAAGATCTGTATAGTTGGAACTTTGCAATGTCGGGACGTCATTGCGTGATCCTATGCTGTTCCAGGTGGCAAAGACAAACCATAGAAATCCTACTAATGGAATAACCACGCGCACAGCGTGCGTTCTCTCATATTCATTCGCGAACATCTCGGTAGCTTATGCACATAGACAAGGTGCAATGCTTTGATCAGCAGATCAAAAACCAGCACATTGTGCGATCAAAAGCCCGAGAGGAGCCAAACGGCACGATGGTTGTTGCTGACAGGGAGCTTCATAGGCGTAGAACAGATTCATTATCACAAAGTAGCAAGTCAAAGAAGATCGGCAGAGAGCGGTTCGAGGAAGTTGTGCTCGGTAATGGAGGCCACGTTCACCTTCTACACCTTATGTCATGTCTAATATCGGTAATACTTAGGCAATAAACTAAAGAAGACCATTAATTTTCCTGGCCGTGGGTACCGAGCATTCCACAGCAGAGCGTAGCGACAATCTTCTTAAAACGCAGAACACTATAACTCACTTGATCAGATCAGCAGTCCTGTTGGGTAATGCTTTACTCGAATGTTGTTGATGTGACTGGATGAACCAAAAGGTTTAACCGGTAACAAATGATTGTGTTGATGACGTTAAAGACATCTAAAGCCAGGTGCACACCTGTTTTTCTGTCCTGTGGGCCTTAATGATTGTTGCTGTGTCCGAATTCTTAAGTTCCCACGGTAAAAGAGCTTGAAATTCAAAGCAGACTGTGACATCAACAGCCTTTTATGTCAGTTTGTGAGATATATATCTTAGACTTTGGTCAGGACTGACAAAAGATGTTGGGGCAATAGATGCTATTGCCCGTGCATTAAATGTTGACAAAAAAAAAAAAGAAAGTTCTATTGTGACTGTGCTGTGGTGCTGTACGGAAGAAGGAAAGGTCATTTTGATTGTATGATCATGACGTGAGGGGAATGCTAAATAATGACATTTATATTGCACATCATATTATATAAATAACCCTTAACATGGATTATAATGCAATATGATATGCAACAAATATTTTATTATTGCTTATAAATATGTATTTAATGTTGATACAAGAAACTAATTATATATAAACACTGCAATTGCTGTTCTCCTATTTTTCGGAAATTGTGGCAAAATCAAAGTATGCAACACATGGTTTATTTTGTGTTTTTGTTACTTCAACAGGATCCCAAAAAATAGGGACAGAACAATAAAAGGCATTTTCATATTCCCTTGTTGCAAATTAGGAGATCTGTATTATCATCCGCCTCACATGACTTTACAATTTGGTGGAACAAAGCACCTTTCGGGTAGCTGTATTGTCCCTTCACTTTGAGGTGCAGCCGCAAGCACCTGAGACGCAGGAGAGATGCACACAGACTAGGCGGATTGTTTCTGACATCTAATATAACCCTGCCAGAGCCCAGCACACATTTAATGTGATGACTGCTTCTGCAAGAAGAAATGAAAAAAAGAGAGAATGGTGATAAACCTAATCTTGACAAAGCATTTCTGTTCCCACGCTGATAATACATCCGAACATGGATTAGCTTTCTGTGCTTTTGCACAAGATGTAGTGGAGAGGAAACATCTGAACAAGCCTAATATTAACACAAAGGAAAGGAAATTAATAGTTCAATGTAATGAAAGGGACTGGACTGGAGTAAATGGAAAGTAACTAAAAAAGAAAATGTATGGAAAAGGTAAATGTCAAAACAGGAAGGAGAAATGGAATGAAGGAAGGAAGGAAGATGACATTTTTGAAATGGTAAGAAAAAGGACAAAACAGGAAAGGAAGGAAGGCTGGAAGATGGAAAGGAAAGGAAAGGAAAAATTATGCAATGTAATATAAAGCGGCAGGAAAAGGAAAAGGCCAGAAGAGGAAAGGGAAGTAAGAAAATAAGGAAGGAGGAAAAGAAAGAAATGAAGCGAGTAATGAAAAAGAAAGAACGGAAAGAAGAAAGGAAATAGAAAATGAAAGGTGATGGAAAGGTCGGGTAACTGAAAACTGGTCAGGAAACTGAAAGAAATGTATGGGAAAAGGAAAAAGACAGAACAGGAAGAGAGGAAGGAAGGAAGGAAGATGAAAAGAAATTTGAAACGAAAAGGGTAGGAAATGAGGTGTCAAAAATGAAAAGAAAAGGACAGTATAGGAATAAAGGAAGGAAATGGAAAAGGAAAGCAAAGGTAATGGAAAAAGCAGAAGAGGGAAGAGGGAGGCAGGGAAAGTGGCTAAGAAAATAAAGGGGGACAGGGAAGAAAGGAATGAAGGAAAGCAGGAAGAAAAAAAAAGAAAAATGGACTGTGCAATGTCACATATCAGCAGGAATAGGCTGATAAATCATGTCAATGGCCCTTTTGAAGCGGATATATAAACATGCTGCAGACACTGAGATGATGCCTGCTGTCATTCACACAGACGGCTGAAACATTTTAGCATTACCTCAGTGGGAATCATGAAGTCCATGTAAGCAAGCTTTATGAAATCCCTCAGGATTTTCTCAGGCAGTACCAATGATATTTGTGATTTAAGCCACATGCCCAAAACAGCTTGACTTCTCTGTGGCGTCTCACCACATCAAGACTACTCTTTTAAAAGCCTCTGCACTAACCAAAAAGTTTCCCTCTTTGTGAGTTCAGCATAAATCAATGCATTGCAAACACAAAAACAGGCCTTATCGTGCTCTGACAGACACGCTGTAATCAAGGTAGAACAAGAAGTGACATTGTTTTCGGTTTTCGACCTCATTTTCGTCGTCACCCACCATTTTACCGCAGCGTCACTGGCCTGCAGTGTACAAGACGATGTTTATTCACAGGTACTGGTATTCACCAGACTGTGGCAATCCGTTAAACCAAACAGGCTGATCCCCTGATTCTGCTGTGTGTATGTGTGTGTGTGTGTGTGTAAGCAGACTGATTAAAATGGATGCGTTTCTGGAGTTTTTGATCTCCAGATCATGTTTTTCCACATGCGTTTGTGTAAGAGTAGGGCGACCATCTGTCTGGTTTTAGGTCGGACAGTCCGTTTTTTAAATGCTATGTCCATCTACCAGCGCAACCTTGAGCCAGATGCTCATTTGTCTTCCTTTTACTATCATCACTATTTTATACTTTATCCAATGGTATATGTGACCCTGGACCACAAAACCAGTCTTAAGTCGCTTGGGTATATTTGTAGCAATAGCCGAAAATACATTGTATGGGACAAAATTATACATTTTTCTTTTATGCCAAAAATCATTTGGATATTAAGTAAAGATCATGTTCCATGAAGATATTTTGTACATTTCCTACCGTAAATATACCAAAACTTAATGTTTTGATTAGTAATATGCATTGCTAAGGACTTCATTTGGACAACTTTAAAGATTTTTTTGCACCCTCAGATTCCAAATATTCAAATAGTTGTATCTCAGCCAAATAAACCATACATCAATGGAAAGCTTATTTATTCAGCTTTCAGATGATGTATAAATCTCAATTTTGAAAAAATTGACTGGTTTTGTGGTCCAGGGTCACATATAATGACTAAATAAATAGATTTAAACATAGGCTAAGTTTTAACTAATTTTAAGTGACCTACATTTTAAACACAATATTGTCAATATATTCACTCCAATATAATTCCGAACAGAATTTTTGTTTGCTTCTCCGATCAACACAGTGATGTTTCGTTCTTGAATTACTTAACATTTTTAACAAATCACCAGAGTCAACGATTCAATGACTCATTCATAAAGATTATGGCTGCGTCCAGAATCGCATACTCATATGCGACCGCTAAAAAAAGTATGTTCTGTAATTTAATAATAATAATCTGGATTTACTACATTTGCCATGTCATTATCATGTGACATACCAGTGTCAGTTTCTCTGCCATTTGCAAATCCTCTCCCGTGACCTCATGGGATAGCAAAGTGTCCATCGTGTCCAAACTTCTCGGCAGAAGTAGTAGGTCATCCGGGTACTTTTTGCCTACTCTTTTATCAGTACTGTGAATTCAGACATATTTCTTTTGTCACGTACTGTTTTTCACCTACCTATATAGTAGGGAGGTATGCGTTTTTGGACGCAGCCAATTTGTTCCTGAAAGAATTTTGAACGAATGGTTTGAATTAATGAATGAATCAACGGCTTACTCATTAAGGCAGTGACTTGTTGCCACCTACTGGCAGTTTTGGTTTTATATTTAAAGTATAACTGCATTTTTCTTTTTTCACCCCTTAATGGAAAAGTTCTGGAATAGTTTCTGTCACTGCTTATAGGTTTTGGAGTATTTTTCAGTTGTTATCCTGCAAAGTGTCTTCCTTTTTGGTGTTATAGAAATGGCCACCCTATGTAAGAGTCTTCCTCCTGGTCTGTCTAAGCTTCTTAAAAATCTTATCTTAAAAGACTACACTATAGAGGATTTCTTATGCACACTAGTCTACATTATATGTGTGCGAGAATAAACACAGTGACAGTGTCTCAGTAAGGAAGCCCATATCAGTGCTTTGCTTTTTCCCTGATGCCCAGTGACTCATTGTATCTCTACAAGAAGCTGATGACACTCCCACTGCCACCGACTGACTGACCCACAGGCCATGAATATTCAGCACTGGCTTCGACTCATCCAGATTAGAAATATAATGTTGAGAATTCACTAGGAATGAATTGTGCCCACACCATTTATTTGCATTGTTTTAGCATTCAATTCCATTGCCTGAATTATGCAAATAATGGCACAGCGTTAACTAGTCCAGCCAAACAGCCTGGAGGTGTAGTGAATAAGGAATAATCTATAGTAGGCCTAATTTACATAGAAAAGAGGCATGTTTGTGTGGAAAACATATGGGGGGGTATGATAATGGCTAGGGATGTACACATTAAAATTCTGGTGTGAGTGAGTGAGTGAGAATGTTTAAAATGGATATTAATTTCAAGATTTGCTAAAGATCACATTTAACAGTGTATATGTATTTCTAGAATGAATTATGAATTTTGCTGCATACATGTGAGTGCAGTTAAGTATCTTATACCAATTGATAATCAGCCATAACAAATTATTTGTGCATCCATATAACTGACTAAATAAAAACACTAGCTGAATTGAACTTGTTTCATCATGAATGAACTTTAAACAGTTATTGAACTGAACTGAACCAACACTGAACTGACTGGAGCTCAATAATGCCTCTATTGTCTGGTCACAGCTGCTTTACAGCAGAATTTGACTTTTTGAAGTTTGCAAGTGTGAATTATTGACTGTGAAGCAGCTTTGATACAATCTAAAGCAATGTCTAAAGCATTATTAAAGTAAAAGTGACTTGACTATTTAAAGACTCATATTGAAAAACAATTTTAGCGATTGGTTAAAATAGGTTGCCAGTGGTTGGCAAATAAAATGCATGTTTTAGCGCTGTACATACCACTGTTTGTGATTTCACCTCTTTGTGTGTACACCAGTACTCCTGTCTTCATTTATGAGACACAAAGTCTCCTCAGACACGTATTCTAAAATCAGCATGCTCAAGCTAAAGCAGCTGGTACCATCTTAGCATCCCACAGCCTGAAGAAATCAGCTCTTAAATCCTCAAGGCCTCTGTCTAAGAGACAAGGATAAAGACTTCCTGTCGGGACTCTAAGTAGCCGTGGGTCTAGCCGTCTCCCTGTCGCAGATGCAGCAGAGAGAGACGGGGAGGTTTTGGAACATTAGTCTAATTGCTTGGTGCTCAAATTGTCATTTAAAGCCATTTCACCCACACTGCTAAAAGATCACACGGTCCACCATCAGATGTTTCTGTGCCGCTGCATTTCCCACACACTGCCATCACATACTCTAAAACACATCGCTTTCCATGTAAAACAATCTGTTTACGGAAATAAACATTTAAAAGTGTTGTATCCTACATGTTTACAGTACTTACAGTCACTAATTTAGGAACAAGCGTGTTGTTTTTGTCACTGTACTGTTCAGAATTCGAATGAAATTAGTCGTTATGATTGGCTAAAATGAATAGCTCTGCTTTACTTACATTTTCCATTTGTGAAAGGAATACTACATTTGCCAGATCATGCACTGTTAATTTGTCCCACGATGCAATGCATTCAATCTGTTCTTCCATTTCCAATGTGATAAATGAACTGAAAGTGATATCAGTGATTTTTAATGTCAACTTTTGGCAGTTTGATCAAGGAGATATTTTTACCCAAATTGAGATTTAAAATAACCGTTTTAATTTCTGAGGAAAAAAAACTACCATCATCAAAAGTTTTAAGATTTATTTATTTTTTATTTGTATTTATTTATTTTTGAAATAATTTAACACTACAGCATGGATGCATTAAATTGAAGACATTAAATAATTAATGTAAAAAGCAACAGTATAGACAAGTGTGTGTGTGTGCGTGCGTGTAAAACAGTTATTTTAAATTAATAATATTTCAGGATGTTACAGTTTTTTACTGTTGTTGCATAAAAACCTCAACATGCATCTTTTTACAAATAGAGAATATAGCTTGTGCTGTTCTGCACTGTATGTCAGAATTGTATCTTATTAAAGCAAGGAAAACCATAATACAGCCAGTTTGAATTTGTGGAACAGTTTTTTTAATGGCTCTAAAAGGTACACTGATAGAGAATAGACAATAGAGAATAAACAGCCCACATAGAGTTCATGTACCTAACAGCATCTATTGATTAATCGTGAACAGAAGAGCTGATATAGATATTCAAGTCAATCCATGCAAAAGTATAAAATAGATTGTTCTGGGACAGATATAGACTGTCTTGGTATAATTCCCTGTGACGGTATGGAGTGGGCAGCCTGCGTAGCTACAGAAAGCATAAGTAATTGAATTTATGCGTAACCAGAGATAGGTAACAGGGAGCAGGTGTTGCATTAGACATTCCTGCTCTGATGTCATCAGCTGAGTTGGCAGACAGGAAGTGTTCATCCGCATGCACCACCTGCCCACAGACGATGACCCAGCACATCTCTCTCTCTCTGTGTGTATGTAGATGTGTTTACACAGGATTCATCTGAATGGCTCATCACTAAATCATGCATGAATAAAAAAAAAAGATAATTTCATCAAACGCCTACACAGAAGGGCGATTCATTGCTCTTTCATAGCTCAGGTAAATGATCTGAGTTTTGTTTCATTTAAGGAGCAATTCCTTTGGGGACATAAAAATAGAAGCAACTGAGACAATAATGGTCTCGGATGAATCTGATGAAATTTTTTAAATCTCTGATTTTTGATTGCAAAACTGAAGACATGAACACCATGAAATACAAATGTAAACCACTGACATTTCTACTTCACAAACTACTCTAATTTGCATTTAGTCATTAAATAAACTTACACTACAGTTTGAATATTTGGGGTTGGTAAGATTTTTTTTTCTTTCTGAAAGAAGTCTCTTATGTTCACTAAGGCTGCATTTATTTGATAAAAAATACAGTAAAAAACAGTAATATTATGAGAATAATATTACAATTTAAAATAACGGTTTTCTATTTTAAAAAATAACATTAAAATTTCGTGGAAAACGTAATACATTTTTTCAGGATTATTTGCTGAATAGAAAACCTTCGAAAAGAATGGTATTTTCAAAATAGAATATTCTTGCTTATATATATAGATATATTCTCCCTTTTGATCAATTTAATGTGTCCTTGTTGTATAATTTGTTTTAATACGTAAAAAAACGGTTATGATATTATTGTTAAATATTGTTTGGTTGTTATTATTAGAAAATAAATGATAGCTACATATAATACACACATATACTGTATGTAGACCACACATATATACATACATACTATATATAATATATATATAAAAGTAACCTCGCCTAAATATTATAGATAGATATATATACCTATACATCCATACATAATACATACACTGCGTTAAAAGTTTGGGGTCAGTAAGAGTTTTAATGTGTTTTAAAGAAGTCTCTTGTGCTCGCCAAGGCTGGATTTATTTGACCAAAAATACAGAAAAAAACAGTAATATTGTAAAATATTATTACAATTTAAATAATGGTTTTCTATTTTGGTATACTTTAAAATATAATTTATTTCTGTGATGCAAAGCAGAATTTTCAGCATCATTACTCCAGTCTTCAGTGTCACATGATCCTTCAGAAATCATTCTAATATGCTGATTTATTATCAATGTTGGAAACAGTTGTTCTGCTTAATGTTTTTTTTTTTGGAACTGTGCTATTTTTTTCAGGATTATTTGATAAATAAAGTTAAAAAGATCACACAAATGCAGCCATGATGAGCAAAAGAGACTTCTTTAAAAAGCATAAAAAAATTTACTGATCCCAAACTTTTGAACGGCAGTGTACATTTGTTTCACTGGCGTGTGGTGTGCAGTGATTTTGGCTATAAATTTGCAAACTTGAGTGTCAAAGAGGTCAGAACACCCAGTCCTGTCAAAAGTAATCAAAGTCCTAAGATTGTACAGTTGTACAGCTGATGTTGCATATTCTGCCCAAAATTTCACCATACTCATCATAAATGCTCGTCTGACAAGAAACGACAGCTGAGAACAGAAAAAGAGACACACTTTAAGCAAAAGTCTCAATTTGCCCTCCATTTAATCAAATTGCAATCTAGGAGAAACAACTGGGAGTTTACTTCCAAATCTCGTTAACTTGTTCGGCTCCAGCCGTTTACTGAAAACTCTTGCTCTCATTCTCTCTCACAGTACAAGCAAGTGGAGCAGTACATGTCCTTCCACAAGCTGCCGGCTGACATGCGGCAGAAAATCCACGATTACTATGAACATCGCTACCAGGGAAAGATCTTCGATGAGGACAGCATCCTTAACGAGCTCAACGACCCACTCAAAGAGGTGAGACACAAATATCTCATAGTAGTACTGACCCAGGTTTCAGAGCTAATGCGGCCATGGGTACATTTGAACATAAGCATCTCAGAAAATAAGAGCTGATCTAGGATAATCTCCCTGTCTGGACGCATAATCGCTTTCATTTGGATATGAAAGGAAACATCTTATGTAAGATTGCATTCTACGTATATTTGATTGAATATTGTGATCTACGATATATATTATATATATATATATATATATATCATGTGGCATTTTAATGTAATAATAAGTTCCACACCTAACATTAATTCAAGTAAGTCTCGGAATATAAATGGAATTATATCCCATGAATACAACACAAAAATGAATGAAGTTTGCTCTGTGTTTTGAAATAAATGAAACTAAGGTATTTATAAATTAAATAAATTATAAGTTTTTTAAACAGCATTTTTTTTAAATGAATAAGGCTCAACATTGTGATAAATTACGCCAATTCAGATATAAATAGTGAGATACATATTAAATATTGTTAGAAAGCAAGCAAACAAACAAAATAAATACAAACCTTTGTAGGCATGTGATTAAAGATGGCCATTTTAGAAATAAATATTGAGATACCCATTCAATATTGTCAGAAGGCAAAAACATGAA
This sequence comes from Sinocyclocheilus anophthalmus, assembly GCA_018155175.1. Taxonomy (NCBI): domain Eukaryota; kingdom Metazoa; phylum Chordata; class Actinopteri; order Cypriniformes; family Cyprinidae; genus Sinocyclocheilus; species Sinocyclocheilus anophthalmus. The sequence continues at coordinate 78,906 of JADLZN010005078.1, forward strand.
TGAATGGATGAATGGTTTTCTTTCTTTTTTTTCTTTACATTTCTTTACCATTTAAAAATGCTTGGGGGGAAAAAATGCTAAAAGAGCTGCTATGATATTGCAATAGAAATGGAAAGGTCAAGCACATTGCATTATGGGATACAGTACACATTCATACCACACAGAAAATGATCATACAGTAGACAGTATATATTCATTGGGATTGTATCAAAATTACCCAGAATGCAGCACCCATGTCATCATGATTGAGCAGACAGAGCGAGTGTCTATTATGACACAGCAAAGTGAAAGATAGCACTGACAACTTCATCCCCAAAACATCTTTAACTCCCGGCAGCTCCTCCCTCGCTCCTCCATCTCTCTTTCCCTCAGTTGGTGAGGGCTGCTATTTTTACATTCACCGCCTTGTGACAAACTAGCTTTAAATAGATAGTCTCCAGCTTGTCTCCCTAGTGGAGGTAAAGGGTTGGACGTGGCTATCAAACTCATTATTCCTCCTGTGTGATTGCGGTCAGAACCTTCCTGATGCTTTTCTGACTACGCCACGATTTAAAGCAAAGTGCAAATTTATTCGTCATACCCAAGCCACACTAAACAAACACATCCTTCACCCCGGCAGCATGGAGATGAGAAAGACTGAATATTATGTGCATTAGGCTTTCAGTTAATGGCTGAAGTGTGCTTGATACTGACTGTATGGGTACCATAAAATAAGCTCACTGCAATGCAGTGGGAGGAGAGTCTGTGTAGAAGCTTGTGATCGCTGCAGAGGAGTGATTAAAAAAATATAATATATATATATACAGGTGCATCTCAATAAATTAGAATGTCGTGGAAAAGTTCATTTATTTCAGTAATTCAACTCAAATTGTGAAACTCGTGTATTAAATAAATTCAATGCACACAGACTGAAGTATGCATTTAACAAAAACCCACCAATTCACTATCTCAACAAATTAGAATACTTCATAAAGACCAATAAAAAAAACATTTTTAGGGAATTGTTGGCCTTCTGGAAAGTCTGTTCAGTATGTACATGTACTCAATAATTGGTAGGGGCTATTTTGCTTTAATTACTGCCTCAATTCGGCGTGGCATGGAGGTGATCAGAGTTTGTGCACTGCTGAGGTGGTAGGGAAAGCCCAGGTTTCTTTGACAGTGTCCTTCAGCTCATCTGCATTTTTTGGTCTCTTGTTTCTCATTTTCCTCTTGACAATACCCCATAGATTCTCTATGGGGTTCAGGTATGGTGAGTTTGCTGGCCAGTCAAGCACACCAACACCATGGTATTTAACCAACTTTTGGTGCTTTTGGCAGTGTGGGCAGGTGCCAATCCTGCTGGAAAATGAAATCAGCATCTTCAAAAAGCTGGTCAGCAGAAGGACGCATGAAGTGCTCCAAAATTTCTTGATAAACGGGTGCAGTGACGTTGGTTTCAAAAAACAAAATGGACCAACACCAGCAAATGACATAGCACCCCAAATCATCACAGACTGTGGAAAATAAACACTGGACTTCAAGCAACTTGGGCTATGTGAGCTTCTCCACCCTTCCTCCAGACCTTGGTTTCCAAATGAAATGCAAAATTTACTTTTATCTGAAAAGAGGATTTTGGACCACTGGTCAACAGTCCAGTTCTTCTCCTTAGCCAGGTAAGACGCCTCTGACGTTGTCTGTGGATCAGGAATGGCTTAACAAGAGGAATACAACAACAGTAGCCAAATTCCTTGACACATCTGTCTGTGTTGGCTCTTGATGCCTTGACCCCAGCCTCAGTCCATTCTTTGTGAAATTCACTCAAATTCTTAAATCGATTTTGCTTGACAAACGAACTGCGGTTCTCTCAGTTGGTTGTGCATCTTTTTTTCCACACTTTTTCCTTCCACTCAACTTTCTGTTAACATGCTTGGATACAGCACTATGTGAACAGCCAGCTTATTTGGCAATGATTGTTTGTGGCTTACCCTCCTTGTGAATGGTGCCAATGATTGTCTTCTGGACAATGTCAGATCAGCAGTCTTCCCCATAATTTTGTAGCCCAGTGAACCAAACTGAGAAACCATTTTGAAGGCCCAGGAAACCTTTGCAGGTGTTTTGAGTGATTAGCTGATTGCATGTCACATTTTAATTTGCTGAGATAGTGAATTGGTGGGGTTTTGTTAAATGTGAGCCAAAACATCACAATAAAAGAACAAAGGACTTAAACTACTTCAGTCGTGTGCATAGAATTTATTTAATACACGAGTTTCACAATTTGAGTGAATTACTGAAATAAATGAACTTTTCCAACGACATTCTAATTTATTGAGATGCACCTGTGTATATATATAATATAGATATATATAGATTTATATATATATATATATATATTAGATATATAATAATATAGATTTGAAATCGTCTGTAGTTTAGAAAGACTTTTTGACATTGACATATTGCCCAGCCCTACTAAATAATATATTAAATATTCACAATATATTTCTATGATATTGCTGACAGTTAAAAAATATGTAATTTCAGACAAATAATGAGATGCATATCAAATGTTGATTAGAAGCCAAAAAAAACCTTTAAAATAAATGAATTCAATCAATTAATACAAAATAAAAAATTACACGGTTTTTAGGTTGTTTTACTTAAAACACAAAATTCAAAAAGACTGTATAAATGCATTGCATTTTGCAATTAATGTTCAGCTGTTGATTGAATATGAAAAAAAAACATTCAGATAAATAACCAAACAAACAAATAAAATCTTTTGTTTATATTACATCTTAATATTACATAAAACATCAAAAAGCTATCTTAAATGCATTTTGTTTGTTTGTTTGTATTACTGTTCGATGTGTGTTGAGTGTGTTTTCTTTCGGTTTTGTCCCACAGGAAATTTTAAATGCAAATTTAAGCAACATTGTGATAAAAAAAAAAACAACACTTTTACATTTCAATAAATAAAAAAAATGTAGTTGTGTTTATATTGCACATTTTTAATGTTATACAGAGGAAACCAACACAAAGCAAAAATAAATAAAAAAAATAAAAAATACTGTGATACTGAAAAATACATTTTAAATTAATGAAATGCATTTTTTTCTTTACGGTTTCATGTCTGTTGATTGTGTTTTCTATGTTTTGTCCCACAGGAAATTGTGAACTTTAACTGTCGTAAGCTTGTGGCCACTATGCCGTTGTTTGCAAACGCAGACCCTAACTTTGTGACAGGAATGCTGAGTAAGCTAAAGTTCGAGGTCTTCCAGCCTAACGATTACATCATTCGCGAGGGGACCGTGGGAAAAAAGATGTACTTTATACAGCATGGAGTGGCCAGCGTCATTGCCAAATTCAGCAAAGAGCTGAAACTCACCGACGGCTCCTACTTTGGAGGTCAGTTCAAAACTCACAAACAGACGGCACAAAGTTTTAAACAATTTACAGTCTTACTGAACAAACAGCACACATGAACACAAGGACATTATTTCCTCTGTTTTTGTCAGAATCATTCATGGTTTAACGTAAACAAAACTGCAGCACAATCAAATAAAAAAATACTAACCTTAACCAATGCAATGCAATTCTGTATCATTTTGTACTAATGGACCAAAGTCAAACTGACATGACATGTACAGTACATGCCTCCAAAAGCCATACAGTGTTTTATCATTCAGAAATGATGTCATGAATGACCTTGATGTCACATGTTCTTCGGTGTTACATAAGCTGCACGAGTGTGGGAACAAAAATTTAAATTGAATAATTTTTTCTCACGATTCATGAAGGTTGTGTCTGCTCTAGCATGGGTGCACTGCGATGCCAGCCACCTGCTCCAGTGGAAAACCATCTGCTACTGGTATTTTGGCCTGTAGCGGGAATGCGGCTGGCATGTGTGCGTTTGTACACAGGTGAACGTGTGTCAGAAAATCTCTTCCTCCTCACTGCCTTCTGATAGAAACGCAACACACATTGACCTTGACCTAGTTTTTTGACCGCCGTGGGTTTTTCAGTGACCAATACCAAAGCTGACACTGAAAAGTCAGAAAAAAGTGGTATTTATTTATTTATTGGTTTATTGATTGATTGATTAAACATTGCTGAATAGCATTTTTTATTTAAACCTTGACACGCACAATTTTAGTTTGTGAATAAATACAAAAAAAAGCTTTCTTTACCAATTATTTACTGAAAATTCTGAAAAATAATATATTAGTGGTATTTATTATTGTTATTCTAATAATAACAACAATACATAAAATAGTATTATAAATTATAATAATAAAACAATTTATTATTAATAATAATTGTAATAATAAAAACTAATACAATATGTATTACTATGGATGATTGATGATGATGATTAATTAGAAGAAAAGCAAGTAATTGGGCTCGATAATCCAAATCTTGTACTGATTCTGTACTTTAACACCATGTGCAGTGGTTCAATTTTAATAATAATCATAATTAATAATAGAGAACAGAGAATAATATATAAAATAATATTAATGAAACATTGGAACAATAATAAATAAGCAAATAGGATGTACCTTTATTAGGTTGTTGTTATGATATTATTATTTGGTTATTATAACAAATTATAATTTAATAATTAAAAAATAATATTTTTGAATAAAATTAAATACATTTATTGTTGGTTATTATAGTTATTAATATTATTTATAAAAAAACATATTATTATAAATAATGACGACATCGATTGATCACCGAAAATGAAAACTGGCCAGATTGAATTAGAAAGCAGGTAACTTGGGGTCAAGAATCCAAAACCATTGCACGATTTTTGCATTTTACAAACCACTGTCATGTGTATTTTAATAGTAATAGTAATAGTAATAATAATAATATTAATAATAAATACAATTATTATTATTATTTAAAAAAACATGCAGTGGTTCAAAGCATCCATGTAAGTAAACTGAAGTTGTGGCAGTGTGCCGTGAGGTGAGGGCCAGTTAAGGTGAAGTGCTGATCACGATAAATCAGGCAAACCCCATCCGTTAGCTCACAGCTGGGATACGTGCCAAACCGACGGACTTTCAAGGCTATGAGGTCAAGTGTCATTTCCATTTGCAGAGGCCCGAGAGGAGGGCAGGTTGATTGGACGCTCTTTGGTCAGGGTGAGAGAGACACCTTCACACATTTGCTAGCTTAGGAGCGGACTCGTTCAGGCACTCATCCACTCCTGGCAGCCGGCCACAGACGTGCAAAGTAAGACAATTACTACCGGAATCTGAAATTTCATGACGTTTCATCATGGTGTTGCTTTCAGACTCTCTTGACGTTCGTTGCGTTTATGGGCTGCTGAATGACTCAGTGACATTTGGCCTAATGAACCCCAAAAAAAAAAAAAAAAAGTAGACTAGAATAGCAAGCGCAAAGTACTTTTGCCGTCCTCACCTTTATACTGCACCACATGATGCAAGAGAGATGGCACTTTTCCACTAAAATACCCCAACACCTTGTTCCCACTCCCAGCTGGAGAGTGTTGTTAGCATGTCCCGCGGGCTACACAGACTTTTTCCACAGCATTTTTCCTGTCCAGGACAAAATGTCAAAGGTATCATCTCTGTACATAATGCTACAAATCTGGGGGGTTTTTCGTTTGAAGCGCAGATGCACAGGTCCTCCTATTTACATTTCAAATCTATATATTTAAAAATCAGTCGTCATATGCTATTTACTCCAGCTCTAGCTTACAGACATTACATAGAGTAAACAATGCCCATTCAAGTGAAAATCATGAAAAGGGACCATCTGCACAAGATGTGCTCTAAGACTAAGGACTTTAGATTAACTGTCAGTGACGACCTCTCAAACACAAGGTGCTTTACAAATCTCTCTGTGGACACTTAGTATGTACTGTATTCAATGAAACACTTACTTCTCAACCGCTGATGGGGTGCAGTTTTAGATCAAAATAAATAAAATCAAATTCTTTTCAAAATATTTACATATTTAAAAAGAATTTGTTACATATTTAATTGTCTTTGTTTTATTAGCATTATTATTATAAATACTATAATACAAACAAAAAGAAAAACAGCTGAAATAATAATAATAAACTGTTGTTGTTATTGATTCTTTGTTTAATAATATACATTTGACAAAAACTAAAATATTTTCTTTGTTTTTATAAGAACAACAAATTTAATAATAAACACATTCATAAATATAAATACCTTATTATTATGAAAAAACTATACTTTTGGAAAGCCATGATATAGATGTTGTTAAACTGTCAGCAATAACCTCAATCAAAAAGAAACCGTCTTAATTCCTTATCATCAGAGCATCAACACACGGGGAAATGCTACAATTGAAAAGTGTTGCAAAACCATTAAATAAGAACGCTCTTCTATTTTTTAATTCACAATGTCAAATGTATATAAAAAGCACCGCTAGCCACATGTTAAATCAGATATGTCACGTGAATTCACTCCCTTGTGCTATGTTTACATGCTAATCTTTTCTTCTACTCAAGGCTAACGCTTCTGCTAATCCAGCTAGCCTTGAAGACGCTCTGCCGGCCTTCTTGTTCAACGAGTGACCTTATATAAAACGTGTGATATGTTCAATTCATCTGTTTCCCGCAGAGATCTGCCTGTTGACGAAAGGTCGTCGTACAGCTAGCGTCCGTTCTGACACCTACTGCCGACTTTTCTCGCTGTCCGTGGACCATTTCAACGAAGTCTTGGAGGAATATCCCATGATGCGCCGCGCTTTTGAAACCGTGGCTATCGACCGCTTGGACCGCATCGGTAAGACCAGAATCCCAACCCTCGCCTTCTCTTCTTGTCTAATGCCTGAACCTTGTGTGTGTTTATTGCGCGTTTGTCCTGTCCTCCATCGCACCGCAATCATCTACCATTGTGTTGCATGCCGTGTCTATATGCTACTTTATTTTCTCTCTTTTTTTCTTTCTCCAAATGTCTCGTATGGATTATAGCTATTAAAAATCGTTACAACAAACTGTAAATGCTAGCCTTAAGTAATTGGTCTGTCGGTAAGCGGCAGTGCATGTAGCCGTCCTGTCCGGGGCCGGTCACCCTGCTGGTTTTGGTTCAATGTCATCCCCAAATGGACGCATGGAGGGTGGACGGAGGCAAACCCTCACCCGCATGAGCCTCCGTTCCACTCCCCCACCTCGCACACCTGGGTATGAGCACCACCCCGCCCTCCCTTGACCCCTAGCAGCAGCAGTGCGCCCCTTAGAGGGGGTTTGAGCTGGTGCACTAAAGGACAAGGGCTGAAATAATTACCTATCAATTAGAACCAGTTCTTCACATGTTAGTATAGTCCCTGCTCGTTTAAAAAGCTTAATTTATTATATTTATTTACTTATTTTTTTCTTAAAACAAATAAATACATTTTAAAACATTATAACAGGCTTTTCAATTCAGTTTAATTCAATGCTAACGCTTATGTATAATTTTATAATAAGGATCCATTTTTAACATTAGTTAATAGATTGGGCAGTACTTTTACAGCCTTTATTAATCTTTGGTAATGATAATTTCTACATTTTTAACATTTAGAGTGTAGAAACCAGATCCACTCAGATACTGTTTGTAAATTTCACAATTAATCCCAAAGAAACACACACTGAATTAAACATGAAATGTGAAAGTGAACGACTATTAGAGTTTTAGAAGAATTTTTCAAAACTTACTCCAGTAACCAATGTTTTATTTATTGTACTTCAAAAACATCTTTTTACAGTGTTTGAATGTAATTTGAACCAACATGTTAGCAATGTTTATGACCATTAAAAAAAAAAAAAAATCATGATACCTAATGCATTAGCTAATGTTAATGAATTGAGCCTTATTCTAAAGTGTTTAGAATTTATTTGCATTATTTTAGCAATTCTGTTTTAAAAAACATTGTTCCAAAGCAGCATTTAATATATATTTTTTTCCAAATGTGTTATTTTTTGTAGTTTATTTGTGAAAAATTTGCATGAATCACCTCAACATTCATTAAATTACAACATTAACATCTGAAATATCACATTTTAATGTAAGAAAATCAGTAACACCTTATACACCTACCTCATTTAACATATTTACTACTTTACTCAATTACCTAAAATTAGCATTATGTTTGTACTGTGCTTAAAAAAAATCTTATTTTATTTTAAAACCAGTTGGCTTGATGAACTTTAACATTTCCCCACTAAACACAAATTCATTATCACTCACACCACTCTTCATAGAAATACTGAAAAGAAGGATTTCTCTTTCAACCAGTTTCAAAGGAACAATGGAAAATAAAAAAGGGATTTTATTCGAGACACATCAGGTTCCGTAATACTGCAAATTTTAGTCTGTCTCATTGTTGAGATACAGGCCACCATCCATCATGAATTTGAATTGTGTGGAATTCAAATGTGAGCTAATGCATTCTGAACATTCGTAGAACATCGGTTTTATGTTCTGCACCATTCAAAGGGTTCGTTCTTTGACCTTGTCACCACTTTTTTGTGCTATTCAATTGAATTCTCTGTCACTACGGTTTACAGTAGGGTCTAGAGCATGAGCCTTGTTACTTTCACCCAACATTTCCATGAATCTTTTATTCAATAGGAATACTTAACTAGTTTGTGACAGACCAGATTTGAAGTGAAGCACAAATGCAACTTAAATTCAGTGGTCACATCCAAGCATACTGTAGCTCCAAAGTATGTTTTTCTTTTAAAAAGGGGTTGATATGATTATATAATACATCCATATAAAAATGTGTCTGGTTTCTTTCTTTGCACCTTTTGATTTCACAGTTCATAAGATAAAACCAGAAGATAATTTAAGATGTGACCTGAAAACACAAAGTAAATGTTTCTCCTTTAAGCATATGAATTGGTTATGACGTATACTAATATAGCATGAAGCCCTGCATAATTTCACAACTTGAGTGCATGTTAGAAATACAACACAGAACATCCCTTTTTAAGTTCCATTATACAGTCATTTGGATCAATAAATAAATAAATAAATTAGCACCTGCTTGCCTGCATCCAAAAAAACAAGTTAATTGTAGATATAGGTTCTAGTGTTTTTTTTTTACATTTTCCCTTGGTTCTTTTTATTTTTCTGTTTATTTGCTAAATTCTGGCATGTTGCTATTGACTTGCCTTGCGCTAAAAGTTGGATTGGATTGGTTTGGATCAATATGCCCACACCATTGTGACATGCACGTCACAACTAATCAGTGACAGATAAGAATTCATGTGATCGGGCCAATCAAATCGAATTCAGTTCAATTAAATGAAACCCTAAGACGACAGCATGCATTACGCTGTCCGAATTCAAAACTAGGATTCTATCTGCACCCATCTCTGTTTGTGGCATTGACGTTTTCACCCTTTAAATGTCAGTCACAACGCCAGATGACCGGTGTAAACAAAGCCAAGACGTGCATTTGTCCTTTCATGTGGAGAACGGGCTTGTACTAGATTGCCACTGCAAGTTGCCAGCACTTACAAAACACTTTTGATTTGACATTAGTCCAACTAAAACAAGGGGTCTTGTCTCATACAAGGGAAAAATACGGACCGTGACATGATTGGTGCTCCATGTGCTGTTTTTTTTGGACTGCAAATGCTTGTCTCGTCCTAAGCAAAAGAATTTGACAAAAAAAGAAAACAAAAGTTAACCATGCATTAACCAGAATGACATGTTGTACAATTGATGTATCTATCTTTATTTAAAAATTATTTGACCAGGAGCCCCTCTTGAGATGAGCTCATCTCGTTTTCAAGAGTGTCCTGGCCGGCCAGTAGGCAGCAGGTAAATTCCTCATGACGATCCAGATTTCCCCCCCCTCACATCTGAAATGATCCACAGGCTTAAGGCAGCCAGCATGCGTTCAGTGCACCCAGTGGACCTCAAAACGAAGGTTAAATCAAACAAATAAAAGGCCACTGTAAGTAAAAACAAGGTTGCATGCTATTGTTAAAGTCAAGGCAAGTAATTTTTATGTCACGTTTGAGCATTTATCGTATATCTGTCTTTAAAGTAATTAATGCATGCATACTATTTGATTGGCTTTAAAAATTCCAAAAGGTGTGCATCACTTAAGGTTTCTCCTGCAAGAAAATAACCATAAAGATAACAATGCTGACTCTTGTTATGATGATGTTGCTAAACAAAAATGTGTCATTTAATTTAATTATTATTTGTCTGTGGTGGGAAAGATACTTTAAAATGAGCTTACTAAGCCTATTTAAAGTAGTTAATTTACAATCAAGCTACATTAAATGTTTAGTTATACATAAAGATACTTAAAGGGGTAATATATTAATACATACATTAAAAATATAAATAAGATTATTAGCAATTTCGAAAGAATAAGAGACTACATAATCAGAGAAAGACTAAGACAGATTTTTCAGGAACAGAAAACAGGTGACTATTAAACAGATTACAACTAAACTAGAAAAAAAATAGAAACACCCTAATATAACTGATTTTTTTTTATTTAGTTTAACCGATTTACTAAAAATTATTTGGACTTTCAATGTTTTAATACACTACTTACAATATGAAAAAGAAAGAAAGGACAGTTTAGAAGAGCAGACCACAAAAAAGTGACTTTTTAAACTTTTAAAAACTAAATTAAATAAAACGTTTCACAATAAAAAAAGTAGCTTGTTAACTTGTATAAAAAAGTAGTTAAAAGTAGTAAAAAGTCTTAAAAAGATCTCTACACTATTATGAAAAACAGATGAACTATTGTTAAGCTACTGATAAATGTAGTAAAATTAGTAGCGTTGTCAATAATTGTAGGTAATTTCAACACAGATTTCCCACACCTTTAGACAATGAATTTCAGTCAATTACTGGATAAGGATTTGCATGACTATTTTGGACTCAAAACGAGTCAATTAAACATTTTAAAGCTGGTCTGGAAATTACAATTTTAAAATTCACAGATATTTCCAGGTTGACTGTGGGAACCTCTATTTACACTTCACATCCCTAAACTCAGATTCTCAAACTAAACTCAACTAGTTTACATAGTTTTACCTGTTTCAACAGAAGCTAAAATATACAGTAGGCAGCTTTCTCTCTACCTATTTATAGCCATGGTCCAAACATCATGGCAGCCACCTGGTGAGGTGTTTGAGCTCAATGGTGTGCCACATTCACGGCTCACTGTGTTCCACTCATTTATTAGAGAATGGGAGGCAGACTCCAGGTTATTAGTCATCTTTAGTGACACATGAAGCCCAGTATCTCCATTCAGCCCCAGAAGAATGCAGCAGAGGGCTAATGTGTCTCAGCGGAGGCCGTCAAGCTTAGAGGTGAAACAGAATGTTCCGTTCTGCTGAATGTTTAAGAACATTCAGTGGAGATGTGTGTTTCTCCGTACAAGCCCCATGTAATAGGTTTTGTTCTGAAAGAGAGTGTGGGTTACTGTGAAATCAATGCTAAAGCAATGTTCAGAATGTCTTTTTTATAAGTCTTCTTGCTCACAATCAAATGTTGTGGCACCCTCAAATGATATTTTTGTTTAAAACTTCAATTATTACATGAACAAAAATTTCTCATCAAATTCTTCCAAGACTTTTGCTTACTATTATTGCTTTGTGTCAACCATTGTATAATTCGATATTTTTTATTTTTTTTTTACTTCTAAGGAATTTTAAAGAGGAACAACTGAGACATATACTTGAAAATTTAAGTATACGCAGGGTTGGGCGCTTCTTTCTGAAACGCGTCACAAAAATGAACTGAAACTCTTTGATGAATATTTGACACACAGACATGAGAAATACGTCCATAGATAACTTGAAGTGTCTTTTAAATGAACCAAATCAAATTGAATATTCTCTGATTATGTAATCCGTATGAAGGGTACAGTCTTTTCCGTCTCGGAGCTTATTATCTGCAGTCATACCTGTGCGCAAACACCCTCATCACCTAGAAATAAAAAATAGAAAGAAAAAAAAATCAAGATTCATCTAGGCCTACTTTTCATAGTTTTTGGAAGAAGACGTGCTATGACACCGCATACTGCAGCATGATGAATGTTACAGTCTAGGAATGTTTAGATCAGTGTTTACTGATCTACTATCAGATGTCGATGTTTATAATGTGCTAAGCAATAAGAATTTAGTTTATAATATATTAGACAAACCATATGTGCTAATGCTAATCATGTTGTTGTTTTTTGTTAGGAGTGGGCAAAATTTGTATTGCTAATGTGTACATAGTATGTCAGTGTGTATGAAATATGGTACTTATTGCTTTGATAAGTTTAATGCTTACCAGCTTCTAAAGTAACTGGTTTCAAAGACAAGGCTTAAGCCTAGTCTCAGACTAAAATGCATGTATGTCTGAGCTGTTTTAACTGAAAGAAACTTGCACCGACATACCTTAAAATATGTCAGTGCCATTGTTTCAAGATGCACACCAGAAATGTTTTCTTCTAAGGCACGTTTATAAAAGTTACTTAAATGCCGTAATTGAACTATGGCCTAATCCTGGCTTAATCTAAACCCAGTCTGTGAAACCAGGGCGTAATGTTTAACTTCTCTTAAGATTTTTTTGTTATTCAGATATTTTGCAGAGTAATTCTATTTGTTTACCAAAGAAGGTTACATTTTTATTAAAATAAGTATTACAGTTATTTTAAAGCTAAAAGGCTAAACTATTCCATGTTTAACTCAAACTGAAAGAATTAAGTTTCATTTCTATTGTCTATGAGTCAAGGTTTATAGGGATTTAAAAAAGTAATTAACGATTCGAGTAATTAAATTACTTTTCAGACAGAGTAATTAGAAAAGTAATTTAAATACAATATTGATGATGTAATTAGTAATGAATTACTTTTTTTAAAAGTAACTTACCCAACACCGAGTAATAACGCTCACATTGATATTGAGTAATATATAGAATTTTACATTGACATTGTTTTCATCTATCTATCTATCTATCTATCTATCTATCTATCTATCATATTTCACACTATATTTTACATACAACACATTAAACTGAACATATATAATTAATGCCAATAATTAAATACTATAAAATCAACATATTTCAATATTCTATAAGCTTAAAGGGATTCATAAACATTTGTAGGTCTCTAATACATCAAATGTATTTTATACTTAAAATGTTTATGTCTTAGATGCTGATTAGACTACTAATTAGATCACTTTGGTTTGAGATTGCATTCTTTCCATTTAATGACTGATTGATCTGGAAGGACCTTGTCTAGAGCCCCTTCTCCACTGGCGCTTTAGAGTCCTGTGAATAACATGTTTCTGATCAACTCCTCATTCACAGAATTCACCATACCTCCAAACCTCTTTTCAGACATCACGTAAGTCTATAGACATACAGTGCGTGCTAATTTACAAGTAGACCGTAGTCTCTTCAATGTTCATCTGGATTCATTTCACTGTGGCTGCCAGTAGATTACACATCATGGCCTTTGCCTTCCGAGAACAAATGTACAAAGGCCTTTTCTCTCAGGGTGGCAAACAACATGGGCAATCAGTCACTATTTTTACCCACGTCAAAATGCATCTCAGGTCTGACTGCCTCTCTACAAAACTTACCCAGCCATGTTTACCGCTACCAGACTAGACGATACGCACCGCGAACAAGGAAATGGTGTATATTTGGATATGCAAGGACAGGACAGGCCTGTAAAACCTCAGAGACATCTCCAGGGAGGCCTTTGTCCTTACCGCGATTATGTACACGTTATTCCTGTCCCCTGAATAACCATTCCTGTCGAGACCAGACTTGTTCATCCTCAAGAGCCCCTTTCTTTTTCCAGTGACATGATAGCTCTCATTTTCTGCCTCAGCTAATAACAAATGGCATAGTGCTGAAACGCTGCGTTATTGGTTATTGATCGCTTCCCCCCCTCGGGAACGGTCTTAAATAAAATGCACTTATTACAGTAAGTTATTAGGTTGAAATTCCTTCTTCCTGACAGTTACTGTCCTTCGCTACCACATCATGTTCTTAATAGCAGATCATATTGTTCTTGTTTTGATTTAAACCATCATCCATCTGGCAATGATGGCTTATGTCCACATGCGTTTGGCTATGTAGTGTATGTTTATACAAGAAAAGTATTATTTTCATATCACAGTAAATCTACTGTGCCCATCCACTTTTAAGCCATCTTGGTTTGTCAAGTGTTTTTCCCATTCATTTTTCTATAATAGATTTGAACAAGACTCAAGACATTAAAATAAAATAAAATTAAATAAAAAATTAAATAAATAAATTAAATTAAATAAAATTAAATAAAAATTAAATAAAAAATTAAATAAACAATTAAATTAAATTAAATTAAATAAATAAAAATTAAATTAAATAAATTTAATTTAAAAATCCAATTTATTAGAAACATATTACAAACTGTGATCTAATGCAAACAAAAAAAGTATTGAAAAATTCAACTACAATCCCATGACTGAAGCATTGCAAATTAAGTACTTAAAAAAATAAAAACAATAATCCAACATTTTCCATCAAAGTTGTTGATTATATGTATAGAAACAATACAATTAATTCTAAATATTTTATTGTAAAATATCCAAATTCAGTAGGTCTGTATTGAAAACTTTATAAAATACCTACATTGGCAAAGCCAGTGTGATCTGAAATTAACTACTATTTCAGTGATGCCTGACAGGTAGCCGTGACAATTTACCCCCCAAACCCCCCAAAGAAAAATGCTATGGCATTGTTCATGGAAATTTTGCAAAGTTTAAAGAATATTATTCATGATGATTCAACAATGATTCAATGATTATCAGCACCTGTTTTGACGCACTGCATTCTATTAGCATTCGCCCCCATAAACTAGTCCCACAATAATAAATTGATCTGTCTAAACAGGTCTTAAATTCATACTAAAATTTACTTTTTTCTCTAATCACAAAATAGTGTAATAGTTCTTCCTTAATGATTAAATATATATAACAGCTCTGCGCTCAACTCTGCAGATAGCTTGATTGTAAAACTTTATATGTCCCACAGAGCAGGGTCATGAAACTGTGCTCTCACCTTGAATTTTCCTCCTGCCTGATTCTGTCATACAGCTATGGCTGAGAGATTGATAGCCTATTGCTTTATGCCTTCAGCTCATAAGAGCCTTACTCAGTCATCTTACGTAACAATAGAGCTATGCTCAGCTATTGTGTGCAAAAGGGTAGTAATAGTAGAGTTTCATGGAAAAATCGATACATCCCTCATTTATGATAGCAGCAAAACTGTGACTTGAGTAAAATAAACCGATCTAAATTCAGTTGGCACACTGGAGTGAAGTTAAATTCATATTTGAAAACCCCAATAACCTTCTAGAATTCTTTACAAACATTAGTTAATCAATCAGTTGATTTTCTTTATTTCAGTTTCCAGTTCATAGAATAGGGCATTTATTTCACAGTAACCCACAAACTGATGACTATTAATTGCACTGATCAATGATTCTACCTATATGTAGACTGCGGAGGACTAGCAGTTCCAATAATAATAAAAAAAAATTAAAGCATAATCTGTATAAATAAAAATGTAAATAACTTTTCAAACTGGCAAATAAATAGGTATTTAAAAATTAAAATAAAATAAAAATAAATCAATGTTTAAAATGTTGCTAAATGTAACAAATTATATTTGATATTTATATTTTTTAATTGATTGCAAAAATTGCAAATAGCTTTTCTTTATTTATTTTCCAATTGCTTATCTTTATACTTATACTAAATCAGTTTTATTTTACTGTTACATTTGACTCATTTGAAACTTTTTAAAATGTATTTGTCTTTTTGAAAGTTATTTTTAAAGTGACACTCCCAGACCTCCATTGTAAAACACTACAACTAAGTTTATACTCAAAAATATCCTAGAAAAGGCTCATAGGATCATTAGCTGCTGACGAAGAGATTCGTTTTTTTCAGAGTAAAGGCCTATTATTACTCGGTGTAGTGCAATAAAACTTTGTGTTCGTTCTATAAAAGTAGTACTAGATACCCTGCTGGAAAACAAACAGCTAGACATAGCTGATCTATATCGTCTCCTAGCCTGGCCAAGCTTGTACACAGCCAAGTTTAAGTGCTCAAAACCCCTCTAAAACCAGCAAAACATACCAGCCTGACCAGACTAGGAGACCAGCTAAGACAAGCAAAACAGTTTAGAAAAAAGGCTTGATGCTTGTTTTTCAGCAGGGCAATGAAACTCGTACTTCACCTGTGGTGTGCTCGGAGATTGTGATGTTTTAGACTCCAAAATGTGTGTATTTGCTCCAGCAATAGTGAAAAATAAATGTGAGTTAAGATTGAGTGCATAACCATATGAGGTAAGCAACTCCAGATGTTGAATCCAACATCAGTCCTAATTTAAAATCTCTACTTTTGAGTGACTAGCCTCCCCTTTCTACATTTGTGATACCTTTGTGCTTCTCCTCTCACTCTTCAACACCCTTTGTTACCCCATTTGGTCTAGTTGTTACCCACTCAGCCCCGACTAAAAACTGACTATCTTTTGGTTACACCTCCAAACAGGAAAGAAGAACTCTCTCCTGCTCCAGAAATTCCAGAAGGATCTGAACGCTGGCGTCTTCAACACTCAGGAGAACGAGCTGCTGAAGCAGATCATCCGGCAGGACCGAGAGATGGTGATGATGGTGGATCGGAAGCAATCGATCACGGGGATGAACTCCACGCCGATGTCTGGAAACTCCATCATTAACTCTCCCGCCCAGCCACCGTTCAGTACAGCAACTGCCATTCTTGGGATCAACCAATTACAGCAGCAGGCCGCCCCACTAAGCTACAGCACCTCCGCTACTATAACCCCGTCAGGCCGTGTGCCGCCCTCACAGGGCGTCACGTTTTCGGCGCCGAGTGTTTCTCACGGCAACTTGAGCACTTCTTCACCAAACCCCACTATGCCCTTGCAGCAGCCAGCAGGGGCGATTATGTCTCCTTGTTCGTTCACCACATCCATTTGCAGTCCCCCAGTGCAAACCCCTATGGCCAGCCGAACATTCCAGTACGGATCGCCGACGGCCTCCCAACTGTCCCTTGTACAGCAACCCTTACCCCAGCAGCCCTCGCCTGCCTCCATACCACAACAACCGCCGCAACAACAGCCACAGCAATCGCAAGCGGCGTCTCCTCAGAGGAGCGATGTCCACAAAAGCGCACAGGCACTCCAGTCAGGTAGCCTGAGCAAGGACTTACGCCACCTCTCTGCCTCGCAGCCGTCATTGCCCCACGAAACCTCATTGGCTGCCCGGGCACCTCCCATATCAGGCGAATCACTCGCTTCCATTCAGCCGCCCATTGGATCAGTGGCAGGCGTCCAGGCCCCAGGCTCCGTCCTGCAAAGCGGCATCCGCACCAACGTTCCACAGAGGGTCGCCCTTTTCCGGCAGATGTCATCGGGCGCATTACCACCGGTGCGCACGGCGCCCTCTAGCGCTCAACACAGGGATTCCACGGGCTCCAGGAGAGAGTCGGCAGTCTTAAGCAGTACAGAGACGGAACAAGACAAGATGCGGTTCGCATCGAATTTATGATCCCATTTTACTTTTTTTCCATGTTCATTTTTTTAAAAGATATTTTTACGGAGAGACTAAAAAAATGGGGAAAAGACTTGTATTTTTTTCCCTCCAACTTCCTCTGAGAAAAAATAACAACCTCATAGCTATCCTGTACAGAATTTCCTTATACTATATTTTAGACACACTTCCCCTTCAACATAAGAATGTATATTATACAAACATATATGTGCAAATCCAACTAGAATATTTGGCATTGACCATGAGAAAAGAAAAAAAACTCTAATATAAACACAAGTCTTCCTCTCTAACATATGTGACTATAATGTGTCTGAAGATGTTCTTTTCTGTTGATGTTTTCCTTACAGTTTGGATTTTTCGTTATTGTTTTTGTTAATGGAATGCTTTTGAATGCGTTTTATTTACCATTTTTGTTCTCGACGAGGTGGTGACAAAACAAGTCCAGCATTCAGCAGCTTTTGGCATCACTGTGGAAAATGTTTGCGCAAATCGAACCTGGGAATTACTGAAATGTTTAAAAAGCACATCTCAAACTTTTAGCAGCTGGAAAAAAAATATATATTATCAGAAAGTGCTCAGAGCATCAAATCAAGGTGCAGTTTCGATCTCTGCAATACTTTGTGTTGTGCAGTAATTGCGTTGTGTTTCAAGACAGCATTTGTGCATTAAAGGGAATGTATTTTTTCTGTTTTTTTATTTTAATTTAGTTTATTTTTACAAAGGATGTGTAGTCAAATTGGATGGTTTTATTTTCTGTTTAAATCAGATACAGAAAATAAAACCATCCAGTTGACACAATGATTTTAGAACGAGACGGACATTATGAAATGTCACTTAAAGACTGTACATTTACAATATTTATAAAACTAAAGATTATCACCATTATGCAATAGACTGTGATATAAAGATTACCTATATGTGTGTTGTACATAGTTTTGTAGAACTAGTATTTACAAAAGTAATGTGTGGTGCATTTCTCAAACATGGCAATGTCTTATCTCTGTCAGCCACCTGGGTAATGCCTATATATGCGCATATATATATATATATATATATATATATATATGCACATTATCTTGTATAACACAAATGGTAATAACATTCATTAGAGATAAGAAAACCTTAATGCAAATAATAGCATTACACAGTAGGTAGTACTAAAGACAATATCTGTATTCAAAAATATCATGCTGGTCAAATATAAAGGTATATGAGTGATTACAGTGGCACGACACCACTGCAGTGGGGGGGGGAGGAGATTATGCATCTTCATCATCATCATCAGTAAAGCTTAATGCATTTAGCCTACTTTACATCATCATTTATGTTTTACAATCCCTAAATGGAAATCAAATGATTTAGTTGATCATTTCCTGCACTGATGTAACACAAGGAAGCCATTGGCTGCCTGCATACATCGATAAAAGCTTTGTTATAATAGTTTCATATTAATAGTGTTTTTCTCATAGATCAGTATTAATGGATGTACGCACTACTCCAACTTCATAATAGTACATAGACGTAGATGTTCTGGTTATGCTTTTTCTTTTATTATCGCATTTAAAGACTGTGAAAAACATTCAAACTTACATGTATGTATGTATTTATTTACTAATGCTCTAATAGTTTTACAAAAACACATCAACCTTTAAGTCTAAGTTATGAAACATAAAATTCCATAAACTGGCGGCACAGTTGACAACGCAATTATAAAAGTGGCCAGCAGAACTATTCTGTGTGTTTTCAAGTGCAACTATGTGAATCCAACAAAGGACAGATGAACAAATATAGACGTTCAAAGAGAGAAAAACAGAAGCTGCTTTGCATTGAGGTTTTTATATCTCCCGTATGTTGATTCATCCAGTTTGGGGCTTAAGACTTAGCATTTAACTAGGGGTAACTAGCAGCTGTGACCCCATCTATTTTTAATTTATTCATTCAATATTGCGACTAAAAGTCGGCAGAACAAAGCAAAAACTCATCTGACCTGTGCAAAGTCTCTAAGTCCCCTTGCACAATGTTTAAAAGATGACAATACTACAAAAAAAAAAAAAAAAAAAAAACTTGTGTCAGTACCGTAACCAGTGCAAATCCCATACAGCGACCATAATTGTCACGAATACTTAAAAGAGAAACTATTTAAAAAGCGTTGACGTTTAAATGTATTGTGAGATTATGTTTTTTTGTTCATTGTCTGCTTAGACGTTCTCTGTGCATATCAGAAATATTGAATTTTCATGAAGAGGACATTCTTAAGTATTTGTGCCTAAACTATAGCCATGTTTCATCCTGTTCATTTTATGAGTGTGACGCGCACACGTGTATGTAAACAAGTGTATACATGTATGTTCAATGTTTTCCGACGAGAACAAAAAGCAATGGGCCAAACGTATCGGAGCAAAAGGATGACATTTGCTCGGCGGGTGCGATTAACATACTAGTGAAAATACCAAGTATATCTGTTCGCAAACAAATCAGTATCGGCCGGAATCACGATAGATCATTGGTTAAATGTGTGTGGAACTTAACTTTATAGCTACTGATGTTCGGTTTGATGTTGTGTGGAATGAAACTGGCCAAAGTGAAACATTTCAAAACAAACTTTCATTGTGAATTGCGCTTTCTGTTTAAAGAGAGAGAGGAACCTAGAAGCAGAAGCTCATACATTAGTTGGTTAACTAAAGGGGTTGCTACATCATCCAGAATCGCATCCTCTGCTCCTGGCCGACGGGACGACCTTTGTGTTCAAACACATCAAAAAGCGCTTAACTCCTGCTATGCCATAGTGTATAGAAACTAGTGTACAGATAGGACGGTCAGCCGTATTCTAGGTATCTGCTATTTTTTGATACTGTACAGTACTTGCCTTCGAAGGAGAACCCTTCCCGTGTTAATGTGCTTTTTCCTCTCAGCTTTAAACACTGTTAGAATTCCGGATTGGGAAGGAGAGGCGTTCATACAATACACTAAAAAAAAAAACTTTCGGAGGAGGCGTTTAAGAAAACCAGCACATATCTCCGTATGTTTGTTTGTTTTTTATTTGTTTTTAATCATACATGTGTTTATGTGATGGGAAATGAACAATGCAAAAGAAAAAGGAGTGATGTTTAAATAAAGGGAAAAACCAAAACGGTTGGTTTGCAGCCTCCATGATTCAGGTGAAATCATTCTGTTTGATATGTTCAATGACGTGATGCAAATAATGGAAGATTCTAGAACAGGCCTCAAGCTCTTTTTAATCTCAGCTATATATATTTTTTTCATTATGCTTGTTCATGTACACCAATGCTTGGTTTAAAAAATACAAAAAGAATAAAAAATGGGGAAAAGAATCATTCAATAAATATACATGAACAATTAGTTACTTGATCCTGAATAAAGAAAGGTAAATGTATACTTTCTTACACCTATATGCAGACAAACGGTGTTTGTCAAAAAATCATTATTTTTTTGTTTTATTTTGTTTCTTTGTAAATAATAAACCTTTAAAATATAGAGAAAAAAAATAAAAGAACTATTGCCATTTACCACCAAGCTTCAGTGTGTTTTTGTGATGAGTTGCAATTTAATCTTTGACTTTTGCTTTCATTTTATTAAATTTACCATCTACAGACATGAATGATAACTCAAACTGCATGACTTGTTGAAGTGTGCAATTACGTTTTGCAGTTATGAATGTGTTCAAATGTAAATTTCGCCCTCGTGAAAAAAAAAAACTATGGCAAATACTCTTTGCTAAAATCTCAGGCGTTGTTACGAAAGTTTGCGCTGTTATTATGATACCAATGTGGACATGCATTCTTAAAAATAAAGTTTCCAAAAAGGAATTTGTGCAGCAACGTCACAGAAGAAACATTTTTGGTTACCCAAAGAACAGTTCTTAAAAGGACCATTTTTTTCTTAGTGTGAAGACCATTTTAATAATCTGAAGAACCTTTCGCCTTTAAATAACCTGTCTAATGGAAAGGCTGCATGTTAAAGGTTCTTCATGGAACCATCGATGCCGATAAAACTTTATTTTTTAACCGTGTGCTTGAAAAAGCACCAGTCCACTTCTACAGTGGGATTTTCAACAGTCTTGCAAACACCCAGAACCCCCTAGCAGCATACAAAGTCACTCAGAACCACATTGCAGTGCTTTGGAAACACTTTTTAAATTCAGACATTGTTATTAGATGTTCATCACTGAGTCAATCATATTTTTGCTGGTTTACACAAACAACTAACAACAACAATAGAAATCCATCCACTCCCTGTGAACACAAAATAGGCCAGTCTCTAAAACCAAGCTCTTCACAGCCAAAAGTAAAAGGAAAGATTGATCTTACCAAATCCTTTTGTTCCCTTGTTCTAGAACCCTCCATGTTGTGTCCAAAAGCTGAATCCATACATGATTTTTCCACATATAATGACTGTAAATTTCAGGTCACACAACCTGTAGAAAGTAGAAAGGTCACAACCATTTTGTCTGTCTGGAAAAACAGAGTAAATGTATAATTTAGGCTGGAATACAGGCCCAAAACAACACCTGCAAGGAGGAAATACAGGTGGAAGAAGGCCTAGAAACCAACTTAAAAGTCCCCTTCACTTCCCGTAGTGTCCAGAATCTTTATGTAACTGAAATTAAAAATAAATGTCGTAATGAAACTGTCTGAATGTGTTGCAGAAATATAGATGAACTCTTTACCAGTTTCTTAGTGTTAAGTTCATCTTGCTTCAGCCTTTCTCCTCTTTCTGACAGTACAGAGATAAAAAGAACACAGTGACAGTGAGAGAATGAAATATACATTTGGAGAAAGGAACAGAGAGGGAATGTCAGTGACTCCTGTGGTGAAATAAAAAATGATTTCTTCGGGATGGTCAGAATTTCCATTCATTACCCTCGGATGCAGTTATTAGTCATGAAGTATTCATACATTGAGACAGAACCCTCTCACGGTTGGTGCTGATTAACAGGACACCTTACACACACTTTGGATTCATAATTCACACTCCACAATAGGGATTATTAGACTTCTGCATGCCTAATAAATCAGAGATATAATGAAACATTTGCATATCTTCATATGTAAATCCACATAAATCCAAAACTAGGTTATTAATCAGGATTTCATAATACCCTTACCCTATTTTACCCTATAAATATGAAAACACATTATAAAAATAAAATTTTTAAGATGTTTGATTATATAAAATGATATTAATTGATGATTTTTATCGAGGGTGAACCAATCATAAACCAATTTAATATCTGTGGGTACATTTTTACTATTTATTCATTTGTGAATTTGTGAGTTAATAATAATTAGGTTTAGGGGTTTGAAACAAACTATTAGCAAGCTTCACTAATCAATCACAAACATTAATTTAAGTAATCAATCGTGTCAATCAAGTCGTGGTCTAATGGTTAGAGAGTCGGACTCGTAACCCAAAGGTTGCGGGTTCGAGTCTCGTACTGGCAGGGATTGTAGGTGGGGGGAGTGAATGTACAGCACTCTCTCCCACCTTCAATACCACGACTGAGGTGCCCTTGAGCAAGGCACCGGACCCCAAACTGCTCCCCGGGCGCCACAGCAAAAATGGCTGCCTACTGCTCTGTGTGTGTGTTCACGGTGTGTGTGTGTGTTCACTGCTGTGTGTGTGCACTTTGGATGGATCCAACTTTAATTTGGATGGAATTAAAGCACTAATGTCACATGTCACGTCACTTAAAAGTGAAGTTGAGAGGCAAACTGAAACTCTGAGATCAGCAAAGAACTGAACTGAAGGCATTTCAAGTCAGATCAAAAGCAACATAATTTGACTTTGCTGAAGTATTACCATAAAGGTATTACCACAGCTAATCCTTGCCATGAGCATATCGACCAAAAGCAACAATTATAACCCTACTGTCCCTTACCAAGAAAGATTTCCAAATTCAGCAGCTGACAGCAGTCAGAAGTTTTACTGTAAATCTAATTCACGTATTACTTCACAGAGGAGATGAAATGGCGGCACAAAACTAGCCGAGGCGGCAGACTTTATAAGCCAAATCCATCCAGAATGGCTCTTAATGGAATTCATGCAAAGCAGAATACAGATGAATCCATTAAAGAGGACCGTGACATGGAGATGAGCAGGATAATTCACACACATACTGTACACATATATATATATAGCAGGTTAAAGTTCAGAAAATAAACTTGACTTGCATTTACATCCAGTTTTTTAAATGTAACAAAAAAATCCAACATCCATCTAAAACATTTCAATAAACAATGTATAAATAAAAATTTTTGTGTTAATGTTTTAAGAATGGTATTAAAGACCAGATGGCTTTGAATGGATGTTCTATTAACATCGTTCTATTACTGGAAGACAGTTTTGTTCATAGCTTTGAAAGAATCTTGCCAGAACATCAGCTAAAGTTCTGAGAATGTTCCCTGTTAGCTGGAACAAGACAGATTCAAAAATTGCATAAATGTGAAAGTCTTTTCCTCATTAGTGTATTGCGTCAATGCATCAATTTTTCTGTCAATGTAGGAGATAAGAAAGTCATGTGGTGAATTCAGGTTGATTGATGCTATTGAAATGACTGGAGAAAAATGTCTTAATCATCCTGAATTAACCCCTACAGGTTTGGAACAACATGAGGGTGATTAAATGATGACAGAATTTTCAATATTGGGTTAACTATCCTAAATTACCAGTGCACATATCATAATGCAACTTCTGTTTAATCTATTATTAAATTGACTTTATGCTGATGGCAAATCCTTATTTGAAACATTATTCTCATCCGTTCAAGCAACCCAACCTTGTAAATGTCAGCAAAAACAGCAGGGTTTCACATTACAATAGTTCAGCGAGAATTTCTATCAGTTGCAAATGTCAATTCAGCATTTTTTTTTAAATTCCAAAAGTAATTTAAGAAGCCAAGCTGTGGGTTTGGAAAAGGTCAAAAGAACAGGGCAAATCTTCATAAGTATATACCAAGTCAGTTATGAAACAATGTTTATGTTTTCATATTAGTATAGCCTCCACATATATACAGAAGTCTATATATAACATATATTTCTTTTTCTGTATATAAAAACCTTAATTATTTCACAATATACAGTGTGTGTGTGTGTGTGTGTGTGAGCGTGTTTTTGTGACAAATGAGTGACATCATTGTATAAGACAAAGGTATGACAGGTATTACAAGGAGAAGGTGAATTTTCAGGACATTACCCCATGTCCCCACTTTTCAAAACACTTATAAATCTGAAATAGCTTTTTGAAAATCTGAAATAGCACAAAGTGTCCTGTAAGGGGTAGGTTTAGGGGTAGGGTTGGTGTAGGGTAATAGAATATACGGTCTGTACAGTATAAAAACCATTACGCCTATGGAGAGTCCCCACTTTTCACAAAAACAAACCTGTGTGTGTGTGTGTGTGTGTGTGTGTGTTCTAAAGTTTCTTACCATCACTTACTTTTTGTTTCACTCACAATATGTTTCACTCAAAAACTCGTCACATTAATAAAGTAAAAAAGGTTGCGAAAGTTTGTTTGTGTGTGTGTGTGTGTTCTAAAGTTGCTTTTCCTCTTAAGCTTAAACTCCCACCCAAAACCCAAAATTGCAATCACTTACTTTTTGTTTCACTCACAATATGTTTCACTCAAAAAAAGCGTCACATTAATGAAGTAAAAAGGGTTGCGAAAGTTTCACACAGATAGATTTATTATCTTCAGAATATGAATATTTATAGGAATGCTAAAGCATCTCATCAGAATTTGTGTCAACGTAACTGACCACTGGCAGAAAGTGAATTAGCATGAGCCCCCCTCAGCACAGATAAACATGAGCTCTTGATTTATTGGTTTCCCGCGCAGCTGAAGGTTACCTTTGGGTAATGGAGGATGCCGCCGCTCAGTAATCTTCTGTGACTTCTGTAATTGCATTATTTCATAATGGCTGTGTATCTTAGGTGGCATTGATAACGGGAGTGAATTAAAAAAAAGATTCATATCTCTAGGTGGATTTGTGCTGTATGTATTTATTATTTGATTGCGCATACATCGGAATTTCATTACGGCACTGTCAAGATCTTGAGATCAATTTATGCGGCTTCCTTCAGCCAATCATGTTATTAAAGTTTATCGAACTGGCAGAGGTTGTTGAGGCAATTGTTTGAGGTTAAAACGTTAAGTATGATACTATATGAAACAACAATTGTTCCTAGATATAAAAAAAACAAAAAAAACACCCCCACTTCCATTTAATTTTATTGGAATTTTCTAATGGAATTCCATTTTATATACCTTCACAGTAATCAGAGACAAGTGTCATGGACTCATTGTGGTAAAGATGCACATTTGAGAGAATAAAACTTAGTTGTCCTACAAGCAACTTTATTTGTATACATTTTGCGTAAAATAAAGAACATATATTACACATAAATGTGACCCTGGAGCACAAAAGCAGTCTTAAGTCGCTGGGGTATATTTGTAGCAATAGTCAAAAATACAAAATTATAGATTTTTCTTTTAAGCCAAAAAATCATTATATTAAGTAAAGATCATGTTCCATGAAGATATTTTGTAAATGTCCTACTGTAAATATATTAAAACTTAATTTTTGATTAGTAATATGCATTGCTGAGAACTTCATTTGGACAACTTTAAAACTTTAAAAGCAACTTTTTGCAACCTCAGATTCCAGATTTTCAAATAGTCGTATCTCGGCTAAATATTGTCCTATCATAACAAACATGCATCTCATTTATTCAGCTTTCAGATGATGTATAAATCTCAATTTCGAAAAATTGACCCGTATGACTGGTTTGTGCTCCAGGGTCAAAAATGATTAAACAAACAAACAAACAAAAAAATGAAAAATGATTTCGATAATTTCAGTTGTCCTGTGTAAAAGCAAAAATGATTCCATGCACCCTTAATAATAATAGTACAGCATTTTTGAAAAACATTTTAAAATGTTGTCCAGAATAGTTTTAGATGGAGCTTAAAATTGCAGCCAATCTGCAGGCCACTTAAACTTGGGCAGCCATTTTATAACTATAAAGCTAACAATTTGTATTATTTACAAAAATAAAAAAGAGTAAATGTAAACAAATATTAGAATCAACAAAAAAGAGCATCACACATATTCAAATATTCATCCCTGGAGTTTCAGGCTTTGTAGGCATTTTATTAAAGGTGACTTTAGAGACAATTTTATAAATGTACTTCTTCTTTTTTTTTTTTTTAAATGCCAGATGCTTTTTTTATTTGATTTCAACAAAATAATTGTGATGGGCTATGCAACACTGTGGAGACTAAAGAAAACATATCATTTCTCTCTCTCCCTCTTTTTTTTTAATGCATGTTGAATAAAGTAGCTACATATAATTCTTTATCACAAAATTACATCTTTTATTTTATTTATTTTCTTCATTTTTTCACATTGAACACTTGAATTAGGTTTTCAAATGAATCCAAAAAGATAAATAGATCTCAGATATCTGATATCTCCATTTAGGCCGGGATACTAGTACAGTATGAAAGCAGAACTCATGCTTGCAGCTCTCAAGGTGACATTCTGGCTGTGAACACCAGTTTGCTCACTGACTGAGACTCTTTTGTCCGCTGCCCCCACTGGGAGGCTCTGATCCGGGCAACTGGGTCCTGATGACGGTACACAGCGGGTATGTGAGGGGAATGGATGGGTCTGATGCGAATGAAAGGCATTTGTAGAACAGAAGGGGGCAGCTGATCATTTGACCACCTAAGCAATATAGTAAAGCTGCACTTGCATTTTCATAGATAAGAAAACAGCAGTATAAGTGCAAGGCAACAAAACAATAGTTTTTAAGTTTTAAGCAAGTTTTAGATGTTAAGCTTAAGTTCTGTGTAAATGAAATGCTGTATTCAACTCAGTTTGCTGTTACAATGGTACAACATGCATCCAATGCAATGCAAAATTTCATAGAAAAAGGTAGATGTAGACAGGACCAATTGCAAATCAGGATGTGAATATCAAAATGATACTATTATTCTGAATGCTGAACATTCAATTTAAATCTGAATTTAAAAATAAAGAAAAAAATGTAACGTGAAAACTTAGTTCATGCTGAATTAATTGCAAAAATCTACAGAAGTAGAAGCCTTGTTTCTGTTGTATTTTTCTCATATTAAAAACAATCTACTGCAAAAAAAAATTTAAAGAAGAAGAACATTTTAAAAAAGCATCTGAAACAGGAGCATGAAAGGTCTCATATCTTGACAGTGTGATTTTGTTATCACTGAGATGTTATCATAGTTTTTGATAATATTTAAATAAGTTTTATTTTTATTTATTATTTATTTATATTTTTTTGCTCGGTTTTTTTATTTTTTAAAGTAAGTCTATATAGTTAATTTTTATTTTAGTTTTAGTTATTTTTGTGCATCAAGTTTACATAAATGAAAAATTTTGCTTTAACTAAACTGAACTGAAAAATGTTGCATTAACTACATTATAATAATAATATATATAAGCAATTATTTTTACAGCAGTTATTAACCTATAAAATAACAGACAGTACTAATAAAATGTTCAGCTTGTTCACAATGCATTAATATTATAATAAAGGCAAACACGTATTTGAAATAATGTATTAGTAAGTGTTGAGACTAACATGATTAATAAAAGCTTTTGGAGTATTTTTCATTATTAGTTCATGTTAACTAATGTAGTTAACTGATTTTTACAAATGGAACCTTATTGTGTTACCAGTTTTTTAAAATAGTTTTAGTTAACCATAACAACCCACTTTCCTCTGCAGCATTCAGACGTCCCATATGAACAGGTCTGGTTCCATAAACTAAGCCTTTAACTGAAGTTCACATCCTGACCCTCACTCATCCGAGCTGATTTAAAATGATGCTCTCCTGTCTGCTCGCAACACAGCAGTCCGACTGTGATCGCAGCAAGATTACAGGCTTTATCTGCTCTGAAAGAAGACAAAAATAGGGCTGCCATGACCTGTGCCATGCCAGGGCTGCGGTTTAGTATCTCTAAAGATATGCCATAGTGCTTTTCTCATCCAACAGCATGTCTACAGTGCAAGCGAACAATGCAATACAACTAGAACGCAGCCATAAAACGAAGCTGTGCACCAAAAGGCATGTTGATTGTAATGGAAGCTTTCTAGTTTTGTTGCGTTGGTTGCAACGAGGTATGAGAGGTTAAAAGGACATCGAGGGCATTCATGGCATTGATTTTGAGGGAAAAGCTTCATGCAGTACAGAACATCAGACATTTTCTAGAAGCGTCTTCAAAAAGCAAAGGCTGTTCTGATCTCCCAGCTTTCTCTCATATGCATGCTTTTATTTCTGTGTTGCTCTCTGTGAGGCATACTGGCTCTCTTAATTAGCTGGAAAGATGTTTCTGTGATCATTGCCTTTATATGTCAGACTCATTAGCTTCTTCCTCAAGATTTGTTCTGCTTATGAAACGCATGGTTACACTTTTCATATCTCTGTATTTTACTGAGAAACAGAGCCATGAAACAAAATTAGCCGAGTGATATCAGCCTTCAGTTCCTAATGATTCATGATGCAAGGATTGCCATGTGGCTTGTTCGATTTGAATTGCAGTGTTTACATCACTGTGGCACTTACGTTTCTATAGCAATGCTTTCTAAGACTGGAATCACTAAGTATGTTTCCATCTAAGTTGTAAATTTAATTAAAGCCAAAAATGGGAATATTATGGTCATAATGCCATGTTGGACACAAATTTGTCTTGATCTCCCCTGCCTGCATCAAATGCTGTGATTAACTGTAAAATTGAGCATTATTGTAGGTTATTTATTTATTCATTTAATTAATTAATTACAAATTATTTTACTTTCGCTTTTTGTTGTTTTGCGATTCAATATGAAAATACTATTATATTTATTGTTAACAAAAAAAAAAAAGGAATATCATAAAAACTATTTGTGTCACTCCTGATGGAAACTCCCAGCTAACAGGGAACGTTCTCTAGTTAATGCTCTGGTAAGATTCTCTCAAAGTAATAATAGTAAACAATAATGTTCTTAATGAGTCAGCACAAATTTTTTTTATTTATACATCATTCATGGAACCTTGAATTCTGAAACATTTTATTTGAGTTGGATAACATTTAGAAATATATGGGAATGTTGGCAAAATAGATCAAAATAGAAAATAAGAATAGATAGTTCTTAGAATAGATTTTTGTTAGCTGGGCTGACGCAAAATAAAAATCGAAATGACTGAGTACGTCACTGCAGCTCTTTAATGAATCTATTTTAAAAAGATTAATTCAAAAATATTAAATCAGTAAAAAATTGTATTATTATTATTTCCATGTCTTTATGTAAACTTAGGACACTTTCTAAAAGCTACAGGTCTTATTTGAATGCCATTCAGCCAATAGGAAGGGTATTTATTGATTGCGCCTCATTTTCTGCAATTTGCTCCAATAGATGTGCAAAAGCTCAACCTCCTCTACCACTCGGAAATCTCTGACACAAGGTTGCTCCACAATTAAGAGGTCACGTGGATCCATTTCCAGATCTCCAAATGGATTCCTCAATGATTTTTCAGCTCTGTGATTTGTAGTTCTATTGTTGCAAAACCGGATTTTCTGTAAACAAAAGAACATGCCTGTCCCCAGAGCGCGATGCAGTGCTCCTTATCCATATCATCCTTTTCTCACTTCACCAAATTCAGCTTTTCCTGGAATGTATCTCGCAATTCTCTGTGGAGTCATTGTACAGTCCCAGAGACCTGGAGCAAACGTCTTCTATTATTAAAAGTTCGGACCAAAGGCACTTCAAAGCAGCACAATAAAGCCCAAGAAATCTGCTCTGTCTCCTGAGGTTTAAAGATTAGAAACGCAACTCAACAAAATCAAAGCCGGCAAAACAAATAGCTTGTTCTCCGAAAAAAAATTACCACTGAAGACTATTAGGAGCTAAAATACAAACCCAATTCCAAAAAAGTTGGGACACTGTACAAATTGTGAGTAAAAAAGGAATGGAATAATTTACAAATCTCATAAACTTATATTTTATTCACAATAGAATATAGATAACATATCAAATGTTGAAAGTGAGACATTTTGAAATGCCATGCCAAATATTGGCTCATTTTGGATTTCATGAGAGCTACACATTCCAAAAAAGTTGGGACAGGTAGCAATAAGAGGCCGGAAAAAACATAAATGTACATATAAGGAACAGCTGGAAAAATAATTTGCAACTTATTAGGTCAATTGGCAACATGATTGGGTATAAAAAGAGCCTCTCAGAGTGACAGTGTTTCTCAGAAGTCAAGATGGGCAGAGGATCACCAATTCCCCAAATGCTGCGGCGAAAAATAGTGGAGCAAAATCAGAAAGAGTTTCTCAGAGAAAAATTGCAAAGAGTTAGAAGTTATCATCATCTACAGTGCATAATATCATCCAAAGATTCAGAGAATCTGGAACAATCTCTGTGCGTAAGGGTCAAGGCTGGAAAACCATACTGGATGCCCGTGATCTTCGGGACCTTAGACGGCACTGCATCACATACAAGAATGCTACTGTAATGGAAATCACAAAATGGGCTCAGGAATACTTCAAGAAAACATTGTCGGTGAACACAATCCACCGTGCCATTCGCCGTAGCCGGCTAAAACTCTATAGGTCAAAAAAGAAGCCATATCTAAACATGATAAATATTTTCTCTGGGCCAAGGCTCATTTAAAAATGACTGTGGCAAAGTGGAAAACCATTCTGTGGTCAGACGAATCAAAATTTGAAGATCTTTTTGGAAAACTGGGACGCCATGTCATCCGGACTAAGAGGACAAGGACAACCCAAGTTGTAATCAGCGCTCAGTTCAGAAGCCTGCAACTCATGGTATGGGGTTGCATGAGTGCGTGAGGCATGGGCAGCTTACACATCTGGAAAAACACCATCAATGCTGAAAGGTATATCCAAATTCTAGAACAACATATGCTCCCATCCAGACTCTTTCAGGGAAGACCTTGCATTTTCCAAAATGACAATGCCAGACCACAAACCGCATCAATTACAACATCATGGCTGCGAAGAAAGGATCCGGGTACTGAAATGGCCAGACTGCAGTCCAGATCTTTCACCCATAGAAACATTTGGCGCATCATAAAGAGGAAAATGCGACAAAGAAGACCTAAAACAGTTGAGCAACTAGAAGCTTGTATTAGACAAGAATGGGACAACATTCCTGTTCCTAAACTTGAGCAACTTGTCTCCAGTCCCCAGACGTTTGCAGACTGTTAAAAAAAGAAGAGGGGATGCCACACATTGGTAAACATGGCCTTGTCCCAACTTTTTGAGATGTGTTGATGCCATGAAATTTAAAAGCAACTTATTTTCCCCTTAAAATTATACATTTTCTCAGTTAAACATTTGATATGTCATCTGTTGAATTCTGAATAAAATATTGAAATTTGAAAATTCCACACCATTGCATTCTGTTTTTATTCACAATTTGTACAGTGTCCCAACTTTTTGGAATCGGGTTTGTTATATCGTCAGCTTTCAAACAAGACTCAGTATTTTATATATATACTGTTGTATTAATATTCTGTTAGTTTCATCAAATTTCGTTCTTGTCGTTGTTGATTTTTTACACATTGGCTATATGTTTTTGCGTTTGTTAGGGCTTATATATGAAACGCTGAAGGAGTGTATTTGGCACAGAAAAACTCCAACTCATTTTTTTGAAACTTTGGTCATGTTTAGCATGAGAATCCAACTCTTAACAGTGTAAATAAGTCAGAATGCATGAAATAGCATTAGACCTCCCCTTTAAAAACAATTAAAATATGAATAATTACTAAATAAAATAACATATTATAATGAAAATTTCAAATTAACATACAAGGTCATTTGTTTTAAATCAGGATGTCCACGTTACCAATAGTATATGCTTTGTTAATATTTAAAATAAATTAACAAATGCATATATATAAACTTCGCAAATTCTAAACAGAACTAGAATTATAATCATATTGTTTATATTAATATAGAATACTTTGAATGCAGTGAAAGTTGCTTTGCTAATAAAGTGTCTGCCAAGGGCATAAAAAGAAAAAAAATGACCAGTGCATACACTGTACGAACTGTACGGACTTAGTGAAAATGAGCAGTTTGGGAGCAATTTAAGAGTAATGGTTGCAAAAGGAGCTATTTCTACCTCATCTGCCCTATAAAAATGACTGTTGCAGTCAGGTTGGATCATTAAAATAATGGCTTTAACTGAGTAAATAACATTATCATATATAATAATAAAACCATTTGAATTAGATTAAACACATTTTTAGGTTATACCTGACTAAAGATTTCTACAGTAGCTATAATACACATCCTGCAACCTGGATTCAAGGAAACTGAGTGTTCATGAATGAACCAAGACTATTATCAAGCCTCCCACCAAGGTAAAAACCAACTCAGCAGATATGTGTTTTACTGACTTCAGCAGTAAAACGTAGCTCTCCAGGCTACGGAGGCATCGGGTTTAACAGCTTCTGCATAGGTCGTGTTTGAATGCAGTGAAAGTTGCTTTGCTAATAAAGTGTCTGCCAAGGGCATAAAAAGAAAAAAAATGACCAGTGCATACACTGTACGAACTGTACGGACTTAGTGAAAATGAGCAGTTTGGGAGCAATTTAAGAGTAATGGTTGCAAAAGGAGCTATTTCTACCTCATCTGCCCTATAAAAATGACTGTTGCAGTCAGGTTGGATCATTAAAATAATGGCTTTAACTGAGTAAATAACATTATCATATATAATAATAAAACCATTTGAATTAGATTAAACACATTTTTAGGTTATACCTGACTAAAGATTTCTACAGTAGCTATAATACACATCCTGCAACCTGGATTCAAGGAAACTGAGTGTTCATGAATGAACCAAGACTATTATCAAGCCTCCCACCAAGGTAAAAACCAACTCAGCAGATATGTGTTTTACTGACTTCAGCAGTAAAACGTAGCTCTCCAGGCTACGGAGGCATCGGGTTTAACAGCTTCTGCATAGGTCGTGTAGAGAGTCCTGGCCCCCTGATCTTCATCTGATAATGAAGTCTGTGGAAAGAAATAAGTCAATCAAGACCAGAAATCATATATTCATCGAGGTACTAAGGAGC
Organism: Sinocyclocheilus anophthalmus; assembly: GCA_018155175.1. NCBI lineage: Eukaryota > Metazoa > Chordata > Actinopteri > Cypriniformes > Cyprinidae > Sinocyclocheilus > Sinocyclocheilus anophthalmus. The sequence continues at coordinate 112,620 of JADLZN010005078.1, forward strand.
TTGTGTTTGAGTTAGACGTTTGGAAACACCTTTCTTTCTTTCTTTCTTTCTTTAATGTTTTTGTTGTTGTTGTTTTTTCAACTATTTTATTTTCTAACATTTTAGTATATGTACACAATTATAAATGTCTTTATTTTTACTGGTACTTGTTACTTTATCAATTTAATGCATTCTTGGTTAATAAAAACAATTTGATTTATTTTGTCAGTTTTTTTTTTATCTTACCCCAAACATCTACATCACGGTTTTCACACAAAAATTAAGCAGCACAAAAAATCTTTTCAACATTGACAATAACAAGAAATGTTTCTTGAGCAGCAAATTTTTGATTAGTAGTGTAGTAAATAAAGTTACATCAAAAACAACAACGACAAAACAGAAGTGACTAGATAGATAGATAGATAGATAGATAGATAGATAGAAGATAGATAGATAGATAGATAGATAGATAGATAAAAAGACCTGATCATATTTATCCTGAAGCTATTTTCCGTATTAATGTGTAAAAACAGCAATCAGCAAAAACAAAGGACTCTAGCATTAAAAAGCTTGTCAGGCTATTGAAATCACCTGGGCTAATGTAAAAGAGGTTGGATTAAGATGTTCCAGAGAGGCAGGCAGGAGGGAGAAATTTAAAGAGAGAGTAATCAGCAGGAGAACACAGCGTCTCTAGCTGAGACGTTACACTAGCTAGTTGCCTAAAATACACACATTCAAAACACACCTCGTTTCTCTGATTCACGGGATTTAGAGACTTATCATTTTAATCAGCGGTAGCCATTATCTCCTCTTTGCTTAGTAATTATGTTTGTATCAAAATTGTGTGGCAATCAGAGCATGTTGTCTAAACTGAAGTGCTCACAATGTTTTACTGCATCAAGATTTTAAGTAAATATCAAATTTCTTGCCTCACAGGACCAAGGTGCTGTATATGTAAACATACATGAACAAGCATAAAACATAATGAAATATATAAACACATAACTTATATAAACATACATACAAACATACATATGCTTATATAACATACAGCCTATGAACATCTAACCTATATAAACATAGCTAACAGACTGACTATACATATACTTTATACACATAAATAGTTTCCATAATTTTATTTACAATTTATCATATATATTATTATTTTTAATTGTATAATTAATTGTATATAAATTTTAATATTTTCCTTTTAATTTATATATTAATTTTAGATCTTTTTTTATTTTATAATTTCATTGACTATGTTTATTTGTGTTGTTGTGTTGGTGGTGTGTTGTTTGTTTTGTTTGTGGCGTGGCTGGCCCGTTTTTTTTTGCGGCTTTGCGGCGTTGTGTGTGTTTATGTTGGTGTTGGTTGTGTTTGTTTGAGTGTTTTTATGAATGCTTGTGTTGTGTTGTGTTGTGTTGTGTGTGTGTTGTGTGGCGTGTTGTTGTGTTTGTGGTTTTTTGTTTTTGTTGTGGCGTGGGCGTTGCGGCGTTTGTGTTTTTGGTTTTGTTGTGTTGTGTTGTGTTGTGTTGTGTTTTTTGTTTTGTTTTGTGTTGTGTTGTGTTGTTTTGTGTTGTTTTGTTGTGTTTTGTTGTTGTGTTTTGTTGTTGTGTTGTGTTGTGTTGTGTTGTGTGGCGTGGTGTTGTGTTGTGGTGTTTGTTGTGTGTTGTTTTGTTGTGTTGTGTTTTGTTGTGTTGTTTTTTTGTTGTGTGGACGTGCGTGTTGTGTTGTTGTGTTGTGTTGTGTTGTGTTGTTGTGTGTGTTGTGTTCTGTGTTGTGGTGTTGTGTTGTGGTGTGTTGTGTTGTTGTGTTGTGGGGTGTGTTGTTGTGTTGTGTTGTGTTGTTTGTTATGTTTATGTTGTGTTGTATTATGTTATGTTGTGTTGTGGTGTTTGTTATGTTATTTGTTATGTTATTATTTTATATTTTAGAATCTTTATTTTTTTTATATTCCTTGAATTTATTTCTTTTGTTTCTTTGTTTTAATTTCTTCCTTGTTATTTGTTTATTTTTGTTGTGTGGCAGCCCCTGGTTCCCATCAACTTTGAATTATCTGGAGAGATTATGATCTTAATTTTTTGTGTTTTGTTGTTGTGTGTTGTTGTGTATTGTGTGTTGTTGTAGTTTTCTTGTGTGTTTTTGTGTTTTGTTGTTGTGTGTTGTTGTTGTTGTTGTCGTTGTGTTGTGTTGTGTTAGTGTTGTTTGTGTTGTGTTTGTTATGTTTATGTTGTGTTGTATTATGTTTATGTTGTGTTGTGTTGTGTTGTGTTATGTTGTGTTGTGTTATGTTATATGTTAATTTGTTATGTTATATTTTTATATTTCATTTTAATTTATATATTACATTTTAGATCTTTATTTTATTTTATATTTCATTGAATGTATTTATTTTGTTTTCTTTTTTTTGTTTTAGATTTCATTCTGTATTGTTGTTTTGTTTATTTTTGTTGTGTGACAGCCCCTGGTTCCCATCAACTTTCATTATCTGAGCTCTATGATCTGATTTTTTTATGTTATTTATGTTGTGTTGTGTTGTGTTTGTTGTGTTGTGTTGTGTTTTGGTTTTGTTGTGTTGTGTTGTGTTGTGTTGTGTTGTTTTGTGTTGTTTTGTTGTGTTGTGTTGTGTTGTGGTGTGGTGTGGTGTTTGTTATGTTTATGTAGTGTTGTGTTGTGGTGTTTGTTATGTTATGTTTATGTTGTGTTGTGTTGTGTTGCGTTGTGTGGTGTTGTTGTGTGTGGTGTTGTGTTGCGTTGTGTGGTGTTGTGTTGCGTTGCGTTGTGTTTCTTTGCTTTGCGTTGCTTGCTGTGTTGTGTGGTGTGTGGGCAGGGCGTTGTGTTGTGTTGTGGTGTGGTGTTTGTTATGTTTTTGTTGTGTTGTGTTGTGTTGTGGTGTTTGTTATGTTATTTGTTATGTTATTATTTTATATTACATTTTAATTTATATATTGCATTTTAGATATGCATTTTATTTTATATTTCTTGAATGTATTTATTTTGTTTTCTTTTGTTTTATATTTCATTCTGTATTGTTGTTTTGTTTATTTTTGTTGTGTGACAGCCCCTGGTTCCCATCAACTTTCATTATCTGGAACGCTATGATCTGAATTTTTTATTTTACGTTGTGTTGTGTTGTTTGTTATGTTTATGTTGTGTTGTATTATGTTATGTTGTGTTGTGGTGTTTGTTATGTTATGTTTATGTTGTGTTGTGTTGTGTTGTGTTGTTGTGTTGTGCGTTGCTTTGTTTTTTGTGTTGTGTTGTGTTGTGTTTTTTGTTTTGTTGTGTTGTGTTTTTTGTTTTGTTTTGTGTTGTGTTGTGGTGTGGTGTTTGTTATGTTTTTGTTGTGTTGTGTTGTGTTGTGGTGTTTGTTATGTTATTTGTTATGTTATTATTTTATATTACATTTTAATTTATATATTGCATTTTAGATATGCATTTTATTTTATATTTCTTGAATGTATTTATTTTGTTTTCTTTTGTTTTATATTTCATTCTGTATTGTTGTTTTGTTTATTTTTGTTGTGTGACAGCCCCTGGTTCCCATCAACTTTCATTATCTGGAGCGCTATGATCTGAATTTTTTATGTATGTTATGTTGTGTTGTGTTGTGTTGTGTTGTGTTGTGTTGTGTTGTTTTGTGTTGTGTTGTGTTGTGTTGTGTTGTGTTGTGTTTTGTGTTGTGTTGTGTTGTGTTGTGTTGTTTGTTATGTTGTGGTGTGGTGTGGTGTTTGTTTGTGTGCGTGTGTGTGTTTGTGTGAGTGTGTGTATAAGTGTGTGTGTGTGAGTGTGTGTGAGTATTTTGGATTGTGTTGTGTTTTGTGTTGTGTTGTGTTGTGTTGTGTTGCGTTGTGGTGTTTGTTGCGTTGCTTTGCTTTGCTTTGCGTTGCTTTGTTTTGTTGTGGCATGGGCGTTTGTGCGTTGTGTTGTGTTGTTTGTTATGTTTATGTTGTGTTGTGTTGTGTTGTGGTGTTTGTTATGTTATTTGTTATGTTATTATTTTATATTACATTTTAATTTATATATTGCATTTTAGATATGCATTTTATTTTATATTTCTTGAATGTATTTATTTTGTTTTCTTTTGTTTTATATTTCATTCTGTATTGTTGTTTTGTTTATTTTTGTTGTGTGACAGCCCCTGGTTCCCATCAACTTTCATTATCTGGAGCGCTATGATCTGAATTTTTTATTTTACGTTGTGTTGTGTTGTTTGTTATGTTTATGTTGTGTTGTGTTGTGTTGTGTTATGTTTTTTGTTTTAGGTGGTGTTGTATTAGGTCTATTGCGTTGTGGTGTTTGTTGCGTTGCGTTGCGTTGCTTTGCTTTGCTTTGCGTTGCTGTGTTGTGTTGTGTTGTGTTGTGCTGTTGTGTTGTGCTGTGTTGTGTTGTGTTGTTGTGTTGTTTTGTTTGTTGTGTTGTGTTGTGTTGTGGTGTTTGTTATGTTATTTGTTATGTTATTATTTTATATTACATTTTAATTTATATATTGCATTTTAGATATGCATTTTATTTTATATTTCTTGAATGTATTTATTTTGTTTTCTTTTGTTTTATATTTCATTCTGTATTGTTGTTTTGTTTATTTTTGTTGTGTGACAGCCCCTGGTTCCCATCAACTTTAATTATCTGGAGCGCTATGATCTGAATTTTTTATTTTACGTTGTGTTGTGTTGTTTGTTATGTTTATGTTGTGTTGTGTTGTGTTGTGTTATGTTATGTTATGTTGTGTTATGTTATGTTGTGTTGTGTTGTGTTGTGTTGTGTTATGTTGTGTTTGTTGTGTTGTGTTGTGTTGTTTGTTATGTTTATGTTGTGTTGTGTTTTGTTGTGTTTATGTTGTGTTTATGTTGTGTAGTATTTATGTTGTGTTTATGTTGTGTTGTGTTGTGTTGCGTTGTGGTGTTTGTTGCGTTGCTTTGCGTTGCTTTGCTTTGCTTTGCTGCTGTGTGGTTGTTTTGTGTGGTTTGCCTGGCGTTTTGTGGCGTTGTTTTGTTTGTTTTGTTGTTATGTTCTGTTATGTTAATTATGTTTGTGTGTGTTTTTGTGTTTTGTTTTTTTTGTTTTGTTTTGTTTTGTTTTGTTGTGTTTTTTGTTTTGTTGTGTTGTGTTTTTTGTTTTGTTTTGTGTTGTGTTGTGGTGTGGTGTTTGTTATGTTTATGTTGTGTTGTGTTGTGTTGTGGTGTTTGTTATGTTTATGTGGTGTTGTGTTGTGGTGTGGTGTGGTGTTTGTTATGTTTATGTTGTGTTGTATTATGTTATGTTGTGTTGTGTTGTGTTGTGTTATGTTGTGTTGTTTGTGGTTTTTGTTAGTTTTTGTGTTGTGTGTGTGTGTGGTGTGGTTGTATTTTGTATATGTGTCTGTAGAACCTGGTGGTTTGGTGTTTGTGATGTTTTGTGTTTGTTGTGGTGTTGTGTTTTGTTAGTTTATGTGTGTTTGTGTTGTGTTGTGGTGTGGTTTGTTGTTTGTTTGTTTATTTTTGTGTTTGTGTTTTTGTTGTTGTGTTTGTGGTGTGGTGGTGGTGTTTTTTTTTTTTTTTTTTTGTTTTGTGTTTTTTGTTTTGTTTTGTTGTGTTGTGGTTTTTGTGTTGTTTTGTGTTGTGTTGTGGTGTGGTGTTTGTTATGTTTGTGTTGTGTTGTGTTGTGTTGTGGTGTTTGTTATGTTTATGTTGTGGTGTTTGTTATGTTTTTGTTTATGTTTATGTTATGTTATTTGACAGCCCCTGGTTCCCATCCATTTTCATTATATTAAAAACACTGGATGATTATTCAAAATTCAGCATTGGCATTCCTCAGACATACAGTAATGGCAAAGACTGAATTAGAAATTTTTTTTAGTGGCCAAGCCTTTAAAAAAGTATAGAAACTTCTAGTTTTGCATAAGATGCACATTTTCTTTCCCCATACCATCTGCCAAGTCTGTGCACCTTTCAAATAGTTTTTAGCCATTTTTGCTTAGTTACTCTGCCATCTGGATATGCAATAGCAATAATTCACAGCATTCTATAGGGCTGTAGCTGTAGATGTATGCAGCATCATGTGCGGCTGCATAGCTAAACATGACAGTCATAACAGCAGCCGACTGAGCGGAGCAGCATGGAGTATACAGTGCTAACCGTGCTGAATACCCTCCGGGCTAACTGGGCTATTTTGCCTGGTATTGATTTACTTTCCAGTCCATTCAGAGCCAATTGCAACTAGAAGGGCTGCATAACAGCACAGCTCCTGCTTGTGGCAGTGACGGATGCTCAGGAAAACAATGAGTTTCATATAAGCATTTTTCACACACTGGGAAAATATACACCAGGATCTGCGGCTCGTCTTTTCCTCTACATGAAATATCAAGCCTATTTTGCTCCTTAAGGTGCAACAAATCAAAGAAAAACTTGAGTCTTAGCCAGTAAATCACTATTAAGAAAATGCAATAAAATAAAACAATGAACCAATAGAGACAAATCAGAATGTCACTATCTAAAAATGAAATGTTATTAGTTATTGCTCAATTGCCATCCATTTAATTTCGTAGATCACTTTCGGCAGGCCATGTGACATCATGAAAGCCAGCTGCATAACAGTGAATAATCCAGAGTTTTAAGTGCCCTGAGCTTATAGCTTTATAAGCACATGGACTTCATGGGGTTTGTTTTGGTTTCTTTGACCACATCGGTGATCCTATAATTCGGTTGCTTCCTAACAGAGCTTCCCCACAGCTGGCGATTTTATTTTTTTATGAAATATCATGATGATTATTATTAATTTCCCTCCTGCGTCTGAGCTATACAGAGGATTACACATCTGCTCAAGACCGCAAGTCAATCCCTAGGGACCTAATCTCAAAAAACATGAGTCAAATTTAAAGCTTTATACACTCACATAAGGGCCTTTCAGTTTATTGTCTGCAAGATGCCTTTGAAATATAAACAAAGACATTCAACATATTTCAAAAAACGTGCAAAAATATAAGTAAAATGTAAATGTGAAGAAAAAAATATATATTTTCTAATGTTCTAACTCTTTTGAAATTTAAATGTAATGAAAAAGACAAAGGATGAACACTACAAATTAAATAATAACTAGACACTTGCGCATAATAATTAAAGCAATTAAAGAGCTGTAGGTTTGAATTAAACACTGAGTCAGTAATGAGCTGTGTTGTGCGTTGCGTGTTGAAGACTTCAGCTGCAGCATCTGTCTGGATTTAGCTGGCATCAGTACAAAGCTAAAGGAACTGCTTGTTCAGTGTGACCTAAACGGCATTATTAAATACATGTTCAGGTTTCAGAATCTGTGCCAAGCCCCCCCATGGCATGCCACCTCTGCAATACTGCTTTTTTTTTTTTTTTTTTAAAATTTGCACGCCCAAGACAACGTGCGCCGGAAAGACAAGTAAAAAAACACAAAAAAATGCCTTCAGAAAAGTATATGGCCACTTTATTAGCAGTACTTATTTAATTACTTAGGTAGGTAAATAAATAAATGTTTACTCATTGAATATTTACTTATTCAAATAAATAAATACATAAAGGACTTGGAAAAAAAGGATCATTAATTAATAAGTACTTATTTACTTATTTTTATTACACTTTTATTTTAAATAAATAAATATTAACGGTTTGTTCAAGCAAATAAAAAATAAATATTAAATGTTTATTGTAATCCTTACTTTAAGAAATTAAGTCCTTGAAAAGTAAGGATAATTAATTAATATATATTTATTTACTTATTTTTATTACATTTTTATTTTATTTTAAGCAAATAAATTAACAAATCGTTTTAAAAATAAAAAGTAAATACGTAAATACATAAATAAATGAGTGAATACATAAATAAGCAAATAAAGTAAATAAACAATTTCTTACGTATTTATATAAGTAAATAAACAAACAAACAAACAAACGTGTATAAATAAATGTTTTTACTTCTCCTTGTTGAGATCACATGACCAGCTGAATACAGCTTCAATTATTGGACACCTGTGCTCAAGGAATAAATTAAATTAATTATGGCTGACTGTGAACAACATTTTTTAAAGCCACTGGTAAAAACATCGGTAAACTTTCGTGCTCATTCCAATACAGCTGTCATATTGACCTGCAAGCACCTTTAATGTTTTAGAATAACAGTATATTCTATAATCTTTGTCGTGGCTGAATTTGCACTATGTTATTTAACATGAGCTAAAGATTTAAGAGTTTGTTTTTAGTGACCTAAGAGCATTGCGTAATGGGGGCTCTCCCATCCGTCCTGCTTTCATTGTGTTGATCTGTAGCGGTTTGATTACAGTTTAGCTCGGTAGAGGATTGAGCTGGAAGCCGGTGAGTCTGGCTCTTGTTTAGACAAGGATTAAAGGCTAACGTTTACATAGGCTAGAATAATAATATAAAAAACTGAGTGGAGGGGGATGAATAAATGCATTCGATGAAGATTAAAAAGATTACCCGAGGGTTAAGCCTGTAAATTAGCCTGTAGGCCTACTGTCTTTTGCAGCCGGTGCTGCCCGCTGACCTCGCAACTGTGCTGGAACGCGGCAAATTCACATTAAGTGTTTATTAAATTGCTTTCTCTCACTCGCAGAGAACTATTACATCATGACGAAATCCTTGTTAAGGAATGGCTGAAAATCTGCCATTTTAATCAGCCAATGGCAGACATCGCTCTGAGGCGATATGATATATACCTTGCATAATTGCCAGGATGCTCCACACTGGCTTGTGCAACACTCGAGATATTAATCATGTAAGTGAGCGGTAATTTTTACGTGCTGTTTTAAGTCGTTTCGTGACTCCTGATTATGATTACATATATGAACCCTATGATGCATGAATGATTAAATCACAAAGGAAAGAAAATGTTCCTGTTATTTAATAAGACCAATTAATCCTAATTATTATTTTTTTTTACATTACATTTAAAAAAAAAAAAAAAACATTCACTTCATAACAAAAATATAATCATCCAACTTTTTTCTTTTTTGTAAAATGTAATTATCATATCAAAAAGTAAAATGTGTATATTTCCTGATACTTCAGTAATATGGCGAAGTGTATGAATTATTAAAGAAATAAAATATTTCCTGTTACTATTACCAATTGTATTTACCATTCTGCTATATGACGCCATAAAAATATAAATTCCGAATTTAAAATTCGACATTTTTATTACAGTTCTATTGTAAAAATATTATAATTAATGGTATGTAAAATGATGATTAGCATCAAGTGTACCCAGGATGATGGAACTGGGGGTTTTTGCAATGTCACATCACACAAGCGCTTATAATAAACACATTAGTGTGTACTGGGTGTGGATGCTAATAGAGTTATCGTTATAGTTATCATTATAGTTATTGTGCTTCGTGTGAACAAGCCTTCACCAATTTGCAAAAACGTAAAAATAGTCACAAATTGCCATGAAATCGTGTTGGGTTGAAACAGCCTTTGTTTTGCCATTATTATACACATAAACCGTTTTTAAAAACTGTCATGAAACTGCACAGGTAGACAAAGGTTGAGGATCCAGATGCAGTATTTATTAAAAGGGTAATCCACAATCAAAGTCCAAAACAAAGGTCATAAACATTTTGCTAAGTCATTCGCAAACATATCAAACAGGTAAAAAACACAGGGGGGGGGGGGGGGGGGGCAAGGGTAAATCCAGAGACAGGCATGGAAACCAAACAAACCTAGGCCCCAGACAAGGGCCGACTGCAGAATATTATACATACTCATAATATAGTAAACTGTTAAATATGTTGTCTGTGTAGACAACTTAAGAACTAGAAACAAATCAACCAAATTTACACCTCTTCCTTAATACAATGCTTTTTACAATACGAACAATGTTAAACAATAAGCCTTAAATTATGGAAGTAATGTGCAAAAACCAAAAACCAGTTCATAATTCACAACCATTTCATTTACTCAGCAGATTGGCAAACAATTACTGTGGCCCATCTCAGTAACCCTTGACTCGATAGGTTTGTTTTATATCCTGTTCTAAAACAGATGCTAGGAGTAAAGGTGCGTTTGCACTGACATCAATAAAATAGCTGGAGGTCACAGAGTCAGACAGACAGACACATATAACGGTGTCCTGTATGGAAAGATGTTTCCCAGCTGACAGTTGTCCATATTAACCTGTACAAGTAAACAGAACACTGAGCATCGGCAGTAATGAGGCGCGCTGGAGTGACGTCACCGCCCCTCTTCGACTGATTGGCTAGAGGAGGAGCTGTCAATCTAGAACTAGTGGACCAATGATGACGCTTAAGCCCACCCTGATTTACATGAAACTCTAACCGCAACATTTGGAAGAAGAAGCGCAGAACGTGGAATAAAGAGCGAAGGGAAAAACAGCAATAAGCATACAAAAAATAAAAATATGTGCAGAAAACATATAACCAAGGAAAACATGATTTTGTGTGCAATTCTGATCATTTCAGTTTTGTGCAATATGATTTTAAATGTGTTTAAAGTTTTGATTCGTGCTTATTATTTTTTTTAATGCGTTATAATAATTTACAATTATTAGTTTTTGATCCGTGACCATTGTTTACTATTCTGAAAACTTTGCTTTCATTTTTAAATTGTGTGCAATATAATATTACTTGCGTTTTTACATTTTTGTTTCACGCTTGATATTTTTTTTATCCGTGACTGCAATACATTTGGCAGGAATCTGATCCCATACTTGTCCCCTTGCTAACAGTTGCTGCTCTGCTGGAAACTCGTTGAAAATTGACTTTTGGTTGTTGCAAATCGCTGTCTGTACAAATGTCCTTTAATTCTGACGAACAGTGCTTGCTTGCACTAAACAATTCGAACAAATAAAGCAAGTAAGTCACATGAAGTCAGTAACATAATCTTAGACTTGAATGGAATTATTGTGTACCATAATAATAAGAAAACAACAACAAAACAAAGAGAAAGAAAACATTTCATTCTTTGTTAACAATATCAAGACATCCATTACCTGTTATCATTATCATAAATGCATTCAAATGCATTACCTTACATTAGAGTTTCACAAACTGGGGTTCCTGAAAAAAACTGTAGGATGTTGATGAAAAGCTTATGAAATCATAAAAATGTCAAGTAAATATTTTAGGTCAAAGGGGTTCGGCTCACAAAAAAAAGCCTTATGAACTTCTACATTACATGAGCAAACATTAATAAACATGAAAACATGATATTACATGGCCAAAGTCTTCCAGGTTTGAAATATTTTTGTCCAGACTTCCAATATTAATATTAGTGGAGTATATAAGTTACTGGATATGATGAAGACATTCACAGCTATGCATCGGCAGTGCTTAGTAACTGGCATTATTATTAGTCTAATGTGTATGAGTGGTAGTTTATTTAGAAAGAAAAAATTATAAGAAAAAAAGAACTGGGGTGAATCAATAAATTCTGAATACTTTACTGTCATTGTGTGAATAATATGTAATCATGTAATCCATAAAAAAGTAAGTATAATCTGATTATGAGCATTTTAAAATGTAATATAATCTAATTACAAGTACTTCATTTTTGGAATTACGTAATCCAGGTTACATGTAATCAGTTACTTCCCAGCACTACTAACACGCCTATCAAAGCACTATTATAGTGAAGAACGTCCTTTGCTGTTCACCAAAGCCCTGAGTGTTCATTTCCAGTCCAAGCACGCTCAAAACCCCTCTGATCAAGTTCAAGCTCAGTCCTCCACAGTAAACCTGCAGGTGCTCACAGGTTTGTTTGCATGCATGTATTCATGCGATGCTGCGTTGATTCATGCAGCCCTTGCAGGAGGTTCATTGTTCAAATAGTTGCGAGCAGGCAGCTGCCTGGTCAGATAAGCCATTAGAGATGAGAGCTCAGTCCAGGACAACACGAATACTTTTCTAACTAATGCATTAATTCATCATTCTTATTGCACTGAAGTATTCAAAGCCAGACCTGAGAAAGAGCTGCAATGCTTTCCTTTTCTCGATTGCTTTCCTTTCATGACATTCTTCGGGAACAGAAATGAGTAATGTTCGTAGGAACTGACCCATGTTTGTCAGATGTCTCAAAGTCCTCTGGCGACAACCAGCATCATCATATTCCTGTGTGGTTTGATACAGCAGCTGGTTAAACGGCTGAGTCAGCTGAGGTTCCCCAAATAAATTGCAAGAGAAAGAGCCAGTTGGGACATTTCAGAATTGCAGTACTTGGCTTTGTCTCATTACAAATAAATGAATGGAAAACAGAGAATCAAGAACATCAGCCAAAAAGGCCTAATCTATTTCAGTCAGGTTTAATTTTATTTGCCCTATGCATTATTTAACGTTATATTACACATAAAGTACCGGGGCCAGAAGATAATGCGACATGAACCTGAAACAACTCATTTATCACACCACTGTCACCTAGTCCCAACTGGTCACTCAAAATTGCAATAATCATAGTGGTCTGATAGCATATCCGACGATCATAACTGAAGGCAGACTTAAAAACGAACAAGGCTTACATGAAACAAGTAAACTAAATCACAGAAACATAACCCTAAAAATTAGGACGATACACGTGTAAAATTAAACAATAACTTACTGTAAAAAGCTCATACTAGATATGTAAAAATACCGACCAAAGAAACAATCAAGAGAAAACATAAAAACGTAAAGACATCAAACACAAGGCCAAGACTTACTGATAAAAAACATAACATGGAGCACTAAATGAAGAGCATATGAAAACGACAAAACACATAAACGAGTATAAATGAATACTTCGCCATTAACGTAACGCTCTAAATCTCATCAAACATACATCAGCAAGACAAAAGGTATCTCCAGAGAGATTGGGTACGTATGATGCGAGATGAATACAATTAGACATTGTCGATCCTTAGATTTACATGACAGTTCACGGTAACGTACACAACACTGTGAAAAAAAATTTAGAATGATAAGTACAGTAAACAATAATATGAATAAGCATAATAATAACTACTATAAAACTAACATAACTTTAATTTGGGGTAAGATTATTCATGTGAAGGAACTCACAAGGCCCCCTATAAACATTTGCAGGATCTGTGGTGAGAAAGGTTATTGTTATCCAGCGAGATCTCGTTCAGAATATGAGTCTCCATTTACCAGTCGCCTCTAAACAACTCAGACACAACACACCCGGAGACAGAGCTTCTCCAGACAAAACATTACATTTATCAAAGACTGATTCCAAACATCATCAACTCACAGCTGAGAAACATTTTTCAGAACAAAAACAAATCAATGCACTGATAATAACAGCAAGCAAAGAAACAAGAAGAGTGAAAGTGAAAATTGGAGATTCATGCTGGCACTGACTCCGGTAGTTTGTCACTTGGGTATTCCAGTTTACGTTTTTCCTCTGGGATGGATGGGATGAGTCATTTTCTATTGTATTTACAGCCCTTCTGTTCAACTTGCTCCGCAAGGTATTCTCTCAGCTTTACAAAAGAGTAAAGTTGGTTACAAATCTAAGTCAGATAACAAATGTGATTTTGTGTTTAAGTACGTAAGTCACCATCCTCCCACTGTTTGGCTGCACCAAGACCTCCACAAAGGCTTGTAGACCCTTCTTATCGAGCAAGAAGGTAATTCCCATAAACCCTCAATGATTCATTATATGACCTTGCCGCACCAACGACTATGTACTGAGTAACGAGCGAGCAGCCCATCAGCTGACTGAATGATTTAAACCCCGCAACCACATTTTAATACAAGGTCTCATTGTTCCCTTTGTTTCGTTTGCATAATAAAATGTTAACCTAAGAATAACAAGACATTAAGTACGAACTCTTGTCAACAATGTTTCTAGCCTCCTGTCAGTTGCAAAAATAACAGTTGAATTTATATAAAATAGTATATAGTATATAAATAAGATAAAATAATAAGAATTTGTATGAGACAACGAATTTGTATGACATGGAGAGAGACCTGAAAAATTTGCACGAGATGACCAAAGTGTAAGAGTTTCTATAAGATATAAGAATTTGTACAAGAAGGAGAGATCGAAAAAATTCATATGAGATTGTGAAAGTGTACGAATTTGTACGAAATGGCGAAAGTGTAAAAATTTGTATGAGATGGTGAAATTTATACAAGATGGAAAGATCAGAAGAAAACAAATCATATGAGATTGAGAAAGTCTAAGAATTTGTACAAAATGGCAGAAGTGTAAGCATTCGAGATGAGGAAAACGCACATTTTCTCATCATATAGGATGGCATATTAAAAAAAAAAAAAAATTGAAATCTCAGCTCTCAGAACGAAAATGTAAAAATTTGTATGAGATGGCGAAAGAAGTGAGATTGAACTGAAATTGAAAGAATTCATCCCGGAGATCTTTTGACAGTGCCTTGCCACCTATAGTTGATTGTTTGCTTCAGTTGCACTACCAAGGACTGAAATGCTCCAGGAAAGCGTTTTCATGCTGAGCTAATCAAAATGACCACAGCTGATCAGAGCTGAAAGTCAAATGGTTTTGTGTGCAAGTCATTTTTAGGAGGGGGAAGATCCTTTTTCCAACTCTGTGATTGTTTTTTTTTTCTGACATGTTATTGTTATATCTTTCACTTGAATATTATAAGTTGCACTGAGTAAATACAGCTGGATAAAACAAAAACTGTGTCCGTCTTTATTTCAGACTGCAAAGCAACAAAATGTGATTATTTTAAAGGGGGGGTGATTCTTTTCTATACCCACTCTATTTGACCCCAAGCAACTCAAACCAAAATACTAATACTCCTAATTCAGCTTTTTTTTTTTTTTTACTCTCATTCTGTTTTATTTGACATAATATTTGACTACCACTTGTATTATGCAAGTCATTCTTTAGAAATAAAATAAATCAAATTATTATTATTGGATGTCTGACCTCATTGATATAAGTGGAACCTTCCAGTTTTAACAGCAATGTTCAGACTTTCTAGCACAAATAACCACCTGTTGTCAACCATTTACTAACCAACTGCATGTTGGTGTTATTCACATTATGGAAAATAATAACTACCGCAAGTTTTTGGACCTAATTTGTTTTCTTTTTCTTTTAATCCCATAGCAAACAAAGTCACATCTAGAGACTAGAATATCATAAACACTTTTTGCTTTTTCAATTATGTTTGCAGAAAACACTGCAGCCTCAAGATAAAGTCATTTTGCTAATAAAGCGTCCCCCCCCCCATGCAGCTGGGAGTACATGCGTGAAGGTATCCACAAACAACAACATGAAAAGTATTTTTCCCCGCACAGACCTCTCAATGCTGCTCTCCTCTCCTCTCACTCTCTAATGCTGCATATTAAATGCTTTCGGACTGCGCCGTTATCTGTTGCAAATTCGAGACTGTCAGAGGTGGTGTGTGTGTGGTTTCAGGTCAGCAGGGCTGGCGTTCCTTACGGACTAGCTCAGAGATACACATTACAAAGATAACACATTTTTGGCAAAAACGTCAGACATTATATACTCAGAGGAAGATAGAGAGAGAGAGAGAGAGAGAGCGGAGGATGAGAGGAAAGAGTGAAAGCCCTGCGGCTCGAGACTTCACCTCTCTCTCAAACATCAAAGGATTCACTTGATTACTTTAGCTTTGATTAAATCGGAGTGTTTTTCGAAATGTCACAAGGAAACTTTAAGCATGTATAAGTATATGTATGAACACATAAAAGAACTTCATAAAGGGAGGGTTTTCTGGGAATAGTCCAAGTCACATGACATGAATTATAACATTGAAGTAATAACTCCGGGGACGGGTCGTACAAGTTAGCGTAATCGAGAAGTTTTGTTGTTTACCACTAAAACATTTTTGACGACAAGAAAAAAAAAACGGGTGGTGAGTAAAGGCCAATTTTGGATAATTTAAAAGCAGAATTGTGAACCAGCATTAGATTCATACAAAAATACGAAAAGGCATAGTTACTTTTCCCTGTCTATTTATATTATTGTAAAGCAATTGGAGCCCGTGCCGATGATGCCGTTTTTTTGTATAATAACAAACGACTTAGAACTTGGAAAACCGTAAATATTACAGGTTTATAGCATCACCACACTGTCGTGAACGAGTATGGAATGTTAACTGATTTAATGTGACAAAATCATTTACGCACCTTTGGCATTTAAGTACGATTTGATTGTACTTAACTTTGTTACCATGGCCTAAACCATAAAATGACTTTTAAATACAAAAATTTGGTTTAAACAACTTTTGAACTTAAGTTAATCAAGAATATCTCTTTGTAATCAGATCATTTACGGGCCTTACTGTAAGAAACAATTCATAAGTATATTTATGTTTTTAAAGAAGAGCCTAGACATAATCTTTCATCAATAAATTAGCCTAATTGCTTCCTTCTGACACCGCACTCCCATCATGAAAGAACCCCATGGTTAGTGACGATGATCAATGAGAAATGCAATTTATAACAAGAGCACAATGAAGTGCAGCACATAAAAAGCATAAAGAAGGTGAATTAAAAAACTTAACATTTCCTTGTTTCGTGTCGTCTTGCGTCTGGTTAGGTTCTTGAATCAAATCTGTCATTGCTGTAGCTAAAAAAAAAAAAAATAAAAGTCCTAAAAAGCTGGAATCGGGGTGGGGACATGCAGAAAAAGTATTGGGGGGGGGGTATGAAATATCGGCGTATAAAGTGTATGATGGTATATCACACTTTATACTATACAAATAAACAATCATAGTACTAAACAAAGTATTAGCTAGGTACTACATAATCAGTCATAGTGGTAATCGGTACATGTTTCATGAAAACCGTATAGCTGTGTAGTAATTCTGGTATTCCCAACACAGCGGGGGTACTGCATTATGTGTGTGTGTGAGGTTTGTGTGTGAGATATATCTGTTCAAACTGACGCGTCTTGTTAGGGCACGTCACTTGGGTGCTTCAGGTCTTTTCCCCCAGGTTTGACCCCGGAGAACCGAAAAAATACGCGGGGGGAATCCCATCAGTACACGCCCGAAGGGGGAGCGGGGTAACGGAGTAGGGAAAAAGAAGAAAAAAGAAGAGCAAAAGAAAGCCAACGAAAGGGTAGACAAGAGCAGGAAAATAACATAAAAAAGTACCATTTGCGTGCTCAAAGGAGAAAAGGTCACGTAAAGTCAGACAAATAAACTTGTGGTGTGAAACTGGTGTGAACTTTCCATATCCGCCCCTGACACGAGATGATCCTACCATTTTGATTATTTTCAGTGAAACTGATGAGAGGCTTGGTCACTGCAGAGTGCGTTTTCAGTCCGACTTCTCTTAAACATGCCGAGACAGATCCATACCCTGTATAGCACTGAACTGGCAAGCAATTCCAGCTGCAGTGTTGAACCAATTCCCCATCGAGAGTCTCCGCATTATCCTGTCTTCTTGTGCATTTGTCTTATGTGGACGACCAGCCTTTTTGGGTGACTTGAAGGAAATAGTGTCATTGTAAAGATGTAATATTCTAGAAATCACAGATTTTGAATGACCAGCTTCTCTTGCAATAGCTGAAAGGGTCATCCATTTGGCCTCCTGTCGCAAGGTTTCAGTCATCAGAGTGGCCCCCCATCTTACAATCACAGTGATAATTGGAGGAATGTTGCCAGTTAAATAGGGTTTGTCATATAATTAAGGAAATTAGCACCAGGTGCCAGATTAACACCAATAATTTGGAGGTATCTGTAAATGTTATTTTACCCTGTGCTTTAGAATACAATTAATATATGAAAAATGCTCTACTAAGGATAACTTCAAATAGGACCAAGCAGTGACCTTGAAATTTGGAATTGTTAGGTTGTTCTCCTCTCTAATTTTGCGCTCCACTGTGTGTGTGTGTGTAGTGGTGTGTGTGTGTGTGTGTGTTTGTGTGTATATATATATATATATAATATTATAATAAAATATTATAGTTTCCAAGGTAACATTTCCTTCTTTCACCTAGTTTAATTGATGTACTAAAATAACTAAAACCGAAATAAAAATTAATAAAAACTATATAGACAAAAAAAAAAAAAAAAAAAAAAAAAAAAAATGCTATGACAAGGAGAAAAAATCGAAAAATAAAATCGAAATTAAAAATAAGAAACAAAAACTATAAGTTGAATGGTGTGTGTGTATATATAGATATATATATATAGTATATTATATATATATATATATATAATATATATATGATAGTATTATCCCCCATATATATGGGGAGTAATATATATAATACATACTGTATAATAAAACTAGAAACTAAATATAAAATACTGTAATATATAAAAACATTGATATATTATATTAGCAGTTAAATGAAAGAAATAAAAACAAACTTTTGTCAGTTATAACTTATGAGGACAATCTCTGCTGCTAAACAAACACACACACAGATTTTAGTGAGTGTGTGGCTGAAAACAATGAGCGTAATGTGCTTCAGGGCATTCAGAGCTGTAAAGCGTTTGTGTTTCAGACACTGGGGCTGTAATGTGTTCAAACTGTTCTTTCCTTCAATCAATGTATTTTCCCTCTCTCACACATCATCTACACCTCCACACACACTTATATAAATAAGAGCACACTGCAGTCTAGTATAACGCTGACTCAGAGCACTTTTCAAGTCGATGGATTTGATAAAGCACAAGAACTGCAGAGCTTCTCCAATATACTTGTAAATAGGCAGAGGAAAAGTCAGACGGGATGACTGGGGATGTGTGGAGGAAAAAAACACTACCACACAGAACAACAAAGACAAAATGTGCAAGAGGGAAATAAAGAAATCAATAAAGCTTTCATGGCAGATATTCAAATAAAACTCAGCGGTGAAGGAATTAGGGAGCAATCTCAACCCTCCCACTTAACAGTAAAGCAAGAACAGCAGCTGTAGGAATCCGCCTCGCACCACTTAAGAACCAACACTGAAAAACAATTTAGGATGAAGCATATCTGCAGCAGAGACCTGCCTCGGCACAAAGCACATCAAAAAGGAAATATCGCTGCGTCCTCCATCCCTGGAAATTTCATCATGCTGAGAGAGAAATATTCAAAGCATTTACAATCAGTCTGCAGGTACAATGACAACTGTGGAAAGTGCTGAGTGCGATTGAGAAGCAATTTTACTTTAACAAACTTTGATCACGAGAAAACTGAGGGTTGTGGGTGAATCTGAAATTACTTATGACCAAACAGAGGGGTCATTCTGAGGTTACAGGTTGAGGTGAAAGGTCATAGCCCTGAAACAAACCATCCAGCTCTGTGATAAATCACATTACAATATTTCACTTTTAAAGCAAATAAATATATAAAAATAAATCAATTAAAAGAGAGATTGCGTGCTTAAGAGACTAAATAAACTTTAGTGTTGGTAAGATTTTTTTATGTTTTTGAAATAAGTCTCTTTTGCTCACCAAATCCGAATGTGGTATTGTGATAAAAATGCCCGTAAAAAAATTATATTTTTAAAATATGATCCAGAAATCATTCTTATATGCTGCTCAAGAAGAAGTATTGTATATTATCAATGTTAAAAAGAGTTGTGCTGGTTAATATTTCTGTAAAAACCTGCTTAATATTTTGGATTCTTTGAAGAAATGTATTTTAAACATAATCTTTTTTGTAACATTATATATGTCACTTTGGTCGATTAAATGAATCTGCTGAATGAAAGTATTAATTTCTGAAAAAAAAAAAAAAATCAATGTAACCAAATGTTCAAAAAAGGAAAGCAAAGGAAAAATAAATGAAATAAGGTAAATTAAAAATATTAAAATCAGGGCCGCCAAAAATAAACAACACGCCCCTCAAATTCAAGATAATGGGGCAGAAAATGTCTCTGCACCATTAACTTAAACTAAACACATTACGGGTGTCACGATTAAAATAAAATGTTGAAATTAATGAAAGGAGTCGATTCGCAGCATTACATTTACATCAGCACACCTTGCGTCAAATTTCCTTTTACGTGTTGTTTTTTGCAGCGCTGAGAATTGTAACCAATTACACACGTTTCTGGTGAGCTTATAAACGCAATGACCAATCAGAGGCATTCAGATGAGTCAGCCCTGAAAAAGTTTTGTAGCGTGTGTGCACTCACTGAATGAATTACGTTAATTCTGGAAGCCTTCTTTAATCGCGAATTCATAAACAACAAACTGCAGATAAGATGTAAGTAAGAGATTAGTTTCGCCTTGTAGACAGCTTGAGTGTATACTTTCAAAGACGTGATGCTAAAATAGAAATGTTGAAATCATGTATGTCCTCTATGATTTTTGACTTGGCGATCACATTAGCTCCTCAGGAAGCTGTAGGCTATATCAGTTGGACCAGAGTCAAAGACACAAACACTCATGCGTTTGAACAGGATTGATGTGTCCAATTTCCAGTCAGTCAGAGCGAAGCAGAGGAGCGACGTTCATCATCGGACCAGCATCAGACCCACAGGGATCAGAAGTCTGTCACCTTGGTACCGACAGCACCGTCACACTCCAGAAAGTCCTAGACAACAAATCCTCACAACTCATACTCTGTCTATGACTGTGCAGTGTGCCGTATGATGATGGATGGAACTTTAGCACAGGATCAAACTCCAGAACCAGCGCAGAGCAGCTTTCAGGGTAGTTTAACCTCATATTGCAGCACTCACGGTCACAGACTGATGCATATACTGCACAAAACTCTCCAGAAATCACATTGAAATCTCATTGGCAACGTCCGAGAGTGAGTACACACAAGGTTTTGTCTGGAAACAAAGTCATATTTACATATGTAAGGTGCTAGATTGATGCAGCTAACACTTTGAGGAGAAACTAGGATTAATTATGGATTTTGGTAAAGTTAGTCAGGTCAACAAATCAAATCTTAAAAAGATAAAGTGTTTTGTCTGAGTGATAAAAAAAAGTAGGATTTTAAAATATCTGTAATTTATTAAAAAAATTATTGTATGTATATAAGTATACATTAATATTTTACTGTGAAATAAACAGACTCATGTACTGGTGGGGGGGATCATAATTAAGAAAAAATCGTAGGCCAAAAAATACTAGGTATAAATATCTAAAAAAGTATTCCCAAAGACCCAAAATTAACTATTTATATCTTAGATTTGCATATTTTAAACGATCAAGTAAATGGACCGTAACAGGTGAGCTTGTGTGCGCCTATAATAACTTTTATCTATAATGGTACGAAAAAGAATAATTATACATAATACCATATACTGTATCATTTTTAGCCTATATTATAATATATATATCTTCATGTAAACTTAGCATGACCGTCATGAGCATAAATTAGATAAACATACTGATTAAATTTTTATTTATATTATACTTAAAAGGAAAAACCTATTACAATATGTAGATTAACATACGAGCACTTATTACATATATTTAATATTGGTTTTAATTTAATCTTTATCTAAAAACAGTCTTACCTAAAGTAATTTTAGTATTAGAAACATTAATCTTTAAATATTTATGTAACAATAGGCTATTTAATATATAATATCTATATATATATATATTATATATATATAATATATATATTATATAATATATATATATATATACACACAGTAGCTGTGAAAAGTGTTGAGGCCCCCTCCCTGATTTTTGGCATGTTTGTCCACTTTAATGTTTTCAGATCAATCAAACAAATTAAATATTTAGTAAAAGATAACACAAGTGAACACAACATGCTGTTTTTAAATGAAGGTTTTTATTAATAAGGGAAAACAAAATCCAAAACTACATGGCCTTTTTGAAAAAGTGTTTGCCCCCTAAACCTATTAACTGGTTGGCCCACCCTTAGCAGCAACAACTGCAAACTCTGGAATGTTGGTCCACTCAGCTATGTCCAGAATTGTTGTAATTCAGCTAAAGCCACATTGGAGGGTTTTCGAGCATGAATTGCCTTTTTAAGGTCATGCCACAGCATCTCAATAGGGTTCAGGTCAGGATTTTGACTAGGCCACTCCAAAGTCTTCCTTTTTATTTTTCTTCAGCCATTCAGAGGTGGACTTGCTGGTGTGTTTTGGATCATTGTCCTGCTGCAGACCCCAAGTTCGCTTCAGCTTGAGGTCACGAACAGTTGGCCGGACATTCTCCTTCATGATTTTTTGGTAAACGGCAGAATTCATGGTTTCATTTATCACAGCATGTCTTCCAGGTCCTGAAGCAGCGAAACAGCCTCAGACCATCTCACTACCACCACCATATTTTACTGTTTTTATGATGTTCTTTTTCTGAAATGCAGTTTTTTACGCCAGACGTAATGGGACACACAAATTCCAAAATGTTAAACTTTTGTCTCGTCAGTCCACAGAGTATTTTCCCAAAAGTCTTGTGGATCATCAAGATGTTTTCTGGCAAATCTGAGACGAGCCTTTATGTTCTTTTTATTCAGCAGCGGTTTTCGTCTTGGAATTCTGCCATGCAGACCATTTTTGCCCACTCTCTTTCTTATGGTGGAGTCAAGAACACTGACCTTAACTGAGGCAAGTGAGGCATGCAGTTCTTTAGATGTTGTTCTGGGTTCTTTTATGACCTCCTGGATGAGTCGTCGCTGTGCTCTTGGGTTAATTTTGGTCGGCCGGCCACTCCTGGGAAGGTTCTCCACTGTTCCATGTTTTTGCTTTTTGTGAATAATGGCTCTCACTGTGGTTTTTGCTGGAGTCCCAAAGCTTTAGAAATGCTTTATAACCTTTTCCAGACTGATAGATCTCAATACTTTCTTTCTCATTTGTTTCTGAATTTCTTTTGGATCTCGGCATGATGTCTAGCTTTTGAGGATCTTTTGATCTACTTCGTTTTGTCAGGCAGGTCCTATTTAAGAGATGTCTTGATTGCGAACAGTGGTTGCATAAATCAGGCCTGGTGTTGCTAGAGAAATATGAACAAAGTCGTGAAAATAAAAAAAAAGGGGGGGGGGGAAAAAGTGGTGATAAACCACAGTGTTTAACAGGGGGAAAACACTTTTTCACACAGGGCCATGTTGTTTTGGATTTTGTTTTCCCTTAATACTAAAAACCTTCATTTAAAAACTGCATGTTGTGTTAACCTTGGTTTATCTTTGACTACTTTTAAATTTTTTTGATCTGAAACTTAAAAGGTGACAAACATGCAAAAAAATACGAAGTCAGGAAATTGGCCAACACTTTTTCACACCACTGTGTATATATAATCTCAACAATTACAGTCAGTGAGCAGAATATGAGAATAAAATTAATAAAATTTTTATTTATAGCATAATATAAATGAAATAAAATCATTCTTACAATAGAATAATTTGATATATATTAGCATGCATTAATATTTATTTTTGTGAATTGAATAGGTAATAAATTAGATACAAATTTAATTCTGCGCATCACAAAATTTGTCTATACATTTACTACTATTAATAATTGTGGCAACTGATTTCAGATAAATGACACCTAAAAACAAAGCCAACTATGTTCGGTCATTTTACATGTTGGGTAGACAGTCTTTTGCTTCTTATGTAGGATCTTTTTGAGTTTGTTACTACCCCCTTTCCCCCTCTTAATATCTCTCTCATTCTTTTTAGCTCTCTTTTCCTCTTTTATCGAGTTAAAAGTGTAGTAGGTGATAAATCAAGTTCACCTTTAAAACAGCAAGACTTGCAGCCTCAGTGTATGAGCTGCACACCTGTATACATGCAGATAACAGACACACGCTCGCTCTCACACGCACACACCACTAAAATTCAGTGACGTTAAGAACTCAATTTCAGTATTCGAGCTCAGTTCATTTTTTTGCCACACCCCCGCAAACACTGACCCCATACGTCATGCTCCCGGAACTGCTTCTGTGTACAACTTTTGGCGCAAGCTAGATTAAAGTGATTATTACGTTTTGAATATGGATATTTTTCTCACAAAAACACATCGATTCGCTACAGGAGGCCTTTGTTCACCCCCCGGAGCCGTGTGAGACACTTTTTTTTATGGAAAGGTGCTTTTTATTTCACGTCTTTTGAACCGAAGCACTGCAACACCCGCTGAGTACAACGATAGAGCTTGAAAGATCAAAGACAATTTTTTATATAACTTCGACTGGATTCATCTGAAAAGAAGAAAGTCATATACACCTAGGAGAACTTGAGGGTGAGTAACACACAGCCTATTGCATTTTTGGGTGAACACTAACCTGTAATAGCTGTTTGAACCCTGGTTTAATGCACTGATAACCACCAAAACAGGGTGTTTGTGATGAGAAAGTCACATGATTGAAACTAAAGCTCATCACAAACAAGCTTTTATTACGAGTGAGTGAGGGCAAAATTACTTATGAATGAGTTGCCAACAGTGTTCATTCACCCAAAAACAATACAACACATCATGGGGGGGACACACCGATACTGAAAAAAATGCAAAATAAACCATTAATTTAACAACATAGTGTAAAGAGGTCAACCATTTTAGTTGTACAAAAAAACTGATAATAAAAAAAACTAAGAAGAAACAGTTATTACAACAAAAAAACATCAAATATGGACGGTCATCCGGGAAAAATTTTGTCGTTGCCGTGTCAATTTACGTTTTTTTTCACTGTAAATTATACAATGGCTTTTTCTTTTTCACTCCCAAAAAATGTATTTTTAACAGCATTTTACTGTAAAATCACATTAAATGCAATTACATTTATTCACAGAATATAGTATGGAAACTTACTGTTAACCAGTAAACAGGTTTTTACTGTAGCATTTTTTACAGTCTTTACTGTTAAAATTACAAACATTTATTATTACAGTGAATCGTACAAACCCTTTACCCTGAATGGGAAACTCATTGAAAAAACTGGACTTATCACAAAAAAAAAACTCAGAGGAGCAGATGGGTGGAAGCAAGGTAAAAAAAAACGGCTCAGCTTAAAGGTAATGATGTACGGGTAATCGATGTCTGTAGATACTAAAGTGATGAGCACAGTCTGTGTAGTTTAAGATTGAGCAGTTCTGTTGCATTATAATTGGGACTGAAAACTGGCCAGAGGGGAAATTCAGGAAATACAAACATGGAGTACTGGTAAAAATTTCCCTAAACAAATTCTAGATGCTAGATGTCAATTTCCCAGGGGAATAATTCACTGGGATGTGCACAGGATTATTTTCAATTTTCCATAGTTTGATATGCCTTCCACCCAACAAATTTTTACCCATTACTAAGGACAGAATAAAACTTATGGAGTCAACAGAGCTCATCGGGCCATGATCACAATGGAATCTTTTAAAGACTTTTTTGTAATTGAAAAAAATAACTAAAGTTAAAGTTATTTAAAAACCCCCCCTACATGGCTGTAATGAATAGGAATAAATATAATATTAATTTGGCATCATCACGATAGCAACACATAAGTGTGAATGTATGTAAAAAATAGATTATTTTATTTTAAAAGTACTATAGAAAGCATGGTAAATAATAATGAAATAAAGAAGAATAAATTACAAAATATACGGCAAATAATTTAAAATTTACCAAACTTTTGGTAATTGTTTTTTAAAATATAATAATAAAAAACATTATGGTATATAAGAACCCATATTTGACAAACATTTCACTGGCCGCATGCCGCATAAAATATAATTTTAATCATTTATGTAATGTGATGTAAACAAAATAACATAACCTCGGGTGAATTTGTATACAACATATTAAATTTATTAAATTCTAAAGTATATAAAAAAAGTATGGGTAATAATATTTTCAGTATATATTAAAAGAGATTTATTTCATAATTATGTACAATCATATTCGGATTATTGTTTTAAATGTTAATTATCATTAACATCAACTCATTGTATTGACCTGTATTTTATTTAGTATAGGTTCATTTAATTACTTTTAAGTTTACATTTTTCCTTACTTGAGATATGTTTTTAAATATTAATTATAAAATATAATAAATAAATAGAATTTGATTTAAATTCACAGATTATTGGTTATAGTATGTTGATGGTTATATATATTTCAAAATCTGAAAACCCTAACCTGAGGGACTGAAATGTTTTTCCAACCCGCACGCTTAGCCATTCTTACGGAAAATCAGCACATTCCACACGCCATCATATAATAAGATTATTTGTCCATCGCTTGCTGTAAACCTAAGCAGGTGTTTACATGCTCCTTGAAACAATTCTGTAACTATGCAGGCGCACATGAGGTACAAGCCCAACATGGGGGCTGCTGGATCTGTCGAGTCACAGGGAGATGGGAGGCGTCATTTGTAAACACATCACGAAACGCAGTGGACCAAAAAGGAGACACAGAGCCGGCCCCCGACTGGGAAACGAGGTCAGCACCCTCGCACGCCGGGTCGTCCAATACTGTATCAATGATGAGATCCCCCTGGCTAGGCTCGATATGCTGCCGGAGGAGGCGGGGGGGGGGCCCGGGTGAACCTATTACCCGTGACCGGGAGAGTTTCTCCTATTCGCATCATTATTGCCTCGAAAGACCTTCTCTTAAACCCCAACACTTCACCTGTTATTGACATCCACCCCCCGCCCCTACCCCTAAAACCCCACCCCCCTAAACCCTTATTGTTCTTTTCACCGTGTCGATAGGTTTTATAGTTCCGTGCTCGTGCATTTTACAGCCAATACAGAGGGGAATTAAGATGAAACGACCATGCTAGCCAAATGACGGAGCGAGACACGGCTCATGCAGGGGAAACACTGAGAACCGCAGCTCACCCAATCTCAATCAAAACACACGGGCGGACAGGCGGGGAAGGCAACCTGCCAGTGGTAGTGCACGACTTCAGTATCATTGCTGGCAAGATGTTTCAAATCCAAAGCAAACAAGGCGGCATTGCAGGACACAAGGGAAACAATAATAGTGGAAACATTTGGGCACAACAACAGGGCAGAATATGGAGGTCATTACATAGTAAATATATGGTGAAAAAAAATCCAAATTTATTCTCTCAATCACTTTACTACTCTAAATTGTACAGGCATGAATGAGATTTAGAAGTTTTGTCATCCAAGGCTTCGCATTTATGAGATCAAGATACTGGACCAAAAAACATTTAACAAGGGTGGATAATATTATTCAAAAGTAATACCGTTCCCGATTGTAATAATATAAAAATAATAAATTAAAAAAAATTATAATCTATTGTATAATTATCAACCATAATAAATAATCAAATGTTAATATTAAACTGAATTTTCAGCTCTGCACCGGTCTTCGGTGTCTTTAAGAACTCTTCTAATATGCTGATTCACTTTGTAGTGTTTTTTGTATTACTATTTTTGTGAACCAGTTGATACAGTTTCTGTAGCCCTTAATGACTATGTACAGTTCAAAAGAAACAGCATTATTTAAATAAAAATATTAGGAACAAGGAGTCTTACTTTCAGCCTCCTTTTCTTCTTTTTCTTTCTTCTTTGTCAATTTTGAATCCCACCCCCAATTTATTACCTGTTGAATAGACTACATTATAATGATAAATAAAATAGTAATCTTTAAAACAAAAAACAAAATCGGGGTAACTTTACTGAAAGGGGTGTGCATAAGTAATGGACAGACACCTTCATAATCTGGGGGACATACCATGTTCATGGGGGAATATGAAAGGAGGGTTTAGGATGTTATGACAACTGCATAAGTGTCATTCGCTCGGTATGATTGGTAATGGCAAAATATGACATTATTGACCTACACCTCCCCAACCAAAGACATTCAAACAAATGTCATATTGATTAAAAAATGACATAACGACGAATTCCTACTTAATGGAACAGTGTTCATAAAACAGCAATAAAAAACCTTATTATCATGGCAATGTGTTTTCATGTCATGATATGAAGTGTCAGGTGCAGGTTATGCAACACCCCTTCAAGTTAAAGGTGTAACCAAAACTCTTACTGATTCCAACTTTAGAACAGTTGTTTAATATTTAAACCTTAAAAAAATATTGTTAAATAAATATGTAGTGAGGAGGTCTTTCAAGGGCTCCAATTGACTTGCTTGCTTCCGTTCGGCTGGTGTCAACAACTTATACATATCAGGGTCACAAAAGTAAAAAGTAAATGATGTTAACATCATGGCTAATATACTTGCATATTCCGAAGTTTTACGTAAAGGTTAACATTACAGCACAGACGCACTAAAATATCACTTTAGTGGTGATATTCTTAAATAGCAGAATGGAAAATATGAGCGGGATATATTCTAAAACAAATCATAAATCATCCGTAACCACATTAATAAATACCATACACAAACGGTCATGTCCTGGCCCTCTGTGCATTCTTGATGCCACGGCATCTATAAATACAAATAAGGAGTTCTGGTAAAGCATTACGTTATGGTAGCAATTTGATGTTGTGCTCAGGGACAAACCACAAGGTTACATTGGTGCACCAATATCAAGAGAGCAATCAAACTCACCTTCCCAACAGGATGAAGAAGTGGACATGCACGCAACATGCAGGTGGAAATCCGTGTTGGTTACGGGTTCAGTATGATGCGGCTTTTACAGTGCATGCCGCCGAAGCAATGCTGTCTATTGTTATCGAGCATTTGGGGTTTATTATGCAAATGCATGCGATCTGAGCGCTCTGGAATCCATGCTGCAAGTGTTGAGGCATGTTTTTGTTGTAACTGCATGTGGCAGATGGGATGACGACGCATCCAGCATTCAAAGATCTTCGGCAAGTTGAGTTCAAACGTTCGCTTGTGTGGGACCGCAGAGACGGGCATCAATCAACTGCGTCAAAGCCGGGGAAGTTGTTGCCTTGGAAACAATGGAGGATGGGAAGTCACGGGAAAGGACCTTCAATAGTGACCATAGGGCTCATCAGCACCATTTCAGTTGTGGCCGTTAGATATTTCAGACAGGGAATGTCGTTTCTTAAAATTTCATAATTTTTTTTAGCTTTTTGTATATAACAGCATTCTTACAAAAAATCAATAAAAACTTTAGCCAAATAATTTTTAAAACAATCACATATATATATATTCAAATATATATATAGACTTATTATTGGCTTTGGACAGCAAGGCGTTATTTTATTCATGAGGAGAGATAATATATAGATCTTTTTATTTTTATAATTTTCACTTCTGTTTTTGTCATTTTTATAAATGTTTACAATTTGTTAATTTGTATTTCTGTTTATTTTTGGTTTACTACATCAAGTTGAACTCAGTGAAAAAAATAGCTGAACTAAAAATAGCTGAAATGTTTTTTTTTTGTATTTTATATTAGTTTATGTTAGAATTTATATTGAAGTAACTTTTTTAGCTTTAGTTTACTATATTAACTCTGCCCCATGAACATTGACATAAAAATTAAGGGTTATATTAATTTATCATGAAACTTAATAACACACTTTGCAGATCTCAATTGCATAGGGACGCTATGTATGGAAAGCTAATAGGAAATAGAAATATTGGGGTTAACATGCAAACATATTGATGGCAAGCCAACACGGAGCTTACCACTGACACATCTTACCCCACTCTCCCTTGCGCAATACTGTATTTGCTTTCATGCACTATTTAAACTACAAAAATGGTGCCTTTTTTGTACTCTACATAAAACTCTATCTCAGATCCTATAGTTTGTATGGATTACAGATGACTCGGATATGCTGGAGGGAATTTATTTGTCTCATACCTATATAAATGGGAACTCACCCACTTCTGTTTCCCCATGTGATTTCAAAGTTTCATATACCTCAGCATTATCCACATCTTTACGTTTCACGGCCTCTTTCGGTCAAAGGCATGGGGCTGACTGCCGAGTGGGTTATATCACAGATTTGATTCAGACACACACTAATAAAACTTCTTATTTAGAATTGTTTCTTTCGTTCTCATTCTTGGTCTTTGCGTGCAGCTCTTGCTCAGTGGTAATGTTTTGGTTTGACATTCTCCAATGCCCTTTCTAAATTTGTGCGCTGTGCCCGTGATAGATGAATGACCCTATAAAAACAGCCGCGAGCTGATGACTCCACCGTCCCTGGACCAGCTGCAAGACTGCTGACTGCGGCGGGAATCTCACACAGGTACATGCATAAAACAGATGCCTAATAAGGTCAGCCAGCAGCACGCTTTCCCCTCTCAAACAAACATTCTGAGGAATTAGCTTCATGGATGCTGACATATCTTTCAGTAAGTCACAGTGATAGTGGTACAATTAGGAGTTGTGCCGGGTCATTAATTAACCAATCAAATTAACTTAAAGGGGTCATATGATGTTGCTAAAAAGAACATTATTTTATGTATTTGGTGTAATGAAATGGTTTTATGTGGGGTTTAAGGTTCAAAAAAACACCATTATTTTCCAACATACTGGACATATTGTTTCTCCCTATGCCGCTTTTCTGGGAAAACACGCCGTCGATTTTTTACCAAAGCTATCGGTCTGAAAAAAAAAGCGGAGGGTTGTGCCTGACTGGTCAGCTAAATGCCAGGGCGTTGTGATGGCCGATTTCCCAAGAGTGTGGACGGAAACTGTTGTACATCACCTTACCATAATTGTGAGTGGCCTGCGGCAAACCCACTGTGCACGGACCCCGGGGATGGAACTCCGCTCGTCCACGGTGTACAAGCCGATCCGGGCGATACCAACAGGCGAAGTTGAAGTTATTTTCCCCGCGACCAGCACGGATCAGTTCAGGCATGGACGGGGAAGCGTTATCAGTCTCTTTTGGAAAGGCCACTCGCTTCACAACGAAAGCCACACGCGCCTCAAGACATGGCGGCGGTCAACATACACAGCGGAGAATAAAACGTTACGGCCTCTTTCTTTGCGTGAAACAATTGGGGGCGCGTTTATCAATCTTACCAGATAGTGACGTAGGTATGTGGGGGCGTGGTTTAAGAAACGAAGCCGTGTTTACGGTAGGCGGTGGCTGGACTCGTAACTTTTTTAAAACGAATAATCTCTTTGATGTTGCGGGGACATTCGGTCTTTTGCAACTTTTACAGATCTTCTTAATGACCAAGGAGCGTGTAAAACACTCCAAAAGAAGAACAGAAAAATGAAAAATCGATCAATGGGGCCCCTTTTAAAGATTGGCTAAATGACAGAGGGGCTGGGAACAAAAACGAAGACCGCTATTTCATCTCCCTTAAAACTGAACAAGAAACCACACGCCAAAACTGTCTGGTCTATACCCACTGTTAAATCCAGTGGTGGCATTATACACCGATCAGGCATAGCATTATGACCACCTTCCTAATATTGTGTTGGTCCCACTTTTGCTGCCAAAACAGCCCTGACCCATGGAGGCATGGACTCCACTAGACCCCTGAAGGTGTGCTGTGGGATCTGGCACCAAGATGTTAGCAGCAAATCCTTTAAGTCCTATAAGTTGCGAGGTGGGGGTCCTGGATCGGAAACTTGTTTGTTAAAGGCACATCCAACAGATGTTCGATGGAATTGAGATCTGGGGAATCTGGGAAGGCCAAGTCAAAACACTCAAAACTCGGTGTTGCCTCCTCAACCATTTCTGAAACCATTTTGGCCTTGTGGCAGGACACATATCTGGTGGAAAAAGAGGGCCAAAGCCACCAGGGACTACAGTTTCCATGAAAAGGGTGCACATGGTGCTGCAACAAAAGGCTTAGGTAGGTTGTACGTGTCAAAAGAAACATCCGCATGGGGATGGCCAGGGGGGACAAAGCGTTTCCCAGCAGAAAACCAACTGACTCCGCACGGCTTGCCTTATGTCCTAGGATCCAGGTGCCATGTGTTCCACAAGCTAAGCATGGCACACGCCAACCGGCCATCAAACGTGATGTAAAAAAGAAAAATGTGATTCATCAGACGGACGCCATCTTTTCCATTGTATGTGGGTCCAGTTCTATGCGCACGTGCCCAACTGGTGACACTTTCAGCGGGTGGACAGGGGGTCAAGGCATGCAGCCCCATACACAACAAACTGGCGAGCACGGGTATTATGACAACCTTCTGTTTCTGAACCCGCATAACTCTGAGCAATATGAGGCTACAGTAGCTAATCTGTTGGAGCGGAACAACATGGGCCCAGCCTTCCGCTCCCCACGTGCTCACATGAGCATTGGCCGCCATGACCCTGTCGCCGGTTCACCTCTGTCCCTTAATTGGGAACCCACTTTTGAAAAGCTGAATGCCAACTGCAGGAAAGGGGAAACACCCCACAAGGCTGCAGTTTTGGAGATTGACTCTGACCAGTCGTCTCGCCATCACAAATTGGGCCATTGTAAACTCAAAAGCTCGTCAAATCCTTATGTTGCCAATTCCTTACTGGATTCTAAAAAATAACTTTGAAGGACCAAATGTTCACCTTGCTCCTCATATATACCACACACTACCGGTGCCGTGAGAAGAGGAGATTAACAGTTGTTAGTCCCACGTCATCTGTTTCAGTGGTCATAATGTATGCCTGATCAGTGTGTACATACATATATAATATTTAACTGTATTAATTATTACAGTGGGGTACGGAATATTCAGGACCCCCCTTAAAATTTTCACTCTGTGTTATATTGCAGCCATTTACTAAAATCATTTAAGTAATTTTTTTTTCTTCATTAATGTACACACAGCACCCCCATATTGACAGAAAAACACAGAATTGACATTTTTGCAAATTTATTAAAAAGAAAAACTGAAATATCTCATGGTGCTAAGTATTCAGACCCTTTGCTGTGACACTCATATTTTTAATTCAGGTGCTGTCCATTTCTTCTGATCAGCCTTGAGATGGTTCTACACCTTCATTAGAGTCCAGCTGTGTTTGAATATACTGACTGGACTTGATTAGGAAACCCACACACCTGTCTATATAAGACATTACAGCTCACAGTGCACGTCAGAGCAAATGAGAATCATGAGATCAAAGGAACTGCCTGAAGATCTCAGAGACAGAATTATGGCAAGGCACATATCTGGCCAAGGTTAAAAAAAAATTTCTGCTGCACTTAAAGTACCTAAGAGCACAGTGGCCTCCATAATACTTAAATGGAAGACGTTTGGAACGACCAAAACCCTTCCTAGAGCTGGCCATCCGGACAAACTGAGCTATCGGGGGAGAAGAGACTTGGTGAGAGAGGTAAAGAAGAACTAAAAAAAAAAAGGGGCGAAACCCAAAAGAATCACTGTGGGGCTGAGCTCAGAGAGCAGTAGGGAGAGATGGGAGAAAAGTTGTAGAAAGGGTCAACCATCACTGCAGCCTCCACAGTCGGGGGCTTTATTGGCAGAGTGGCCGGACGGAAAGACTTCATTCAAGGGCAAGGGACCACAGAAAAGGCCCGCACATGGGAGTTGTGAGATGGTGAGAATTAAGATTCTCTGGTATGATGAGACCAAGATAGAACTTTGTGGCCTTAATTCTAAGCAGTATGTGTAGAGAAAACCAGGCACTGCTAATCACCTGTCCAATACAGTCCCAACAATGAAGCATGGTGGTGGCAGCATCATGATGTGGGGGTGTTTTTCAGCTGCAGGGACATGACGACTGGTTGCAATCGAGGGAAAGTTGAATGCGGCCAAGTACAGGGATATCCCGGATGAAAACCTTCTCCAGAGTGCTCAGGAACTCAGACTGGGCCGAAGGTTTACCTTCAACAAGACAATGACCCTAAGCACACAGCTAAAAATAACGAAGGAGTGGCTTCACAAAAACTCTGTGACTTTTCTTGAATGGCCCAGCCAGAGCCCTAACTTAAACCCAACTGAGCATCTCTGGAGAGACATAAAAATTGCTGTCCACCAACGTTTACAATCCAACCTGACAGAACTGGAGAGGATTTGCAAGGAGGAATGGCAGAGGATCCCAAAATCCAGGTGTGAAAAACTTGTTGAATCTTTCCCAAAAAGACTCATAGCTGTATTATATCAAAAGGGTGCTTCTACTAAATACAAAGGGTCTGAATACTTAGGACCATAAGATATTTCAGTTTTTCTTTTTAAATAAATCTGCAAAAATGTCAAAAATTCTGTGTTTTTCTGTCAATATGGGAGTGCTGTGTGTACCATTAAGGAGGGGAAAAAACATACTGAAATGATTTTAGAAAATGGCGGCAAATCACAAAGAGTGAAACATTTAAAGGGGGGTCTGAAGACTTTAGTACCCACTGTAATATACACACACATACACCGTTTACTGGCTGATCAAATGGGGACATTCCATAGCGTAATGGTTTTTTACAGTACAGACCGTATATTTCTATTGCCATCCCCCTAAAACTACCCTTCCAGGAAACTTGTGCATTGTACAAAAAAAAAAAAAAACGTATTTTACTTTATTTTTATACAGTGACAAATGGGGCGTCCCCAAAGGGAGTTTTTTTGGAGATTTTGTAAGGTTTAGCTCACTTTTGGGTACAAATTGGTTAGGTATATATATATATATATACACATTTAATTAATTAATAGCCTTGGTTTAATAAATCAATCAATTTATATTTATTTATTAAGCCAAGCAAACTTACACCAAAATACACCATATTTACCGTCATAAACATCATGAAAAAAAACCATAATTTGGTTGTATGTCAATTAAATGGTCTCAGTTAGAGGTCCAAGTTGGTGCGTCTCGGTTATAATAAAGGCTAATTCACATTGTGTCCCCAACAAACACCAACTTTTAATGATGGTTGGAGATTGTTGGGACAGTGTGAACTAAGATGCAAACTGATTCAGATTGTATGCTGTTACTCAAAAGTCTGGCTACCTCCAAATTTGTTGATCTGACCACTGAAGAGCTTCACATTGCATAACAGCGAGTTAAACTCTCAAGTCCATGTCATCAGCAGCAGCCTGAGATGATGATTGCGGCTCTTCAGGATGGTTCTCCAGACCTGCATGAATACAAGTTCTCTAATACATCAAAGCAGCTGAGATCAGTATTTCCCCTCCTCTTCTCTCCTCTCAGTCATCAGTGCCGAGTTTAACTTCCTCCCATAATTCAAGCAAGTCAAGGATGCTCATTATCACAATCGCTTTCCTCTTGTCTCAGAGGACGGGTGGCATGCACAATTTATCGAAACGATAGCATCTCAGGAGGGGAACGAAATGCCCATCTTTGTGCTAATGGTGGTCTGCGGTTTTAAACCCGTTTGGCCCCTTTTCCATCACATTTAGCTTGATTGTACCACTTCAATTTGTTATGGGATTCCTATGAAGCAAGATGGAAATAAATGATTTGTTTGACTGGAAATAGGATTGTAACTGAGTAATGAAACTAAAAATGCGCTTGTGCTCAGCTGAATTATCGCAGCATGATAAGACTCAGTTCGCTGTGTGCTCAGTTTGATCATGAGAGGTCATCTGATAGACCCTGCTGCTAATTGAATATAGAGTACAGTGGGTGGCTTAGTGGTGGGGGGCATTTTTACAACCATATTTGTCCAAATAACCATGGGAGAATGTAATCTGTAAAAATCTCATATGCATAACTTAAAGGGATAGTTCACCAAAAAATGAGTTCTATAAGTGGTACAGTACATAAAAAAGATATTTTGAAGAATGTTGTTAACCAAACAACATTAATTAACATTAGTGTTCTTTTGTGTTCAACAGATGAAAGAAAATCATACAAGTTCATTTAT
The DNA here is from genome assembly GCA_018155175.1 of Sinocyclocheilus anophthalmus. Taxonomy (NCBI): domain Eukaryota; kingdom Metazoa; phylum Chordata; class Actinopteri; order Cypriniformes; family Cyprinidae; genus Sinocyclocheilus; species Sinocyclocheilus anophthalmus. Next base: position 148,139 of record JADLZN010005078.1, read on the forward strand.
TTGACCAAAAATACTGTAAAATCAGTATTAATATTTATATATATATATAGTATATAAATTATATATACATATATCCTATATATATATTATTTAAATTACTAATTACTTCAGTCTTCAGTGTCAATAATATTCAGATCTTTCTAATAGATTCGGTTCTCAAGAAACCATTTCTTCTTAGTATTAATCTCAAAATTCTTTAAAAAAGTTACAAACCAAACTTTAAATGGCAGGATTTGTTAAAACTATTCATTAAAAGAACTGACTCTTAAAGGTATAGTTCACCCTAAATGAAAGTTCTGTCCTCAAGTTGTTCCAAACCTATATGAATTTTTTCCTTCTACTGAACACAAAAGATATTTTGAAGGATATTGGTATCTAAACAGTTGCTGGTATTTTTTCCCCCCGTACTATGGAAATCAATGGGGACCAGCAACTGTTTAGTTACTAACATTCATCAAAATATCTTATTTTGTGTTCAACAGAAGAAGAAAAAAACTCATACAACAACATGAGTGTGAGTAAACGATGACAGAATTTTCATTTATGGGTGAACTATCCCTTTAAATCACCTTGCTTGCAAGCTACACTGGTTGGACTGAACGCTTGTGATTCACTAAAAAGAAGTGAATCAAAAGAGTCAATTTTGTGAATCAGACAACACAGTTGTGTTTCAGTACTTGTGTAGAGAGTGTTTTAAGCACATCTGTACTGCATATGTACTGAATCACAACCAATTTCCCAGCATGCAACTTCCAATCCTTCGGATGAGTTGATCGATTTTCCCTCGTCTAGGCTTTGGAAACGTGAGACTCTGATTGCACTAGAATAGCTGGAATAGAAACACAAAGCTGACACGAAAGTCTGTACACAAAATTTAATTTACAGTACAGTGCATCTTCCATCTGAGAGGCCATCGCCATAAAACATCATACAGTTTCAGGAGACTTCTTGAATTGGTTTTGTTTTATGGCTTAATCTGAAGTTCGAGCATCAACAAATACCACCATATCATAGCCTAACGAATCAGCCTTAAAGTCATCTTTCATGTTAAAGTTAGTTCAGGAGTCTTCCATAAAAAAAAATCAGCCAAGAGGTTTATATCATTAGTGGCTTGGTTTAGGAGAATCTCTAGATAAATGAGTCTGAAATCTTATAGTGAATATGATTTTCCTCATATGCTAAAGCGCAATGCATACAGATCTAAAGTGCAAAACAGCGCAAGAGTCATATTAGTCCTCATTAGTAGTCTTTCCAACACATAAAGCTCACTCAGATAAATATTTCAGGAAAACAACAAATAATAATAATTTACCGATACTGTAAACCACCTCATACAGAAGGTTCGAGAGTAAGGAGGGACTCTCCTCTATCAAACACACCAGTAAAAACATCCAGCACTGAGGCATACAAGCCCGAAGCACATAATAGCACTGATGACCAATCAGCATAGCGTAACAAACCTGCACTCTCGCTCTGTGAGAATGCACAGACGAACACAAAAATCACCAAACGTCTCCACGCGCTGTTTCACAGTTGCAAAAAAAAAAGGCTAAAATTCATTAAATCCTATGTAATGTACAGCATCAGTACAGTATTTGGCAAATAAAAGATTCGAGTGCACACGTGCATGGCATTTGCAAGTATACATTCATTTAGGATATAAGCTAGCGTGATACAAACGCCCAAACAAAGATCGCTCTGGGATTTGTTTCTCAGACTCACAGTACTTTTTTTTTTTCACTGAGTCAGAAGATATTGTGTACATTACAGTACAGTAGTTTAACAGCCTTTGGCATAAACTGGGCCAGGAAGCTAGCTGCCAAGTGCTCACCTACGAACTGACCCCAGTTTCTGTCGCTAACGCCAAGAGAAAAAACCTTGCGACTATTCCAGGCACGGCGCTTGTAACGGTATTGTAATATTTTTTTCGTTTTAAGAAGTTTCCTGCAACGTTTAGAGACACGAACGAAAATGAATAAATAAAGAATTGAATTGCTTAAATATTCTCCCATTGACCTTGTGGAAGAACTGGCATCTGCAGTGCATTCTGGGTACCGCAGAGAGTACGTAAAACGTACGTGAGGTTTAGTGACTGAGAATTGTATTGCATGTATGAGGAAGAAGTGCAACCGGAGGCATTTATGAGATTATTTTGTGCTTTGTAGCGTAATAGCATCTGTTTTTGCGAGCGTCGCGTCAGTACTCGGTGTCAGAGGCATCCGCTGGGTCGGTGTTGCGTGACAGCATGTAGTTGTCCATGTCTATGGAGGGGCAGTTGTGAATGGAATAGCGTAGGCGCTCGGCTAGTATGGCCTGGCTCGTGTAGGGAGGAAGGCGCAGCTGAAAGAAGCACGTCTGGGCCGTAGGAAGGCCGTTCATAGGCTGTTGAGACAACAAAGACAGAGTGAAGACCGTGGCTTCATCCTAATATTCACATACTGCTGTTGGGAATGGAAAGTATGTATATACTATAGTAAGCCGACTCTGCAATCTAGCCACCTCAAGACAACACCATCAATCAGTCTGGCTGATTGATCAGACGGAAGATATTTGCCAATATTGTTAATACTGGATATATATAAAATATGTTTTTCTGTGTCCCTTTCAGTAAAAAAAAAAAAGACAAACTTTTCATATAAATAAACATTAATAATCATATAAAAAAATACATCTTTACAATTTTCCATTTTTGGGTGAATTTCAGTAAAATCATTCTAAATTAAAAAAAATGGTAGTTTTGTTTATTTTTATATAGATATATAACAAAATATTTTTCCCTATGTCTTCCCAATTACAAAATATATGACAACCTTTCATATAAATAAAAACATTATAGATATCTTTCATTTGGTGGGGGGGATACATTTTTGTAAAAATAAGTAGAAATGTTAATGCTCAGAAGTAATTAATATATTATATATAAAGAGATATATATAATACATTACTATATTGTGTTAATTTCAGTTAAGAAATTACTGCCAAAAGATTTATTGTAAATAAACATTAATTAAATAATTTGTATGGTGATATGTTTATTAAATATATATATAAAAACAAAATACATAATTTAAAATGTTATAAAATAATAAAAAATAGAATTGGGAGGATTTAGTAAAGAACTCAAATTCTATATTCAAAAGTGCTTCATTTTATATATAATATAAAAAGATTTTCTTTGTGTCCCTAGCAGTTACAAATCTACTGACCGCCAACATGAAGAATCTTAAATTAAAATTACAGAATTAAGGTTCATTTTTGGGGTGAATTTTAGTCCAAAAAAAAGGCAGGGTAGCGCAAACACTCGGTCCAAAATACAGTAGACAAAAAACATTGGGGGCGTCGATCATAAAGATACAAAGATGGAAGAGATCCGCACTCCTCCAAATGCAGCTAAAAAAAGCTTGTTCCATTTATTGTTCAGAGGTCACAAAAATATGTAGAACATGTATGTAGAAAATTAGAACTGGTCATGAAGCAGATGTATTTGCGCTCTAGGAGGAAAGATTTAAAATAGCCTGTGGCTCGCCATTTTGTTGAGATGTCTCATTCAGTCTTAGACCTACATTTGATAGCTATTGTAAAGTTGTCACAGACTCGTAGACGTGGGAATTTAGAACGTAGACTTTTGCAAAAGGATTGTAGGTGGATTTTTGATCTTCTACACACTCTGGGTATGAATGAAGATTTGTCTTTTGAATTGTTTTTTAAAATAATTTAATGATATATATGGGGAACTCGAAGAGTACTTGGGTATGATGTTTATTGATTGTATACATAAAAACTGATGTTAAGAATTATTGTTGGAGTCATGAGATTATTATTTGGTGTATATGTATATTTTGTTGATATAGTTGGATATGAATTTCGGATGACTTGTGAATGTATTTCCTGTATTTTGTTATAGATTTGAGATATATATATATATATGTGTATTTGTTTAAAAGATCGTCGTGATACTAGGGGTATTACGGTAATACATGTTAATGAGCGCAGGTGCTGCTTGATAGCACATGGCACTGAGGAAGGGTTAATAACCGAAAACGTTCTGCACTTGCACTTTTGCACTTCTTTCTACATATTTTTGTGAGCTCTGAATAATAAATGGAATAAGCTTTTTTAGCTGCATTTGGAGGAGTGCGGATCTCTTTCATCTTTGTAGTGGTGAATTTTTGTAAAATAATTCTACATTTTATATTATTTTAATTTTATTTGAGCAATTTCTCATTTTTTAGCAATCTCATTTGGTGTCATTAAATTATTATATATAAAAATAAATACATAATACATAAATAATATAAAAATTAATACAATTGAATAAATAACTAACTAAAGTACACATTAAATTTATTTAAATTCATTTCATTCAATAATTTCTTTATTTTTTGTAGAGTTTATGTACAGTTAAATACAAAAGAGTAAAACTCACTCCAAACGTTTATATATTACTTATATAGTAAAGAAAATATTCTATACCTGACAGTGGCCTTACCCGATCAACTTTGATGATTTGAAATTTTTGTGTGATGTCTGCCAGATTGGATGGCAGTCTGGAACGTCCGGACACGAAGCGCAGGAACAGGACTCTCTCCTCATTGGTAAATTCCTCAAGGCTCTGCCACAGCCAGCCAATGAGCTGATGGCTGTCGGTAATGTCACGGTATCGTACCACCTTCTTCAACATCTCCACGGAGACCTCGGGCAGGCCGCACACCAGCTGTTCCAGCTGTCGAGCCGTGAGCAGGGAAAGTAACGGGACTGGGATGATTGAGGACATGCCCTCCCTCACTGCTGCCACCTACATAAACACACATACTGCGTTACCACTGCTTATGCACCGTCAGCATGCAAGTCTACAGTCTACATGCATTATTATAAACAGCAGGGACACTAACAGTGCTTGCTGATGGACATGAACTATTCCTTTAAGTGAAGTGTTTAGTTAACATGATTTTGATTCTGTAATTCCAAAGTGTCTGGAGGAGAGGCAGATACCTGTCTGTCCATCTCATGAAGTCTGTAGTGCAGGGCTCTCTCCACATAATCATTCCTGTTGGAGAATGTCAGAGGGACGTTATGCCCACCAGGAATCACTGGAACCGACGTGCCATCAGCACTGTGCGCCACAAACGAGTCCAGAGGGATCATCTAAAAATCCAGAACAAAACCGACAGTGAGAAAGGCATGTCTAAATGAATGATCTCTGCTGGTCTCTCTATGTGCCTCACCACTGTGAAGTTCTCTTCATTGATCACGCTATTGTCCAGGTGTAAGATGCCCTGAAGTGAGCGGTATGTGAGCAGGTCCACCTCCTCCAGGTCGGCGGCTCCCAGAGGAATACAGCACATCTGTTTCCACACCCATGGCGCCAGGTGCAGATCCAAGGGCTTTTTGGTTCGAATGGCCACTGCCATTAGGATCCCCAAGAAGCGAAACTGCACCATGTGATCATCCAAGGCTGCTGCTGGGTTCAGCAAGAACCTGTCCAGACAATGGAGGTTAGTAGAAAAACAGTCTTTCTATTTAGAGCCATTAGAGTGCTGCAGGGATGACGTATTATTGTACACCAAAACCAGGAAACAAGTTAGCATCTCCGCACTTCCCGTTGCATTGTCCCAAAATCAATGGTGGTTTTTTAATGGGTTGTTGATTAAAAGCCTAAAATAAGGTTAGGGATCAAACACATTCTGCTAATATATCTCAGCATCTACAACGTACCTGTCCGTGTTGCTACCAACATCTGCAGTGCTGTTGGGAGTGTGAATGAGAAGCTCGACCACACCAGACTGCAACTCCTGGGAAAAGATCATTTGATTTTCGATGCCTGAATATGAAGGTGACCCTCCCTTTGTGCTAAGAGTTTAAGAACATGGACTTACCTGGCACATCTCAGTGATGGTGTCGTCAAACACACCGCCGGCATCATCCGCCCCCTCTCCGACCAGCTTCACCTTCCATGCTCTGGAGGGCAGACGCAGCTCAGTAGGGTTCAGGTTCACCACCTGCTTGGCGATCTGCATGAAAATGGGCTTGCTAGAGCGCCCCCTGTGGATTGGAGGACAAGGTTAGGTACTTGATCAAGTAAAAAGTTTAAATCTTGGCAAAAACAAATCTGCAGCTCAAACCCCCCATTGTCATGAATTTTCTAGATTTTAATGATTAATTGTGTAATAAAAGTATTACGAATTTTAAAAAATATTGTTTTAAAATATACTATTTAAAATTAATAATTATGGATCTTAAAATATCTTTAAATATAATACTCACAATGTCTACCTGATACAATATTTTAGAGCTAGGCACAACTAGAAAAACAAATATTCATTATAAAAATGGCCATGGAGTTACATGATTTTATTAATTTACATGACAAATCACTTTTCGAAATGGTGGAAATCTTGGGTAGATTAAACATTTCTAGTTGTTTTGGCTTATTTTAATGTTTGTTTGTTTTTTGTCTTATTTTGAAACATTATTTCATGAAATATATATTTTCCTGCACAAGTACACTACATGGAGTTCAACCTCAGAGAATAATAAAAATATTAGCAATAATGTCTATACAATAATAGCAATAACAATATTATAGTTATTATTATTACTATGATTGTTGTATTATACTGTAAAATAATTACCAAAAAAAAAACCCAAACAAACATTGCAAACACTGGATCATTATCACAGTGCTGCGTTTCACTCAGAATCATGCAGCACATATATTTATTTAATTAAAATCACAGCCTTTGTTATTTAATAATCAAACTAATCCATATCATGATTTCGGTTTTATTTAGATTAATTGTGCAGCCCTGGTTAAAAGCTCAGACTTTTACCTGGTGGAGATCCGTTTGACTGTAATCTGGGGGCCGTAGGTCTTTCCCTGCGTCATGGTTCTGCCGATAGTGCGAACGAGAGGAAGGGTGTTGACTTTTGGGGACAGCAGGCCTCTGAGTTGGCCCTGCACGATGGCAGCAGTACCTGAGCTGTAGCGGGAAGCATTTACCTGGAAACCAGCCAGAGTGACACGCTCAGAAAAAACTTCTGCTTGGATATCAACCGACACAGACCTATTAGTCTGGAGGTAAAAAACAGGAACCGTAACAAGGAACACTTTCACACTGTACACAAAATGATGAAAGGTTCTTGGCAGGGAGTCAGAGTACAGCTTTTTCCCATGCTGTGATTCACGTGAATGTGTTTGTTTTATTGATCAAGTACCTGACTGCGGGGGTCGAGGTTCAGAAGCCTCCAGGACTTGTACATAAGATCAGAGAAGTGGTACAGCACTCTGAGTCGGGTGTTTAACACTTCAGGGCTGAAGTCTTTGAGGACATTATACTGCGGAGGCACAGACTGAGGTAGACCCAGCTGTATCCCTGAACAACCTGCAAAATACACAGTCAGAGTTGATGACACAAGATGCAAAAACCAATCTCACATCCAACCGCTGAGGAACTGATCCTAGTACAGACGGTTCACTGATGAGGTCAGAGTCTGTGGAGATGTGAACATTTTATTTGCTGAGATACCAAGCTGAATATGGCCATGATACAGTGGAAAAAATAGCCTGTGTGAACTGTGTATTTATAGTTTTTGACCAATATGCAAAGCTGAATTTTCAACATCATTACTCCAGTCTTCAGTATCACACGATGCTTCAGAAATCATTCTAATATGCTGATTTGCTATTGAAGAAACAATTTATTATTATTATTAATGTTGAAATAAGCTGTGCTGCTTGTTTTTTTGTGGCAACCATGATACTTTTCAGGATTTTCAGAAAGTTCAAAAGAATGGCATTTATCTGAAACAGAAATCTTTAGTAACATGTTTGTTTTACTGACACTTGGTTAAGTTAATGCATCCTTACTGAATAATAACATTAATTTCTTAAAATAAAAATAAAATTAAATGTGTATATTTACTATACAAATTCCATGACATTTTTAGGATTTTGTTGATTTCTACGACCTTCCCAGGACTAATTTTTGTTTTTGATTCTTTAAAGAATTTATGTAGCACTCCTGTCTTAGCTACTCCTGACTTCTCAAAACCTTTTAAACTTGAGGTTGATAGCAGTACTAGTGCAGGTGCTGTTACAAGATGAAAATGGAATTGATCACCTATTGTGTTTCTTTTCTAAGAAATTCAGTCACCAATGTAATAACAGTACCATTGAGAAAGAAGCCCTCGCCCTCTTGTTAGATTTGCAACAATTTGAAGTTTATGTTGGTTCAAGTTCACAGCCTGTTGAAGTTTTTACTGATCACAATCCTCTTGTATTTTTGCAAAAGTTCTGTAATAAAAATCAAAGACTCATGCATTGGGCTTTAATCTGTCAAGATTTTAACTTATACATCAAGTATAAGAATTACAAGGATAATATTATTGCAGATTCTCTGTCAAGAACTTGTCCATAAACATGAAACATGTTTCTTCTTGTGTATGGGGGTGTTATGGCCCTTTTGTTCCATTTCTGTGTTTTCTTTTGTTTGGGAGGTGTGTCTTCTGTCCAGGAAAAAGACCGATTGGTTTCTGCAGTCTAATTGGTGCCACGCCCTGCCTGGTCAGCTGACTCCTTGCTGCTTATAAAAGCCTCCTTTGTGACTTCCTGCATCAGCCTCGTGCTCACTCGCTGTGTTTGCCTTGCCTGACTTACTAGTTTACTTACTTGCTAGTTAGTTTCAGACCATGTTAGAAAGACTGTGAGAGTATCTTTGTGTGTTCATTCGAGTGTATAACTGAGAGAGAGATTGCTTGCTTGTTAGTTTGCTTAGCCAACTTATTTGTAATACCGACTGTTATTGAACAGTGCTAGTTGTATGGTGTATATAAGTGAACATTATTGTAGCTGCTGCACATGTACAGCATTCCAAACAGTTCGCTTATGAGGTTCCAAGACTAGGATTCGTGTGTACCTGAAGCTCTGGTTGACAGAGCCGGTGTGGTCCAGGCCGAGGTATGACAGCGTCCAGCCGAGATCTGCCTGATGTTCTTGCCCTGTAGAGCAGTAACCAGAGTAGGCTCTTTGACGGGATTGGAATGGCCCAGACCCAGCTGCAGTGCGCACAAAAAAGACACAAGCTCAACTAAATATTCACCCATTCACAAATATCCACAGAAAACATAATTAAACATGATGGTAATAGGTCGGTGTGCTGTTTTAGCTGACTGTACCTGGGCCTCACAGTTGCAGCCCCATGCGTACACGTCTGCGGTGTTGGATAAAGCAAGGATGTGCTCGCAGCCAACAGCGATGTCCTCAATGAAGACGCCCTCCAAAGCCGGAATGATCTGTGGCCGGTTGTGATTCTTCAGCATGGAGTCCGGCAGACCTATCAGACGCTCTGTGAAAACATACACGCATATAAGGGCTGTCTCAACATTACAAAGGTGCTTCGAAAAACACAGTCAGCCTTACATTCAAAATATCTCTTTCTTTTTTGAATGAAAATAGAATAAATGAAAATGATGCCACATTTACACACAAACACATTTGGATGATGATGATTATTCCTGGAGGGTCTACCTTGGCCGAATGTGTAGACGTGTCCATCTTTGGCCAGAACCACTGAGAAATGTGTTCCACATCCAACCTTTTTAATGCCTTTATTGCAAAGAGCCTCCACTTTCTAACAACGAATAGAAACACAGGACAATCAGTCAATGAAAAAAACATGCACTGCTTTTTAGAAAGTTTGGGGTCAGTAGACTTATATATATATATTATATATATAATATATATATATATAAATATATAAATAAATAAAAATTTGGAAAAACTTGATCCTTTTATTCAGTAAGGAGGCATTTAAATTGATAAAAGAGTGACCGTAAAGACATTTTGTTACAAAATGTTACAAAACATTCAAATAAATGTGTTCTTTTGAGCTTTCTATTCTTCAAAGAAAGTTTTGTCAACAATAATAAGAATGTTTCTTGAGCACCAAATCAGCATATTAGAATGATTTCTGAATCATGGATCATGAGTAGACTGGAGTAATGATGCTGAAAATTCAACTTTGCATCACAGAAATTAATTATATTTTAAAACACATTCAAATAGAAAACAGTTTTAAATGTTTTTACTCTATTTTTGGTCAAATAAATGAAGCCTTGGTGACCATAATATTCATCTTTCAAAAATATGACCAAATCTTACTGAATACAAACTTTTGAACGATAATGTACCTGATGATCAGCCAATGAGAAGATCAATCGGTAAGACTGTACCTGTGGGTAGCACTTCACTGTACATGGTCCGATACCCAGTTTACCATAATCTCCGTCTCCAAAAGCCCACACGGTCAGGCCGTCCGATGACAGGACTAAAGTATGATTGATGCCACATGACACCTAAACACAACAGAAAAGGTCATCTTCACTCATCACGCACTGGTCAAAGGTCATATACACACATTAGAATGAAAGTCCAAACAAAGAAGAAGCACCTGTCCAATGTGGTATCCATCTAGCGCTGTAACTCTCTCTGGGACCATCTTGTTCGAAGTTGACCTCTGACCCAAGCGTCCAGAATCTCCACTGCCAAAGGTGAAAAGTTTTCCATCCGCTGTGACGGCGGCCGAGTGTTTGAACCCACATGCCAGCTGAAAGAAGGAAATGAAGTTCAAATGAAAGCTGATCATGTGATGGTTTTGGTGATTATCTTGGAGAGCAATTTTCTTTACCTGCACAACTTCCTCTCCCTGCAGAGCCTCAATCTGTTTGGGTCGCCTTTGCCTTTCACTGTTCCCGTGGCCGAGTTTCCCATAATCCCCATCACCCCAACTGAACACCTCTCCGGTCTCAGTGAGAGCCAATGAGTGGCCATCAGACCCATATGATGTCACCAGCTGTGTCACTACATAACCTATTAAGGAAAAAATTCCATGTAATAGATTTAATATATATTTCATGCATTTTCATATTGAGTTAAAGTAAAAAAATAAAAAATAAAAAAAAGTAATAATAATCACTATATCAATAAAAATCACAAACCCTAAGATAGATAATATATATAAATATATTATATATAGTATATACAATCTTATGCCCAGCACGTTCAATAATTTTTAAAGCTTAGCGTAATTATTATTATATTCTTTAGTAATTAAATTAATGTAGACAGCTACAGTTTATATTATCTGTTCTTCTGTATTCCTCTTGATCGCATGTAATAATAAAATTAAATAAGATCACGCACACAGATTAACGTTTTTTGAAGGTTATTATTAGTATCATTATATATTATAGTTACAAATTTGATTTCAATAGTATTAGAAAAATAATTTTAAGAGGTTGCTATTTAATGATGTTATAAAATAAAACATTATTATTATTGTTGCTATTGTTATTATTTATGTTGTTTGCTATCAAGTTGTTTTGTTGTGTTATTATTGTTGTTATTTAATTAACAAAATAATAAAATGATTTTAGTTAACTGACAGCCACAGTTATGTTTTTCTCCAAACAACTCTAAAATGAGATGAAACTCTCATGTATTCATTCAATAAAAGTTATATAAGACTCCGTAAGAGTAAATTCCCATTTCAATATTTCTCTGCTTCTATTTTCCCCCCAAATTCCATGAGTGTTGGAATGTCAGTAAATTAGTGAAGTGAAGTGAAGTGAAGTGAAGTGACATGTGGCCATGTATGGTGACCCATACTCGGAATTTGTGCTCTGCATTTAACCCAACCAAGTGCACACAACTAACCAAGTGCACACACACACCGTGAACACAGCAGAGGGCAGCCATATTGCTGCGGTGCCCAGGGAGCAGTTGGGGGTTCGGTGCCTTGCTCAAGGGTCTCACCTCAGTCGTGGTATTGAGGGTGGAATAGAGTGCTGGTTATTCACTCCCCCCACCGACAATTCCTGCCGGACCTGAGACTTGAACCCACAACCTTCGGGTTACAGGACTCTCTAACCATTAGGCCACAACTGCCCCAAATAAAATCAGTGTACAAATATTACTGGCACTAGCCTGGAAATTTGTTTGCTGTGGTTTGCATTACCTTGTAAAGCTGAGATGACAGTTGGGGTGTAGAGGTCGTCTGAGTTACCCTGTCCGAGTCGTCCGTAACTGCCCTCCCCTACAGCCAGAATGGTACCGTTAGCCTGAACCAGGAACGTGCAGTTCTGACCACACACAACCTGAGAGGAACACACAGCAGAGATAAATAGAGAGGATTACTCTTTCTTTAAATGTACATGCCAACTTGTGGTAGTTTTGCATGTGTTTGGTGTTCGACACTCTACCTGTTGAGTCTGAGAGAGGGAGGGAGCGAGGGTGGGCACAGACGCGCTAGTCCCGGCATCCGCCAGCTGCCCGTGACGTCCGTTACCCCACAGGTACACCTCACTTTTACCACCCTGCTGCCAGTCCTGTCAAATACACAAACATGATTTTATTAGATTAAAAAAAGATGTTTAAAGCACTGTTAAATACAATACTATTTCCTTTATACACATTACAAAAACATTATTCTTTTAATGCAATCTTAATATACTGATGCTAAAAAAGGCCATGTCCATTAAATGGCCAATTCAGCAAGCTGTAAAGGTAAAATAGGCACGGAGATATGCTTTAAATGAAGAGAAAAGGAGTTTTATGTAGAGACAGATTTTGTGTGGCGCTAGCTGGTAGGGTTTGTGTAGGTAATTTATAAAAGCTGAATGAATAAAAACACGTGAAGAGTGATAAAAATCTGCCTGAAAGAACAATGCTGAAGACAGGGACTATACTGACAGAGACGAATGAGGGAGATCCGGATGTCTTAACACACACTTCCACGTGTCTGCTAAACTTCACACACGTTCAGGAACACACAGACTTACTTCAGGTCTGCTGGTCGCCCAGGACATGAGCTGTTCATCCATCATGAAGGTCCATTTACTGTTGTCCTGGAAGGAGAACAAAAGACACTTTGCATAAATCAAAATAACCTTTAAGGGGCATATTGTGGAAAACAGGATTTTCTTTGCTCAGCTGAAATAAGGAATTTTGGTATCACAGAGATACAATTATAGTTTTTATTAATATTTTGAATCAGTGTTTATTTTTATATTTTCGGTTTTCATTTTCATTTTAGTTAAATGTTTAGTAATTTTGTTGTGTTTTTTATATTATATATTAGTCGTCTATATATTTTTTTATTCATTTCTATTTCTATTTCAGTTTTAGTTGTTATTTTAGTAAATCAACTTTCCATTTTGATCCTGGCTATGTATTTCTTCTTTTCTAAAAAATAAAGCAGCAAAAACAGTTCATTTAATATTCCAAGTGTCAAAACGAGAGTCAAAAAAGGTCATGAATAAATTACGTTGTTTTATGTGCAAAAAAACTTCACTAACATTGTAAGCGGATTATGAGGGGAAAGAAATTGTACAAATATTTCACAAGGATTAACTCTTACCAGTGGTTTGGTCAACTCTGTGGATCCAGAATGATGGAACTCAGGTGCGATGAAGGATTCTGGGAACGGGGTGCCACGAGCAAACGCCTCTGCGCTCTTCACTGTGGTTGAATAAATGGAAAGCCAGTTCCACTCTGAGGGGCAGAAGGATCCAGGGGTCCCGTCCTGATCCGGCCCTGTCCCGCTGTGGTGAGGTGGTCTGGGCTGACGGCACAGTAACTGATCCAAGAAGAGACCCACGGCCAGTGTGGCCAGACTCTGAAGAAAGGCGCTGTGAGTCAGCTGATCGCCCGCCATCACATGACTCTGAGGAGCGAGACACACATGAAAGGATATACAGAATGCACTGAGAATACCATCATAATGGAAATAACTTTGGAATAATTAAGGCTTTATGTTTTTTGAAAGCTGCTCACCAAGGCTGCATTTATTTGATCAAAAATACATTGAAACAGTAATACGGTGAAATAGTATTATTTTCTATTTTAATATATTTTAAAATATAATCTGATGAAGTAAAACTAGGTGGTTCTGAGGTGATGTTGACCTAGAGAGCTGCAGTTCATTAATCAGAGCAGAAGCTACAGTGAACTCCTCAGAAGACTATATAAAATAAACATCATTACATTGGACAAGAAGTCTCAGTTTTGATGAAAAACTTGATGCACCTTCTCATAGCTGTACTGCTCCTGAAGCAGTGTGGGAAGGCGCTCAAGAAAGACAGCCATGCAGGGGGCACGATTCAATCCCAGAATGCTCTGACTTCGTAGAACGGAACGGCAGGAGGCCAGAATGTGATTCTGAGATATCCAGTCTGGGGTACAGCGAATTAGCAAAGCATCCTGAGATAGGAGAAACAGAATTAAACATTAATTACACATTTTTTAATTAAACATTAATTGACTTCAACACTTTTTCAGAAAATGTTTGGTACCTTTGATCTTCCAGAACAAGCGGTCACCCCTATGTGTGGTATCCAAGTGGTACAAACCACAGAGCCCATTCCTGTAACCACAGTCTGCAGGACCGAACCATCCTAGAGCAGAGGGGAGTGTTTACAATCAAAAACAGGAGTTTTGTAAAGCTAATAAAAGAATACCTATAAGAAGCTTTTGGCTCACCCTGAGAGACCAGATGTTGAGCACCCCTCCGATTCCTCCAGACACCAGTGCAAGTCCACTGGGACAAAAAGACAGGGTCTTTACCGCGGTAATGTGTCCAGTCAGGCGGTACACACATTTAGCATTGCCCCGCTAAAACACAAAACACACACAGAGAGAGAGAGAGAGAGAGAGAGAGAGAGAGAGAGAGAGAGAGAGAGAGCGCTTTCTTAAACTCTGTTAACAAACTCCAAAAAAGACCTTTAGTGACAATTAATCTAACAGAGTGAAAGTGAATTAAAAGGTGAGGTTAAACAGGTAATAAATAAGAAGGCTTAATTTACTCCAAGTAAATTATCTAACCAAAAAAATAGATAAATGAATAAATCTGACCTTGATGGCACTGCTCTTGTCTTGGCTGGTAGATGGGGTGAGGAAATTGGGCACTAAGACATTAGCGCCCCCTTGAGGAAGAGTCCACACATACAGGAGGCCATTTTGACATCCACTGAGGAAATAAAGGACAATCTTAACATTTGGATGATGGATTAGACACCTGTGCATCCTTGACTACTAATGTCTACATATCCTAAAAATACTTCATGAAGTACTCATTTAAAGCTCTCAAAAAAGCTCCTATGAGATATCTTGTATCCATTCTTCATGTAAATGGTGTGGAAAATAATATTAGTGCCATATTATACATATATAAGTCCACTTACAATGTCTGATTCTTCTCACTTATAATGTTAATATTTCTTCCACCAAAGTCATCATTTAATTTACACATTTTCCTCTATTTTCCACACTTTCTATGACCTTTGGGTTTTACTTCTATTCTATCTATTTTCTAAATGAATGTCATAGCTCTTATTATGAACAATTTACCTGTGCATTTATCATTTTTAATACATATTTAAACTGAATTGTTCAATCAGAATGCCATAACTGGATCTTTCAGTGAAAATGAGAATGCTCCACATCTCAAAATCCATTCAATAATCAACGAACGATGGAGAGATCCAAATCCCCACCCTTTGTTAATTTAATAAAATAAAATATTAAAAAACATATTTTATTTCAGCTAGTTTCCAAGGCAACATTTCTCATTTTCTTTTAGTTTAACTTGATGTACTAAAAAAATTAAAAATAAAACTCAAAACGAATCAAATTATTAAACTATATAGACATTTTAAAAATACAAACTAACATTAACAGAAAATATTAAAATAAAGTTATTTCAAAATATTAACAAAAACTGTAATAGCATCTCAATGATACTATAAAATAGCACTGGTTGCTACTTCCATTTTATTGCCATTTTAAGAATTCTATATGTAAATGGCTTTTTTTATGAGTGAAATGAGTAGTAGCACCCCCAAAAATGTGCTAAATACTAAAGTAGGTGGGCATCTGGTTCTGAAAATCGCTGTAATGATTATTAAGCATATGGCACACTTACACTGCCATCATGAGACGAGGCTCCGGCCCTCTCCCGGGCAGAGGGCACCACTCGGCCGTGTTGACTGTGCCCGTGTGGAACAGAGAGTGGAGGGTGACCCACGCACCGCTGGCACGACCCCAGATCTTCACCACCTCAGAGCGGCCGACAGACAGCAGCAGATGTCCGGTAGGGTCCCACCTGAGTGCACTTACACTCTCCTGTGAACAGAAAGGCAAATACGGGTTTATTTGTGTCATAATTATGCGTTCGGTTTCACACACTGTATCCCAATCTGTATAAGGTGTGTGAAGAAATTCAAATTGTATTGATTCAGTTAACTTGGTTTAAGTCATCATTCAAAAGTTTTCCCAAAAGACCTCATGTTGCATTTTATTGAATGAATAAAATGTATTTTTCTAAGGAAATGCACTACAGTTGAAAAGTGTATGGCTGGTAAGAATTTTAATGCTTTTGAAAGCACTCTTATACTCACCAAGGGTGTATTTATTTGATCAAAAATACAGTACAAAAAAACCCCCAAGAAACGATTGTGAAATATAATTAATATTTAAAATAAAATTGATTTACTCCTGTGATGGCAAAGCTGAATTTTCAGCTTCTTTACTCCAATCTTTAGTGCCACAAGATCCTTCAGAAATCATTCTAATATAACTGATTTGTACCTACGAGAAAACATTATTTGGTTCATATCTAATAATTATTATTATTATTATTATATAAATATTGGAAAGAGATGTTCTGCTTAATATTTTTGTATAAAACAAAGCTTTTGTTTGAAATAGAACTAACCTCACACTAATTAAGGTAAGAAAAATAAGATATTTAAAGAAGCTAATTGAAAAAACCATTTTCTAAAATGTTGCTTATGCTTCATGTAACTTCCACCCAGCGATTAACAAAAAAAAAACCATTTCAACTGGTCCAAAGAAATTATTTTTTCGCCAACTAGACAAAAAGCAGAATCATTATTGTCGGATGAAGTGTTTGTCTTCAGTTTGAGGACTCACAGGAAATGCTGTTAGCAGAATGGGCGGGTCAGTTTCGTAGCTTTCTGCTGTGGCTAGGAGAATTTTGCCATCGGGATAGCCCACGGCAAAGGTTTTATCAACACTGTACCAGGCCAGACACTGAGGTGCTGAACACAAGAAGGACAAAGACAGTGAAAGTTCATTCAATACTGAATTATTAGCCATTTTCTCCAAACACATTAAAACAGAGATCTTCAGCAGATTTATGGACCAACCTTCTTTCCTATAGCAGTGAGTGAGCTCTGTTCGCTCCACCCTCAAGTCGTCTGTGACCTCCAGCCAGCAGAGGGAGCCGTCCAGCCGGCCCACCAGCAGACTCTCAGGAGGGCTGACCTGACTGCAGGCTTCCTGATTGAGGAACGGAGTGGAGGTCTGAACCCACGAGAGCGCAGTGACCCAGGAGGACTGAGCCTCGATGTGTGCCTGAGTACCTACAGGAAAGAAGACAAACACTAACGCGTTCAAGGTGCTTGTATACTACAACCACTTTGTCCAGGATGTTTTAAGCACAGGCGGACAAAGTACTCAACTCCATTACTTGAGTGAAAGTACAGATACTGCTGGTCAAATATTACTCCATTACATGTAAAAGTTGTAAAGACAGATTTTTACTTAAGTAAAAGTACAGAAGTACTTGCTTTTAAAAGTACTTAAAGGGATAGTTCACCCAAAACAATGAAATGTTTAGCTTTACTGCTTACCCCCAGGGCATCCAAGATGTAGGTGACTTTGTTTCTTCAGTAGAACACATATGATGATTTTTAACTCCAGCCGTTGCAGTCTATCAGTCGTATAACGCATGGCAATGGTAACAAAATCCATGAGAGTAAAAAAAAAAAAACACACACAAACAAAACCCAAATAAACCCTGCGGCTCGTGACGACACATTGATGTCCCAAAACACGAAACGATCGGTTTGTGCCAGAAAACAGTATTTATATAATTTTTTACCCACTAAGACACCCCATGTCCAACTGTCTTGGACGCGTGCACGGCATCCGGTGCGTGAGGTGTGTTCGCGCTCTGGTGTAGTTTATGTTAATGGGTGTGTTGATATCCAGGTGAAGAGCAATCAACCATAACTTCAGGCGAGCAGGCTCAGAAGTTGGGAATACGTGGAAAGTCACCACTCCCGAATGAGTTCGCGAGAGAGAAAGTAATCTTTTAGTTTTAAGTCGGTTTGAACAATCCGGATAAGTGCAAGTAAGTACAATTTTGATTAGCCGTCGTACCTACAATGTTTGTGCATTGTGTAAACAATGAGTGACGTATACTCGCGAGAGATCACTTCTGGCACTTGCGTAAACTACGCCCAAAGACAGTTGGACATAGTGGTGTAGTAGAGGTAAAATACGATATATATACTGTTCGGTTTCTGGCACAAACCAATCGTTTCGTGTCTTAGGACATCAATGTGTCGTCACGAGCCACAGGGTTTAATTTGGATTTGTCTGTGCATGTTTTTTTTTACTCTCATAGATTTTGTTATCATTGCCATGCTTTATATGACTGATAGACTGCAACGGTTTGTGTTAAAAATATTTGTTTGTGTTCTACTGAAAAAACAAAGTCACTCACATCTTGGATGCCCTGGGGGTAAGCAGAAAAACATCAAATTTTCATTTTTAGGTGAACTATACCTTTAAGAGCAAATTAACTTTCCCTTTTTTATGTCCATGCACTGTGTTTTATTGTTGTACGTAATACTTGCAATACTTCTGAAGCAACTTAGAATACATTACACCTACTGAATACACTGACTAGCTTGTAGTATTTTTGGAATAAAGAGCTTTTAGAATGTTAAAAAAAAAAATTATCACCCCTACCCACCCCCACAAAAGCAGGATGGTAGTGATCTCACACAGCTCTGACCGCTGTGTAATATGTGTAACCATTTGTTCACATTTGAACAGAGTGGACAGTGAACCTGCTTTAAATACAGAGTGATAAGGAAGAAAATAAAACATCAAACCTGCTTTAAACCCAGCAACACAACTGTAGCTGTACAACTTTACAACAGCAACACTGCTTTAACAAAAAAGCAAAACAGCAAGACTTATTTGACATCAAAACAAACATTTTAAATGCTGTCTAATCGCTCTCGCTGTACTTTGATGTCACACACAGAACAGTCTGTGCAGTGCTGCTTCAAGTCAAACACCTATTGTGTTTTATTAGGAGATGCACAACAGTTCTTCTGTGTCTTTATAGGTAATATTTTCACGTACACAATTTAGCAAAATCAGACAATATTGTGTCTAATGTATACCACAATATTAATTTCTTATTATTTAATTTTTGTAAATAAATATCACATTTGCAACTTGTCAGTGTTAAAAAATGCTGGGAAATCTCTTCATGTTGCCCTACAAGAGTGATTACTGATAAACTGTCTGAAAAAAAGAAAGTCATGTTTTAGAGAAGAAAAAAAATCACCCACTGACTTTCAAAGCTGCTACATAGTAACAACTTTCTACTTCGAGGACCTTGATAGAAACGTAGTGGAGTGAAAAGTACAATATTTGTCTTTCAAATGTAGTGAAGTTAAAGTCATAAGTTCCCAGAAAAAAATAATACTCAAGTAAAGTACAGATACTCAAAAAGTGTACTTAAATACAATACTCAAGTAAATGTACTTAGTTACTGTCCGCCTCTGGTTTTAAGATGCACAAAATATACTGTAGTTTTTATCCAGCAGGACTTGACTGGATTGTGAATTATTAGTCAAGACAACAACCACTAATAAAGTTGATAAAATGAGTGGAAAAAACACCCTAGCAACTGCATACCAACTGCCTAGCAACTTCCAAAGCATCTTACTCGTGACTTTTGCACAGGCAAGCATCACTCATATTTTTGGAAAAGTAGTCAAAATCATGTTAATTAATATAATAGTTTTTGTTTAAATAAATATTTCCCCCCAACCAAGCTACATTCAGTGTTTTTAATGTTACCTGAAAATAAACCTAAATTAAAAAAACGTTTTTGGTCATTGAAATAAAGAAGAAAAAATAATAATAATTAAATTAGAAATCTTGTCTTGACAACTAACTGAAGTAAGTTTAAAGTACTAAAATTACTAAAAATATATTTAGAGCAAAATTTTACATTAAAATGAAACCTGAAAAGAAAAATAAAAGACAATTCAAATTATTATTCAAATATTAATACATGCATAATCTTATATAAACATGTATATCATCACTTATAATCGATTGGTATACATTATACTAAATTATCTCTGGTCACATCTGCAAAAATATTGTTTCAGAAGCAAATAAAGTTATTTTGATGCAAGATTAAGGTAACAAACTTTTTTCTTCAGAATAACATGCACTATAAGACACTATATTGTGCACAATAAGACCAGGAACAATGAATAAGTAAATAGAGATAATGTTGCTTTCATATGGTCTTCAAGTTAACTTGCTCTTACACTCAATTATACATTACTGTATACCCATTCGCTTACATATAAGATTGCCACAGTATTCTGTGTGTTTTGTGTGTGTGTGTGTGTGTGGGTTGTGGTGTGTTGTGTTTGTTTGGTGCGGGATGCTGGTCTGACCATTGACGTTCCAGATGTTGAGGAGTTTGTTCTGGAAGGCAGCCAGTAGAGTTCCCTCTGCGCTCCACGATACGGCGGACAGCAGATGAGATCCCATTGAACCATCTGAGCTCTGAGCATCTTCACTGCAGAGACCACACACACAAACACAGACCTGTCAGTGCCCAAAACATTCATTTGCATCCATCTCCCATCAGACCTATGAAACAGTTGGATTTCTCCCTTTCCCAATCAAAGAGATGAAAAACAAGCAGTCTCACCTGACGCTGCAGGTGTGTGTGTGCTGTAGTTCTGCTGTGTTTGGCGTTATGGTCCACAGTCGAACGGTCCCATCCTGTGCACCGGTGGCTAACAGCCCTTGTTCTGCATTCCAGCTGCAGCTGCTCACCTACAAACACAACAGCCAATCAGAAACAAGTCAAGACATTTGGTAATGCCTTGGAGAAACTTATTGGCCAGGTTGATTAATTTAGCCATTTTGAGAAATTATTAGCTTAGTTTTATACATACATACATGGCAAAAATGACAAAAGCACATAGCAAAATTAAAACTGAAAACACATACTAAATTATAGAATAGAATAGAATATCTAACTTAATGTATATATGCTGATTTCCACTTCAGTGGAAACCATGATACTTTTTTCAGGAGTCTTTGATGAAGAGAAAGTTACAAAGAGCAGATTTTAAATTAGACAAATCTTTTGAACCATTATAAACGTCTTTACTGTCACTTTTGATCAATTTAATGCATCCTTGCTGGGAAAAAAATAAAAAAATGAATAAATTATATACATTATATATAATTTTTTTTATCCTACAGAAATCATAAATAATTGTTGAACAAAAAGTATATATTAAATACATATTTTATTTAAATATTGTAAATATTGGTTAGGCATTTTACAATTGTGTCTATTAGCAGCTGTGTACCAATGAATTAACTAGTTGCAAGACATCTAGTATGTTTCTTTAAGTGTTTCTACTGTATCAACATGCTCTTTACCCTGTTCTGATGTCCTTCCAGCTTCTTGATGGGACACTTGCGCAGATCTCCGGCCATGTCGCTGTATGTCTGGGGTCTGGCGGTGTTGTCTTTCTCAGAGACTGCCAGGGCCTGGACCAGCTGTTGTGCCGCCCATTGTCGGTGTCTGCTGGTCAGCCTGGCCGACAGGGCACAGGCAGCGAGCGCATTAGCCAGCTCCAGCGGTCCGACCCGCAGCCCCGCTTGAGAGAGTGGGGGACCTGCGGGTGGAGGGCTTCCGCCTTCTGTCCAAAGACATGTGGAGTTAATTAGGATACATTAATTCCAAATCATTAATTGCCATTTAAAAATGATATATGGGTACCTAAGTGAGTCACTAGAATTAAAATCAGCAGGGTTCCCAAAACTTTTGACCACTGTTCATGACTTTTCCATAAGATTTCCAGTCATTCATGATTACTGGTTATTTAATTATTTGCTTGTTTGTTTGTTTATTATTTTTGTAGACTGCATTCTCAAGGAATAACTTCTAACCAATGACATATTTTAGAGATAAGCATAACTACAAAATATTTACATTCACTACAGACCTTTCCTTATGATTTCAGATTTTTCTATGACTTTTCCAGACCTGGTAATCATATATAAAATTCCCTCTGATACTTCAATAAACTGTTTAAGCAAAAAAATTAACATTTTGATACTTACAGGATTTCCATGACAGTGAGATTTATGAAAAGTCAATAAAAACAAAAAATAAATTCCTAAGGCTTCCATGATAGTGAGATAGTGAGTTTTTTATTTTATTTTTATATTTTACTATAAATATTGTCATGTGACCATTAACTGAAAAGGAACCATGAATTTACGAATGTCTTGTTAAAAGATTGTAATTATTGTTAAAATAAATATTAACTTTAAATTTAATAAAAATGTCAAATTAAAATAAATCAAAAAATGAAAATATCCTTGCAGGATTTACATGACAGTGGGATTTATAAAAAATTCACATATACATACATACATACACACTATATATATATTGTTTTTTATACCCACACACACACACACAATTAAATAATAAATGTAAACAAATAATTTGAAAAAATATTAATAATAGTATTAATATAATAAAATGTAAACACTTAAATAATTTTAAAATTATTAAAATAAATTGTATTAATATTTCATATTTTAACTAATACATATTTTATTTGTTACCTGTTTACCCCTGTATGGACCATTAACTGGCAATAAAAATAAAAAAAAAAACAAAAAATTTGCTTCGCAGTTTTTTTGAAATATTAACTTAAAATGTCAGGAGGTACTTCAATTAAATATTTCAGGTCCAAGGGGTTTTGGAAGACAACAAAGTTTGGAAATCGCTGCTCTAAAATAAACAAAATGTTTCTGAAACATTTAAAACAGATGTACTTTTTTTAGTCTAGAAAATATATATATTTTTTTGTTACCCTTTGATTCACTGGATTCACTTCTTTCCACATTATAACGGTATCGGACACCTTTTTCTGTCAGGAGAGACACTAGACTCTGTGTGACCAGGAAGGTGGGCGGGGTTAGTTCTCTTGGCTCCTGTGACGCCCCCTTGAGGACGGAGCTTTGCCTCACCCTCTGCTGCGGATCGGTGATAGCGCTGATGTTCATCCCTGTAGCTGCTGCCATGAGATCCTGAGAGGAAGGACATGCAGGTGAGACAGCATGATTAGGCAGAATACAGGATGATTAAACGAGCTGAAAGTAGAGGATGATAAAGAGCGTAGCAAGGATAATGAGGTGAGAAACATTAACGGAGGAGACAAGAAAGATGGATGGGAAGGAGAGAGAGAGAGAGAGAGAGAGAGAGAGAAAGAGAGAGTGTGGCGGACCTGAGTGCAGATGTCCACTAACTCTCTGTAGGCAGCAGGACTGTGGGACACTAAACTGCCGATAGCTGAGCTGAGGAAGGACAAGAAGGCGGAGCCTGTGCGATCGCTCACAAAGCCACGCCCCACTCCCTGCTGGTCCACGCTTGTGTGGACACGCCCCCCCGCTGCCAGACACATCAGTCGCACCAGGATACGGATGTCAGCCAGACCAAGAGCCTCCAGACCACTGGACTGATTACACACCGAACTACTGAAACACACAGTGACAGACAAAGTTTTGAAGAGACATATCATATTGCACAGCAACAATGTGTATATACATATACACAAACATATATGAAACCTAAAAACATTGCAATGTAACAAAAGTAATGACAGATTACTACTTCTGTATTACGTACATCTGACACAGATTATTGAAAAAAAAAATAATAATAAAATAATTAAGGGCTCTTAATAAAGATTTTGAATAGACAAGTAAGTCAAATAAATTGAAGGGAATTTCAAGGGAAGAGTAACACATTTTTGATGAGTGTGATGTTGATGAGTGAATGATGGAACTCTGCAAGGCTCAGATTCCGAGCAGGTCAGACAGACATTGATGGAGCCTTCGCAGTATGAAATGTCAGATTCGATGTGAAGGAGATCACAGACCAGATGATATATTTTGTGCCGAGGGAAGTCAGGAATGAGTGGTTGTTACCTGGTGGAGGTCTGTGAGAGAGCTCTCATCACCATACTGTAGGCCAGCAGGATCTGAGCGGTGGAGGTGACTCTCCTTAGAGCCAACAGTCTCTCCTGGGGCTCCCGCAGGGATGCTGCCTGCTCCCCGAGACTCAGAGGAACCGAGAAGCTCTTCAGCTCGGTGCTGACAACACCTACACACAGAAACAAATGACAACCTGCTCTAATTTACTGAGATTTTAGAAAGCTCTTGTAGGAAATATGAAACTAAATGAGAACATTACCTTTGTAAAGCAGGTTGTTGTTGCCGCTGACCGAGCCACTGACGAGAGATCCGAGTGGGTCGTGTTCAGTGAAGGGGATTGGGTCGGGCACGGGCTTCTTCTCACTCAGACCCAAAGGTCTCAGAAGAATCCCAAAGTCCTCCAAACCTGTAAGCCGGTCTGAGTCCGAGTCTTCCTGGTTACCTAGATCCCACTCATCTAATACAGACACATTTAAATCATTACGCATTTATTTAATAAACTGCACAGTGTTTGTTATTTAAAAGTTTGCACAAATACCTTCCGATGTACCATCTAATTGACCAATTAGATCAGACACCAAACCTCTTGCCCTGAAAAAACAACATCTGGGTTGTTATACAGCAAAAGTCAATGGTTACAACATGTTCATTGTTTCCTCATCTTCACCTGTCCTGTTTGGAGCTCATAACCCCCAGGTTGGAGGACAGGTACTTTTCCCTGCATGCAGTGCACAGGAGGTAGTATGGGCTGCCCGATCCGCATTCGCCTCCGAACCAGCCGTCCACGTAGGTGCCGTTGCTGCGGTAACCACGGCGACCGGCGCTCTGACCACAGCCTGGGTGGTGACGCTTCATGTGGTTGTTGAACTGCAGGGTGAGAGTGTTACACAGCTCACACTCCACCATCTCATTGGGCTCTGGGTGCTCTTCTCTTCCCTAAGACAAAAAGAGACACGTGTTCACTCAACACTGAGATACAGCGAGAGAGAAATGAAAAACACATTCATAAATGGACAAATAATATTAAAAGAAAAACAAACAGATAGAATAATAAAACAAACAAAATAATTCACACAGAACGATAAAATAAATTATAAATAGGACGGACAAAATTATAGACGACAGAATAATATGATCGATAGAACAATAAATACAACCCCAAAAATTCCAAAAATTTTGTAAAATGCAATAAAATAAAGAATCTGTGATTTGTTAATTCTCTTTAACCTTAATTTAATTGACAAAAGTACAAAGAAAAGATTTACAAAGTTTTTACTGACCAACCGAATTGTATTTTGTAAGCATAAACAAATTTTGATTTTGATGGCTGCAACACACTCCAAAAATGTTGGGACAGAGGCATGTTTACCACTGTGTCACATCAACTTTCCTTTTAATTACAATGTTTAATCGTTTGAGAATTTGAGGATATCGTTAAAGTTTAGCATGCAAAATTTTTATCCAATCTTGCTTGATACAAGATTTCAGCTGCTCATCAGTCTGTAGTCGTTATTGTCTAATTCTCATTTTCATGATGGGCCACACATTTTCAATAGGAGACAGATCTGCTGGCCAGTCAGTCACATTCACTCTGTGTCCACAAAAGTACACTGTTGTAGCACATGCAGAACGAGACCTGCTATTGTCTTGATCTAATAACCATGGCTTTCCCATGAAAGACGTCATCATGATGGCAGTTGTATGATGCTGTACAATTCCAATATATGCCTCCATATCAATGGTACCATCGCACATATTCCAGTCACCCATGCCGTTTGCTCTGCTGCACCCCCATACCATGACAGACGCTTGCTTTCGCATCTGTCGCTGATGAAAGTCTGGATGGTCCCTTTGGACTTTGGGACTGAGAACTCTACATCCATTTTTCCCAGAAACAAGTTGAAATGTGGACTCCTCTGACAACAGCACACATTTCCACTGTCTTTTTGACTATCTGAGATTATCTCTGGCCCAGAGAACCCTGCGGCATCACTGCATAGAATTGATGTATAGTTTTATCCTAGAATAACAGAGATTCAAGTTGCATTTATTGATGCAGCGGCAGTCTGTGGTAAATAGCAGCGGTTTTCTGAAGTACTCCTGAGCCCATGTGGCTATATTTAACACCGCAGCATGACGGTTTCTTATGCAATGCCATCTGAGGACTCAAAAGTCATGCGCATTCACCTAAGGTTTCCTGCCTTGCCCTACACAGACTGAGATTTCTCTGGATTCTCGGAATCTTTTCACAATATTATGTACGTTATTTGGTGAAAGACCTAAATTCTTTGCGATTTTGCATTGAGAAATGTGATTTTTGTTTTATTTGACACTTGTCTCATAAAATTTGGCACAAAGTGGCTTTGCTGGCAAAGACTGAGATGCTCCTTTAATACCCAAACATGATCCCCTCACCTATTACTAATTCACCGGCTTATTGTGGACTGTTTCAAAACAGTTTATTTGGGATATTCTATAACCTTTTCACTATTATCTTGCATCTGTCCCAACTTTTTTGGAGTGTGTAGCAGCCATCAAACTCCAAATTTGTTCAATTTACAAATTCATTTAAACTGGTCATAAACATGGAAATCTTTTTGGTAACACTTTATTTTATGGTGTCCTTGTTACACATCATTTTACATGTACTTAGTATAGTAATAACAACAAATAATGCATAATTACATGCAACTAACCCTAAACCAAACCCTCATTCTAACCCTAACCATATAGTAGGTACATTAGTTACTTATATTACTCAGTACTTAAATGTATATATCACTGTACCAAGACACTCTAAAATAGTGTAACCAATCTTTTTTTGTACTTTTGTCAATTAAATAAAAGTTACAGGTTCTTGATTTCACTGCATTTTACAAAACGTCCCAACTTCTCTGGAATTAGGGTCGTGATGCACGATATATCGGCCACCATATCGGTATCGGCCGATAAATGCTCATTTTTTCTGTTATCGGTATCGGCCTGATAAGAAAATTTGGCCGATATCTTAAAGCCGATAAATAATTTTATTCATTTTATTCATTATTTCCTTCAGAGACACTTCAGATGCGCGCTGTTCGTTTGCAGCCTTTTGTGCAATTGTACGTTGTAATATTGTGTTTATTTGATGTATATCTGATTTATCTCATATAGAATGCGTTTGGTTAAGTTAAAAGAGCGCTTCAGTTTACCGGTGATCATCTTTAGCTCAGCGCACGCAGCTCAAACAGCAGTGCACAACATTAATAACTATGATTGGGAATGTTGTGTATATAACATTCTAATGAGAACATTATTATAATAAAACGTTGTGAATTCTTTGGGTTTAGTTGCTGTGTTTCAGCGCGTTGATATGGGAAGAGCGCATCCACAACAGGATCACACATTCTGACTATAGCACGCAATAACTGCGTCATTTTGTACATATATAAGTTGTAATATTATGTTTATGTTGTATTAATATTAATCTCAGGATGCATTTCCTTGAGTTAAATAAGCTGCCAGCAAAACGCTTCAGTTTACCATGTTCATTCAGCTCTTCAGCTTCAGCACGCGCAGCTCAACGGCTGCTATTTAAAACAGTGGTATTCATTTGTTACTTTTTCAAAATCATTGATACATTATTAATAACAACAACCACTTGTATTTTTCTCTTATTATTTTCATCAGCAATATGGTTTAGTAATTAAAATCATTTAATTATTGTCCGTGCAGAGGCTATTCTGTTTTATTGATCTGTGGCGCATTCATTTTGATTCTTTACACGTGTAATGATGTCCAGTGACTTGTTTGCATTATTTATGCATTATTTTATTTATTTGTAAGACTTTGACTAAATTTGGTAATGGGAGAGTAAAAATATTTTTAAAACGTACACCGTTCAAACTAGGCTGCTTATGTTGAAGTGTTTGGGATGTGGCTTTTAATGATGAGACCTTTTTTGTAATCAGGCTCTCAAAAAGTATATAACAATTTGGATATAGATTTATCGGCCAACATATCGGTTATCGGCTTTCAAAAATAAAGAAAAATCGGTTATCGGTATCGGCCAAAATTGTAGAAAGAAGGAATGATAGAACGATAGAAAAACAGAATAAATGACAGAACATAAATAGACGGAATGACAGAATTATAGATAGAACAACATAATTAAAGGCAGACAGAATGAGAGAATGTGAATGAGAGAACGATAGATAGGATAGATAGAACGATAGAACAACAGATAGACTGTAAACAGACATACAACAGAAAGATATATATAACAAACGAAAGAACTATAGGTAGAAAGAATGGTAGATAAAACGATAGATAGGAAAAAACAACAGATAAAACAAACGATAGACAGACAGAAAGACAGACAGTGTCGCCAATACCTCTACCATCCACAGCGTGTCTCTCTCAGAGGTGATGAACTCTGGGGTGAGCAGCTCCTCATACGGTTCTTCCTGGTACGGATCATCCATGTAGCCCAGCTCTGAGTCGTCTTCAGCAGCAAAGGGGTGCGTTTCAGCCCGCTCTGGCCACTCTGCCACTCCCACATCCTGTCTGTACAGCGATGGGACAGGACTGGGCGACGGGGAGTCTGAAACAAACCAGACAGATGAGCAAACTCATCCTTGCTGAATTAAAAAAAAAATGTTTTAAAGACACCAAACTTTTGAATGTTACTGTATGCGACTCTGACCTGCTCTCCTGAAGGAAGTTCTCTGACTTACTCCGGACCGCTGCCTCCGCGCAGGTGGAGGTCTGTTCCTGGTGAGGTGAACATCTAAGAAGTTCTCTCTCTCCACCAAGTCCAAACCTGCCAACAGACTGGAAAGCACATCGGGAATACACACAATGAATAACTGGAAATGAGCCCATGTGGTGTGCTCCGTTTATACCACAGTGTTTGGCAAATTTAGTAGGTCGGTGTGATCTTGCAAACATGACATTTGTATACTGTGCTACTATACATACTGTAAACTAGAAATAGAAAGAGTAGTATGGTACCAAAAGCAGACACCGAAGCCAAGTGGCCGTCAAGGTTGGTCAGGACTTAATATGCTGGATTAATATGCAAGAGATCAGCTATCACTGGTTAGGATGTAGAGAATGTGTGAATTCACCTCTCGTTGGGTTCTCTGCTCTCTTGTAGGGTCAGAGGAGCTGGAGACTCAGGGCACTGGACCGTCTCTGGCCCTTCAGATGAGGGCATATCAGTGGCGCCCCCTGCAAACGAGCCCTCTCCTGCCTGCTGCTCCTCTGTGATGGGATGTTCCAGCATCCAGCTCGCCAACACCTCGATGGTGCGTGAGTCCACCTCTCCAGTGACCCCTGAGTGAGGTCACAAAGAGGTCAGGGAGAATACTCAAAAAAATGTTTAGACACACTTGACTGAATGAATGTTTCTCGTGATCTTAAAAACTATTTGGTCTGAAGGTATATGATTAATACTTGAAATTTGTCAAATATAAACTTTCTTTTGAAATATTTCATTTTATTTTAAAAACGAACATAATGGAAGCAGACTTGTTGGACTAGAAATCTATGGAAGCTTGTTTCTACCATGGGATAATAATTGCAACATTTTATTATACAATTCAGACTTTTTTCCTCACAATTCTGTTTATATCTCACAATTACGAGAAAAAAAAAATGAAATTTGAGATAAAACGTCACAATTTTGTTTCTGTGGCAGAAACAAAAAACAGAATATAAAAGTCAGAATTCTGAATTTATATCTCTCTGATCAGTACTGATAGATAAAACTAAACTAAAACTAAAAGTTGGCTTTGCTAACAAAAAATAAAAAATACAATTTTTGTGTAAATATGCAATAAAAATAATTATTACAAATACATACAAAATATTTATATAAATAAGCTGAATTTTGCTGAACTGTGAACAGAGCATTCATAACACAAAATAAGACTTCATGCAGTGCTCCACTAATATTTCCCATGATTCAGCTGAGTGTTTCAGTGGAGAAGAACAATGAGGAGTGAATTGAAGCAGGATCTCATAGGGAAGTGTAATGAGTGTATCTACTGCAATAACAGCATCATCAGCAATCAACAGTAAATAATTAGAGACTAAAAGAAAAAAAATAATCAAAAGTACAAAACTCAACATAATTATCCATCTCTTCTAGTTGTGAATAACTGCACTGCAGTCACTGGTTTCTTAAAGGGGTCCTATTATGCTTTTTCACTTTTTCAACTTTAGTTAGTCTGTAATGTTGCTGTTTGAGCATAAAAATATCTGCAAAGTTACAAAGCTCAAAGTCAGCATATTATATTTTATTTAACAGAAATCACTTTTCAAAAACTACAACGAACGACTCGTTTGGACTACAACGCATATTTTGTGGGATTTGTGATATCACAAATATCGACGAATGGGACGAGACCTGGTTGAACTGCCTAGAGAAAGCAACGAGTGTTATCACTATGTCAGAGACACGCTAGCTTTCCCAAGGCAGACAAACTTAGAGTAGTTACAATCATCCGGGTTTAAATCACGCTCAAATTGATTTGATTTTGACGCAATATTTACACTGAAGCTGGCAGGCGGCTATGGTAAGGGGCATGACATTTCCCAACCCGGCGCCAAGTGCTGCCAATCACAACACACACTGGCCCAGCTAGCCAATCACAACACACACTGGCCCAGCTAACCAATCACAGCACATTTCGTATTTCAGAAGGCGGGCCTTCATTTGATACAGGAACTTTTCGAGCCGTTCATGCCAGACTGGGGGAGAGAGGTGTTGTAATAATGTAAAAAAAAATTGAAAAATAATGTGTTTTTCGAACAACCTAGTATGAGAGCCTATTCTAGTACACCCCCAAAACAAAATCAAGACTTTGTAAAAGGGCACAATAGGACCCCTTTAATCTTTGAAAATTCCATATAACATTGTAACATGATCGTCTCCTTTAGCAGGTAAGAATGAGTCTGGCTAGATGTTGCAAGCACTCGCTGGTACCTGCTGCCTCCATGGCCCTGTAGATGTGTCTCATTGAGAAGCCCATTTCAAGCAAGCGCACTGGGACAAACATTTGGGGCTGTTCTGAAGGACAGAAATGAAAATATTCAGTGATGCATCAAAACGTATCTGGACTGGGCTGACTGATGCAGTCAGTCAGGTGAATATGATTTTTTTTTAATGATTTATTTAGACAATATCTGCATTCAAAAAATAAAGCACTGTGCTAGAGAAGGCAAGGGAACTTATTGGTCAACAAAATGACACATGGACTACAAATTCCATTACTTATTTATCTTTTTACACTTAATAAAGTTCAATATCTGAGGCCACTTTGAAAATCAGGATTTTTTTAAAATTTACATTAAATAGTTTTTTCATATAATGTAATTAATATTTACAAATATTCCGAAATGATAAATAATTGGGTAATATTTCTAAGTCACTAATCAATTGTGTTATTAAAAAACACACAGACAGTCTGAATTTTACTTTAATTTATTAATTTTATATATTTTTTAATTATTTTTTCAATTTACCTTTCACCAGACTGATTACACTGATAAATATTCATATATAATTAAAAAAATTAATAATAATTTAAAAGCAATATTTTTCAGTAGTAGTCTCAGAGTTTTAGACCCCAGTGCATAAAAAATATAAATATATGTATAAAAGAAATTGGTAATTTATTGTGAGATTCAAGGTGCCATTCAATAGGGTGTAAAGATGCACAAAAAATGTTTGCAATCGGTGAGTACAGTATGTAACAAACCCAAAAATTCGTTCCAAGCAAGACTCAAGTGTAAACATGCACAGGCCTCAGGGTTACGTTAAAGGGTTACATTTCTCAAGCTCTCCCACCTGGTGCTACATAAACCAGTCTTGACATAAGTTTCTAAAAACAAATTAAATAAATCGCTGGAACATCATCCGCTGACCAGATGAACTGTGTCCATGGATGCCACATGCAGGACATCTACTTACTACGCCCTTGTATTCCACAGTTTGTCTGGACGTCTTACCCACGGGGGTCCTGGTCTGTCCGCAGGGCTCCAGGAAGCTGGTCTGTTGCTCAGTGAAGCCCTCACAGGACGCTGAGCTCGTCAGGCTGAGCCCGGGGGGCAGAACCGGACTGTGGACGAGACCTGCCAATGTGGGAAAACGCGCCAGCACCATCCGCCTAGAGGAGCCCAGCCACACACACATGCACACACAGACACAGGAGAACCGCTAGTACCTGCTCTAGAGCAAACCTTCAGCTTGAGCATGTGTTATGTTGAGGTGTAAATCACCCTTGTGTCATTAAGCCATGCTCAGACACTTGAAGTTAAGAGGAGCATGTGTTTATAAGGTTATAACACACACAGTCACGGATTTACACACACACACTCACCTGTATTCTCACTCACACTCTCAGTAACCTGTGTGTGAGTGTGTGTCTCAGTTGATGGCGATCTGGAGTGTGAACATCCAGACACAGAACATCCAGACATCCAGTCAGAGAGTTTACCGTGTGTGTGTGTGTGTGTTTGAGACAGTCTGAAACACTGTCTCATATCCCTTTCTTTCAAATTGACATTAAATGGCACAGTTATTTAAAAAACCATACACGTATTACGTGCCAGAACAATTACCTTTCAGATGTTACATAAAGTTCATCAAAAAATTGCCATTACTTTAAAGTAGTTTATAATTACTTCACTAATTCATAGGTTCCTTTATTATACACTTTTTACATTTTAATAATTGGGCTTGGATGAAAAAGAAACTCACTGTAGCAGGTTGATGGGCAGAAAAGGGTTAAAGTTCTCCAGGCCGTCAGCCTGCAGGGCGGTGAGGAGCGAGGCTGTGAGGTCATTGGTGGAGGGTGAAGCTGATTGGCCGAAGATGGCGGTGCCTTCAGAGCCGTTGCTGTAAAGCGACACTGAACTGGAGGACTTGGACACGGGCTGAGAGGACGGGTGCCCTCCTGAATCTATGTACACAGACACAAATCAACAAGTAGTCAAATTAATTAATTAAAAAACAAATATTAAATTACAATCTATATTATTAGTATAGTAGTAGTAGTAGTAGTTATTACACAGACTTTTGCCTTTCTAAGCTATATGAACTATACTACTACATTACATTAGTATATTACTTACTCCTTAAATTACTAAATATTTTAATTAGTAAGTAAATAAAAAATATACTATGATGAATGATTTGTATATTTTGTGTCTTATTTTCCAGACTTTCGCCTTTTTATTATTGTTATTAAATTATTATATTAAATGATACAAAGTAGAAATTAGTATGAGTAATAGTTAGTAATAAGCAATTAGCTTTATAAATAATAATAATACAATAAGACTAGTAATATAATTTATTATTATTAGCTATTTTTCAGACGTTCCTTTAAGCTATATGAAATACTACTACCTCTATTACTAATACAAACCTAATCATTTGTATTAATTTTAAACTATAATTTAAATAAAGTAATTACAAAATAAACATAGTAATATAAAACATTTAATGATAATGATTATTTTATTGTATATTTGGTGTATTATTTTACCACCGTTGCTTTTCTTTTTATTATCTTTATACTATATTAAAATTATTAAATGATACTAAATTATAATACATACAATTAAAAAAATCTGTAGTGATATTATCCTTATTTTTTATTATTGTTTGCTACTTTTTAACAGACCTTTTGCCTATTAGCTCTTTTTTACTTTTGCTTTTTTTGCCTATTAATAAACAATCATAATCCATTAAATATTTTATTAAATTGTTAAATTAATATTAATATAAAAAAGAAATAAAAAACAGCCGTAATATTTATAATGATCAATTAATTAAATTATTATATTATTAAATTTACCTTATGAATCATTATAACAAATAAATAACCATTCTCGTATTGTTATTATTATTATTAATACTACTACTACTACATGTCAAGTTAAAAAGTTTAAAGGGGTCATGAACTGAGAAACAAAAATTCCCTTGATCTTTTGACATATAACAGGTCAATGTACTATTAGGTCATATGAGCGATTTAAATTTTTCCTTTCTCTTTGGAGTGCTACAAGTTGATTGTTCATAGATAAGATCCCTGAAGTTGCAATACTAAAGTCTCAAAACCAAAGAGATATTTTTATCAAAGTTAAGACTCTGCCACAACCCCCTAAAACGTCTCGTTCTAACACGCCCCCACATATCTACCTCACTATATGTGGAAATATTAGCATAATGCCGGCCAAATGTTCACGCAAAGAAAGAATGCGTTTGTTTCAGTAACCGCAGTTAGTGTTGAGCAGCCATGTCAGGGAGACGCTGTGTGTTTCTAGGCTAAAGCAAAAGCACTTTATTTGACCTTCTGAAAGTAGATGCATTTAGTAATCTTTAAGATGACTTACAACAGAAAAGCAATGCATTTTATGCACGACCGTTTCATGAACCTAGGAGAGGAGGTTATTCTGACTTGGCTATGCAATTCTGGCGCTATTGTTTTGTTATTAGTTTTAGTATTTGCTATTTACTGTTCAAATGCGGAGTTTTTGCGCATACGTGTGTGTGTGTGTGGTGTGGTGTGTGTGTGTGTGTGTGTGCGCGTGTGTGAGAGAGATCACAGTGGAGTCAGCTTTCTTAACTGTGGCTTGTGTACTGCAACACATACCAGCTTCATCACTGTGTCTGTCACGCGACTCTGTTCCCCTTTCGGGCTCTGTTTTTATATTTATTTTGAAAGATGAAGCTCGTGATTATGGTAAGGGGCTTTACATTTCCGACGAGTGCTTGCGGTGTTCGGCCAATCACAATGCACTGGGTCTGCTGGCCAATCAGAGCAGACTGCGCTTTGTCGGAAGGAGGGACTTTGTAGAAAACGAAGTGTTTGAGATAGGCGGGCATAGAGGACCTACAATAATGTACCGTATTTAAAAAATAATGTGTTTTTTGAAAATTAAAGCATCAACATATTCTGTTACACCAAATACACCAAATAATGATCTTTAAAAAAAGCATCATATGACCCCTTTAAAAACATCCTGTAAGTTTCAAAACTCAAAACTTTGTTGTTAGTTTAAAAATAGCTTTTATTGAAACCAAGTTCAGAAAATGACTCGTTTTGGAATGTGCCACTTTATGACGCAATAGTGTGGCTAAGCACCGCCTCCGCAGGAGAAGATCAACGCCTGCTTCGACATCACTGCCTCTTTAGCCCCGCCCACTGGTACACGCTTGTAGTAGAGGAGACGAAATACTAGATTGACGAAAGCCATTATCACCAAAACCACACAGAAGATTACAAGACACTGTGTAGTGTAAGTTGTGAAAAATAGTCTTTGAATTGCCTTCCTTGTGATCCTAACATATCTAGATCGGACACAGGCGCTGTTGTGTCATGTCGCGAATCAATTTCTCTTTCTGGTCAGAAGTGGCGTGAATGCTTTTATTTCAGGAATAGAGCAGGATATCAGTTTACTGTCGGATAGTCGCGTTGTGCCGCTCGCGTCCGGTGTAAACACGGGGTAAAATTAGCAAAGCACTCCAGACTGCATCAGTGAAACACTGTTTGTTTGCTTTACTTTGCTATGGATTCATCAACAAGACAGTATGATGCAGGCTTTTCAGAGAGACTGAAAGTAAACGATGATGCAGCGCTGAGTATGACTAGAGTGGATCCAACAGTAATAAGTGTGAGTAAACGTGCTTTTACCACCATTACATTGTCTGTTCCAGACCGTTTGATATATACTGTGTGTTGTTTTCAGAGTACGTCACAGCAACGTCTATCTGTTATTTTAACAAGCGAAACTGTTATCCAATCACAGCAGTGGGTGTTTACTTACGACTCTTGAACGTGCCCCACCTATACAAACAGATCGTTCTGCAGAGAGGCTCAAAAACAGGATAGAAAATAGCCTATTACTTCTAAATTATGATTTTCTTTATGTAAAATCACTATAACATTATTAAGTGAACCTCAGAGAACATTATACAATAATAAAAAAATGCAGTTTATGACCCCTTTAATTATTATTATTCAACAGTAAAGGTAGTAAACAATTGAATAAACCATGTTGTTGCAAAAGCTCCAGACCTTTGCGTTCTTTGCTTCCATCCTCATGCAGTCTGCTCAACACTCCTTTAAAGATGATGATCTGGGCCCTCTCGAGGTCTGATAAAGCCATGGCCTGTTTGATCGGACAGGGTCTGACGGCCCACTTCACCATGCTGCGCACCACAAACTGCAACACAGAGCGCAGCTCGGCATTCTCCTCCCCTCCAGCAGAGGCCCTCGCTGGGTCGGGGCTACTTACATTGACCACTGCATCTGATTTGGGAACCAGGAGAAAATCAGTGAACTTCCCGCAGCTCAGAATGACAGCCAGAGATTTTAGCGCCCCCAAGAGGAGGTAGGAAATGCGGACTGCACGTAGTTCCAAAGCAAAAAAGTCCACCCTGGGTTGTGGTGCGAGAATTGGTGGACAGGGGGCGGCAGCAGGCTCCTCGTTTGACTGTACAAGGGGTCTGAACGTGTCATCTTGGTTCTCATGTCTCCTCTCTTCCACTTTATTTCTGTCTTCATCCACCGGACAGCTCATTCCCTCTTCGTCCATCATAATACGTGCAATGTCCTCATCCAAACGTCTCTCCAGCTCGCTACGTGGGCCGCCCTCTGAGCTGATTCGATTCCGTGGCAATCCAGATGTTTCGGATGATCCGGAAGGAGGCTCCTGCTCTTCCAAGATGCCAGTCATCAGGATGAGGTCGAACAACACGGACGGCTTGAGGCCACAGCAGCGGGACATGTCCAGCTGGGGGACATCGCACGGCTCCAGGGAGGAGAGAGGCGTGTCGCTGGGTGACCAAGAATTCAGGAAGCTTTGGGTTAGTGGGACCACAGCAGGTCACAAGCAGTATGAAGATGAGGAGAGGAGTGAGACGGAAGGGGCAAGACAGAAATAAAAGAGTGGAAAGGCAAAGGATACCATGATTAGAAAAAAATGAAGGGGACAAAAGACAATACAAGAAAAGGGAAGTGAAGAAATCGAAACGGAAAAACGACGCATGCAACTGGCAAAAAGAACAGGACAGGTATAACATACAAAATATACAAAAATTACAATGGCATCTGAACATAGAAACTAATGACAGTGCTGAAATACATTAAGTCATAAGGTACTACAATATTTTACTCTAAAACAAAAAATGAGGAACCTCCTTACTAAAATATATATACTGTACATAAATATGTATTCATACATTTATAATGTGTGAGAAAAACATATTAAGTGTCATATTACAACGGTATCACATTTTTATCAAATTAAATGCTTTTATATGGCCACTGCACTGAAGCAAAACTAAATCAATGCAATATTAATGGGACAATATTTACTTCCAACCACTAATAAAATATTGTTAGATGTAGAAGTCCTTGCATATACAAAAACATTAAAAAAATAATATAGATAATATCTGGATGGATAATAATTTCATATATATTATAATAATATATAGATATATAATATTAGGGAGGTCATTCCAAGCAAACATATATTCGATATTGCTAGTATTATTCGATTATCATCGAAATCACACCCCGTCCCCACATTCACGACACAAACAGACCCCATAAACCGAGAGAGAGGATAGAGACTGATTCAAACCCTCACTCGTTCATCTTTATGACAAACTGTTTCATTCAGAATGATTGTAACCGCCGAGACATTATATAATACACATACTGAATGACGGTACTTTTACCTACTCCGTTGATTAGCATCAATCAACTGCTCATAAGGCTAGGACATATCCATTTAAAAAAACTGAATCCCTAAAGGGAATAGATATGAGATGGGAGGAAAAATATACTTCAATATCTTCTGTCGCAATTATATCGTTGGGTAATTATACTGTATGTAAACTGCGTGCATCAAAGAGTCGTTATTAATATGCCGGGAATTGAAATATCAACCCGCGCTTGTTTTTTACTTTCACTTTCGAGATTCGCGATCACATACAGGGCAGCACTCGGCAGTATTACCACACATTTTACAAGATTAAGATGTTTGTCAGTGGTGCTCAGGATATGCAAATCATTCGCCATCATCCTCAGTCATCTCTCCTTACTCTGTTTATGTGGTAAGTGAAATGTTATGTACTGTAATGTAACAGGCTAACGTTAGCAAGCGGCTAACCATGTTCCTTTAGTGGCGCCGTAGAACACGTTATTTGTTTTCTGCGCCTTTCTGAATACGGATTCAGCCACACCTCTAACCCAGTCGGGAGTGTTTGTGGTCCACACAGAGCTCTTATTTGACATCGTCCCAAATTACTGTAACCATTATATGCTACGCAAGTCTTTTTTTTATGCCACGCAAGTCTACAGTGATGCGCGTGAGAATGTGTTCTTCTGTTGTCTTTGACAGCTTTTAGGTGCGTTATTGGCAGTGCCACATGACACGTCTCCACCGCATCAGCACGGAAAACATGGGAACATTTTTTAAAGACAATAATCGCACAACATATTTGATATTCTATAATTAAATCAACTAATCGAATATTCGAAAATCGTGACCCATCCCTAATATATATACATATATCTATATTATATAATCTTACGATTTAAAACTAGAGATTAAATGTTTACATTATAAGTAATAAATTATAATAAAGGTAATATAAATTATTAAAATAATACAATGACTACTGTACAAGTTTCAAATTTAAAAGCCAAATAATATCAAATTCAATACATCATTAAATTTGTGTTAAATAATTTTATTCATATCTTAAAACTAACATGTGAACTAAGTGTTGTCAACAACAATAAAATACATTTTGAGTTTTTTTTCTCTTATTTTTTTTGTTTTGCAGACCTCAACACCCCAGTTTGAACCCTTTGCTCAAGACATTAGAACATGTACGTTTTTTCTAGAACTGCATACAACATTTACAATGAAATAGGTGGCAATTTTATCATTCTTTTTTTTTTAGTTTTTTTTTTTTTTTTTATTTTTTTTTTTTTTTTTGTTTCATTTTTTTTCATTTCTTGCATTTTATTTTCCAACCAATTTAGTTCATTAGGTTTATTTATTTTAGCATCTTTTTTCAATCATTGTTTTTCCTTATTTTATACGTTCATTAAATTAAAATTAAAATATTAATGCAATCATTTTTAATCTTGCAATTTTATTTGACTGTCCGTCAAGAGTGACTGGTAACTGTATATGTCATTTGTGTACTTACCCTCACTGTAAATCGGTCTCCTCACACTGACGCTTAGTCCAGGGGGCTTCCCTCTTGCAAGACTCCCAAGCAGGTCCGCCCGCGACCACTGTTGTTGTGCAGGCAGGTCCCTCCACAGGAGACCCGCTGTCCACCCCTCCAATGATTGCCATTACATGCCAGACTTCAGTGGCACAGCATACCTGAGCTTCCATCCCGGAGAGCCCTCCCCGCTGTGCCGAGAGGGGTCTTTCGACGTCCCGACATCTACCCAAGCAGAGCCCCTCTCTCTGTTCACCCCACATTTCTCATCGAACTCCTTACTAGCATGACCTGCTGGCAGAGGACAAAATACATTAACCTTTAAAACACAGTTGGCAAACTGACCTACAACAAAAGGCCTTTTCTAAAAAAATAAGTAAAGGGAAAAATTCAAAATTGTATACACTCCTGCAAACAAGACAAGTAATCAACATTTTAAGTCCAGAAAAATATGTTTTAAAAGTTTAAAATGTATTTAGAATATATTTAAACGCATTTCGATTTTTTTCAGTATTTTAAATACCTAGTTTATTTCAAGCTTGTATCTATTGTAGCATTTCTATAACACAGTAAAGCTAACAGACAAGGTCTAAAACATTTCCAAAATGATTCATTGCAATGATGCCACACAAATATATAGACTATATATGACTATATATAATATGTGTCATTTAAGTACACCAATAAAACTGTTTTAGCAGATCAAGTTAACGACGCTATTGCTTGTCCTCCCTCATGAGAGTGTTGATGAGCTGTAGTCTGTTCAGCATGTGCTGGTTGATATGTTGAACCCATTCATTGTTCATGTACAGTTGTCTCAGCAGCTGAATGGTGGACTCCAGCAGAACTGTGGCCCTTGGGCTGCACAAGGGCTCCCCTGGGAGAAGATCGCTAGGCATGCCACGCATCTGCAGGTCACACAGCGCCACCTAACAGCCAATCGAAGAACAGGAAGTTTTTGAAAGTTGAATTATAATACATTATGTAATTGTATAAATTCAATACAATAGACCCAATGGTGTAGAGCTTTAAGAGGCTGACCTTTTCTCCTGGGTTGCTGCTGTAGAAAAGAACACAGGGGTAGAGCTCTGTGGCATCCACTCCTTCAAACGCTAGTTTGGGCTCCTACACACGCATAAAAACAACACAAACAACTCATTTTTTCAGTTTAACCCATATATTTCTATTTTAGGTTCATTACTGTTTTTACATTATTTTATTGTTAGAAAATTATTTTCTATGCGAATGCAGCTTAACTTGCACTTAGCATAACATATTTTTAAAGTTTGTTTGGGAATGCATTTCACATTGTCACACACACACACAAAAAAAAACTTATACAAAAAAAATTGTAAAGGTGCATAACTTCACAATAATCATAATACTTCAAAGTTAAACAGAATATTCAGCAAGAAATAATGTACAACATGTACTAATCTGTTGGGATTATATTGAGTATTATTTTTCTTAGTATTAACATAAAAATATCGACATTTTTCCAACCAACGCAAAAACATTTTCCTTCAAAATTGTGTGCACATTTATTAAAATGTCTATTCAAATTATCAAACTCTTTTCATTTTCTTTTCATTCCAACTTTAAATGTTCTACTAGCTCATAAATCAATAAATTCTTTATTTGACAATAATCATAATCAATATGTTATGTTAAACACAGAAGCTCGAGTCAAAAGAACACCACGTTAAAAGCACTATCGGAGCTGAAAACCATGTGACAGCTTCAGTATCTGGTTCAAAAGGAAATTCCAGAGTGGTTTTCCTTACTCTAATATATTATGTTTTTTATTTCCAATAACATAATTTTTCTATTTTAAAATAGATCACAGATTTAACTTATGAATTAATATATCATTGAATTTGTGTTGTTGTAAAATAGTAATCACTTTGCCAATGTAAAAATATTTTTTTAAATAAACAATCATTTGCAGAACCAAAGGTGAAACCAGCGAATGTAACAGGAAAAGAGTTCAATCTAAGGTCATAAACACACACTGACCCTGTTGTTTTTGGCAAAGGAAATTGTTCTAGCCTCCATATCTAGGATGCAGGTGATGGTGTCGCCCTGGGTGAAGGAGGGCAGAGCTCGGCCTAGCTCTCCTCCATGATACAGGCTACCGCTGTAGGCCCGGTACAGCCACATGTCTGTGGTGGTGCGATGGTTGTAGTCCCGGATGGGCCATCGGGACACTCCGATACATGTCCCTTCATTTCCCCTGTTCTCCTTAGTAATATAAAACTAAGATATGGAGACAAAAAACATTAGAATGCAGACCCTGTAAAAGACCAGGGATACCAGTGACTGTATTTTGTATCATTACCTTCCAGATGAAGCATCCAGACGTGATGGCGGTGGTGGCCAAACCGTACCCTTTTCCTCCCGATCCATGAGAGAGTACATTCCCGCTCTCCAGAGAACAACAGATCAGTTTATGTGGGTCAAAAGAGAAATCACCAATAGGAATACATTCATCTTCACTTCCACTGTCCTGAAAGACACATAAGCACACATAAAACATGCATCTAAAATGCATAGACAAATATGATTGGGTAAAATTTGCACAATGGACAGACAGAGATGAGTTTAAATACCCTATTTGAGTTCTCTGAAGTTCTCTCTTTTTCTAAGTTTTTCCTCAGGGCCAGAGGTTCTTCCCACATGTATGTGGACAAAAGGCTAAATAATTGATCGACAATCTGAAATAAAACAAAAATTACATGGTAAACGCTTATTAAGTCAGAAACAATCAACCATCAATCATTTAGTGTCAGGTGAACAGCATTAAAAAGAAAAAAAAAACACTTATTTTCTCACTTGTTTCATGACAACTGGGTCTGAACAGGCAGGAAGAAGAGCTTCCAGAATATGGAAGGCCAGCAGCTTCGTCCGCAGGTTGTGAAAGCGTGAATTTCCAGAGCTGCATTTGTATGATATAATTGTCATCAGTGGATCAATCCAATTGACAAATGCTGAGACTCTTTTGGCGACTCTTAGTGACAAAATGCGTCTTAGGAAGACTAGAAAGTCAGCGAGCTGGGACTCCACAACCCTGCTGCTACGAACTACATCTGCACCTAAAATAAAACACAAAAAAGTATAATATAAAATAATTCAGAATAGAATAGAATTCATAATATAACAGTAAACAGTAAAAAAAAAAAAAAACTGACATTTTGAAATATTACTACTATTTGAATTTATTTTAAAATGTCATTAATTCCTGTAATGACAACGCTGAATTTTCATCAGCCATTACTCTAGACTTCCATGTCACATGATCCTTCAGAAATGATTCTAATATTCAAAAGTTTGAACATAGTGTACAATGTATATGGCTTCGATAATAAGGACTACCTAAAGGCCTGGGGCCAGCATGAAAGACGCTCAGTACAGTTGACAGATTTGTCACTGGCCCAATCGGGCCACTGCTGCGTCTTCACGAAAGTTTATCATTTGCATGTGTTTTGAGAGGGTGAACAGGAGGATCTGATGATTGACAGTGAAAGCAGCAGATAGATCCAGCAGAATATGAACTGATGATTTGGAATCAGCTTTTGCCATCCACAAGGCTTCCGTCACTGACAGTAGCGCAGTCTCAGTTGAATGGCCACTCCTGAAACCTGACTGGTTAGCATCCAGTTTGTTGTTCTGTGAATGTTGTTATGTGTTTCGCTATGAACAGAAGGAGAGAGACAGGTCTGTAGCTATCTGTAAGTGAAGGAAGAAAGGTTTTTTGAGCAGTGGGGTTACCTGAGCCTGCTTGAATAAAGTGGGGAAAGTGCCTGTGAGGAGAGATGTGTTGATGATATGTGTGAGTGCTGGTAAAAGTGTAGGAGAGATTGCTTGGAGAAGGTGTGAGGAGATTGGGTCTAGAGGGCATGTTTTAGGATGGCTGGAGAGGAGAAGTTTTGATACTTCTGCCTCAGTGAGGGGACAGAAGGAGAAGATGGGAGTTTTAGCAGTGGGTGTGGTTGGTTTGAAGTCCTGTGTGTGTGGGCTGAGAATTGACTACTGATTGTTCTAGATTTGTCTGTGAAGAATGTGGCAAAATCATCAGCTGTTATAGAAGTGGTGGGAGGTGGTGGAGGGGGACAGAGGAGAGAATTGAAAGTGTGTCTGGAGCGCTGTTGATCTTGTTGTGGAAGTATGAAGATTTTGCAGTATGGACTTCAGCAGAGAAAGATGAAAGCAAAGACTGATACATACTCAGGTCTGACGGATCTTTTGATTTGCGCCATTTTCTCTCTGCTGCCCTGAGTTTGGATCGATGCTCACGAAGAACATAACCAGGGGGTTATCCGATGTTAAATTTATCGTGACAAAACGTGGTTTGTAGAGTCGTTGGGCGACAGTTGTTTTCAGCTTGTGTAGTGTGTAACCCCCGGTTGCAGATCATTTACATAGTCACGAAGTGTGAACATCACAACGACTTAAAGACAGACAATCAAGTCATGTAGTCTGAACAGCACAGCGATCTGCCGACGTTTAAAGTCGTGTAGTGTGAACTTAGCCTTAAGCACTGTTTAATTTGTATCTTTGTTCTGTTTATTTATTTGTGCTTTTGCTTGTAATTTTTTCATTTGTTCTTTTTTACCAACTGTTCACTTGTCTTTAATGTTTGAGCTTTATGTTAGTCAAGTAGTTTTTGCTGTGGCATTGAAATTGGAATCGAGAATTGTACAATTTTACTGGTATTTAAAATGTTGATATCATATAAGCTTATTCATTAGAATACAAGATAACATGGGTCAAAAACAACGATAACAACTATTTAATTTTTGTGACTAAAAAAACAAAAAAAACTTTAGCGTTGAGCCCTATTGGTCTATTATATATATAGATATAAATTCTGAAACC
Source organism: Sinocyclocheilus anophthalmus (assembly GCA_018155175.1). NCBI lineage: Eukaryota > Metazoa > Chordata > Actinopteri > Cypriniformes > Cyprinidae > Sinocyclocheilus > Sinocyclocheilus anophthalmus. Next base: position 192,418 of record JADLZN010005078.1, read on the forward strand.
ATTTAGATAAAATATATAATATACTTTAGATAATATATTAAGATGTCTTATTACCTACTCATATTATTGAGAATAAAATAAAAATTTGTAAAATAAAGCAATTAGTAAACATTTGAACAAAATATTTAGTTTAAATGTTCTATTTACAACTAGTGTGTATGTTTATACATATAAAAACGCTGAATCTTGTGTTGTAATGACTGACTTTCTTGTTTAGATGTTTCTTCTTGGATGTGCTCTGTGGAATCCCTCTCTAGCACCTCCTGCTGGTGGACTACATGTAACAATCCCTGCAGCTGCTCACTCATTACATCCATGAGAGCCTGGGACACTTCCAATGGCAAGGCATCTTCACAGGAACTGGAGAAACACATACAAACAACACACAGTTTTATTTAACTGCAGCTGTACAACCTTGATTGTCTGCAGCCAGGTACTGTTGCTCTTATTGGCAGAGGGGATGTTTGTTGATACCAAAACATCCATATGAAATGAAAAGTTTTGGAGTTTCTTTAATATGCAAAACTGTTACATCAAATCAAAATGATGATGTAGCAAGAAGAATGCTTTGAACGTGATTATCTAAGGCATCAGTTTTCAAAATGTGAGGTTTTCAGAGCATATCATGGGAGGCGTTCTCTCGTTCAGTATTTAATTATCAAGTTTATAATCTCACCTGGCCGCTATGGCAAATATCTGCAGGAGTCTGGCAGCGGCCAGCTTCACCGCCCCACCGAGCTGCATGTGACCGGACATGGAGGCGGCCAGCCAGCGCTGGTTCACCAGCACACAGGCGTTATCAGTCAGTGTGGACAAGATCTCCAGGATGCCACATTTAATAATCACCACGAGATCCACTGGCTGATAGTGGAAGTTCAGAGTGAAGACTGTAGCTAACAGCAGGTGCTGATAAGAGCCTGAAACGAGACAAATCTATGTTAATCCACTCCTTAATTAAACTGGCATATTATTAGAGTACTTGGACTCTGCCAAGCTATAAAATACAGTCAAACTAAATTTGAACCACAAAGCAATATCACAAATGAATGTCTATTTGAATCAGTGGGTAATAGTAACACTACAAAAAATCTGTTTAAAATTGTAAAAATAAATAAATAACATCCATTATTACCATTCCCGCTGTTTATTATCCACTAAGATAGAAAATGGCCATGTGCATAGTAGAGGAGTACCGTATACATTGTTATTAGTTTTTGTTAACAGTAAGATGCGTGTAAGTACAACCCTGTTTTTTTACCTGGTTTATATTATCTACTCATTATTAATAAAATAAAAAATAATAATAAACATAAAGTAAAATTAACTTAGTAAAATAGGTAGGTTTAAATGTATATGGAATCCGCATTTAACACCATTTTTAATTACGCATTTACATGATTATATAAACGTAATTAAAAAATAGTATATAAACCTACAATTACCCCAAAAAAACATCTATTTAAAAAAAATCCAAAGAAGTTAATTGGTTTATACATTTTTTTTTTTTTTTGGCATTTAACAAATGCTACAACATTCCAGTAGTAAGAAGCGTTACCCACCAGCCTGTTCTCTCTCTAATGCCACCTTCTGTCTGAGCACACGCACCAGTTGCTGGTACAGTGTGTGAGCCGCAGACTGTAACTCCCTCTGAACACTGATAGGAGCCGACTGAGTCCCAGCCTAGACACAAATTCAACATTTCAAGCATACTTCAAAAGAATATAGGCTTAACCTATAAGGGTGATGTTCAAGTCAAGATACAAAAAATACAATTTCTTAGCATAACACAAGAACACCAAAAAAAATTCATGCATATGTTGGAAAAGTCAGTGTGGTTTGTATTTGAGGAAATGTAATTTTCAGCGTGTCTTACGGTGTAATGGTGAATCTTGTTGTTAGGTGCCGCTAGACTGCCGGTGATCGGGGCACCCAGACCAAAGCAGCCAGAGAGGAACTGCAGCTGCACTGACTGCAGGAGGCCTGGAAAACGAGGAGGCGCCAGAGAGCTGACGTTCTTTTCCTCCATCTCTGACAGAAAGGAGGAAATCTGACACAAGGCCTCCAAACGCACCTGGATGAAGGGGAAGAAAACAATTGTAATGTCTCTACATCTTTATTAGTACTATGTGAAAACATTACACATTTAATATAGCCTGCTTATTTATTAGTTGTTTAGTTATTGAAACTAAAATGGATCTGCAATGGATTTCCCACCTGAGCTCTTTGGTGTTGCTGTGCCATGGCTACGGTGATGGCTTTGGGATCCACATGTGCAACTCCATCTTTGTCCATCAGAGAAGAGGTTCGGTGGAGGCTCCCACAAAGGAAATGGAAGACCTGGCCCAGGACGGGTGTGCCACCTCCACCTGGGCACAGTACGGTAGTGGGACTGATGCACTGCCGCAGACGCTCCCAGGCATCTTTCATGATGCCCAAAGAACAGAGAGGAAGGCCTAGCAAGAAACAAGACTGATTAGCACAGAGATGTGATTGTTAAGCTAACTAAAACTGATTATTCCAGTTTATGTAATAGAAGAGATAGAGAAAGACAATGCGAGATATCAGACATGCAAGATCAGATTAGATGTTTGGGATCAGACGTGTGATATATACGGTAAGACTTCAGAAATCAGATCAGACATGAGATATCACGTGAGATTAGGCAAGCAAGATATCAAGCAGCTGTGAGATCAGACATGAAAGAGATCAGATATGTGAGATCAGACAGGTGAAAATCAGACGTGAGATATCAGAAATGAGAGATCGTACATCACATCAGATGTCAAAGATCAGACCTTTAAAAGATCAAAAATGTAACAAAGCTAATATGTGTGAGATCAGATATGCAAGATCAGATGTGAGAAATCATACATATGAGATTTGATACGTCAGAGATCAGTAAGGGTAGATGAGACATGTGAGAGGAAACACATGAGAAGTTAGAAACGGAAGATCAGACACTGGATATCAGACATGAAAAATCTGAACTGTGCTGAACCGTGAGATCAGACAAGTAAAAAAATCAAAGATCAGATATGTAAGATATAAGACGTGAGATCAGATGCATATATTTTATGCGAGATCAGATATGTGAGAGATCAATTATGTTAGATGATACACGTGAGATGACACATTAGAAATCAGAAATGTGAGATCAGACATTTGATATCAGACATGAAATATCAGACAGGTTAAAGATGAAAGATGCAACGAATCCAGTATGCGTAAAATCTGGTATGTTAGATAACTGAGATCAGATGTGAGAAACATACAGGTGAGATCAGATATGTTAGATATATGCAAGATGAGACACGTGAGAAACTAGAAACAAAAGATGAGTGAGATCAGACAGGTGACATCAGTCATGTTAGGGATGAAACATGCAATAGATCCAATATGTGTGAGATCGGACACATGAGATCAGATACATAATAAAGTAATATGCTATTTCATATGCCCCTTACCAATTTTATTCTTGAATGTCCCTGAGGAGCTTTTAGACTGATCTGGTGTCTTTAACAGAAAGACAAAACAGATTACAAATGACAAAATCAAACAACAAGACCGAAACAAGAGATTAATTTAATTGATATTAAACTGGGGGGAAACATGAGAAACATAAATACCTCCCTCTCACTGAAACTTTTCTCAGAAGAGGACTGTATATCCATCTTTGTTCCTAAAGCCTCATTGTAGGGTGGAGATCTATGTAGTGAGAGATATTTATCACCTTCAGATTTTTTCACACCCGCACATGCAAATGTTTTGTAATTGCACGCAACACAAACCTGGCCAAGCTGCTCTCAGTAGGTGTCTGTGACAACACACTCTCCTCCTGCCAAGCAGCTCGGACCCCCAGCAACAGGAAGAGGCAGCGTGAAACCAGCAGGTGGCAGGCTGCTGGGAAGGGCAGGCCCTGGTCAGTGGTGCTGTGGTGGTCCCAGGGCCGCTGAGGGGGCTCCCTGTCTGGCGTCCCAGGGCTCTCAGTGCTGCTGGGCAATGTGCTGGTGCCAGACGACTCGTACACAGTCTCGTTCTGTTGGAGCTGCATGGCCTCACGGGTGGCCAGGAAACACTGCAGCACCTCTGCAAGGAGGAGGACACACACAAATAGTTCACAATTACACAACACCAAAGGGAGTGTCTTTTAAAGCCAATAATGTCACATTAATCCCAAACATGATCCTGGTTATTACGGTTAATGAAAACTAAAACCATAAAAACATTTTCATTACTTTAAATAAAATGTTAAAATACTATAATAAAATAATACATTTAAAAAAACTTAAAATTGAGAAATGTTGCCTTGGCAAAATAAGTTTAAGTACTAAAATAACTCAAATTAAATAAACTATAAAAACAAACTACTCACATCATTGTAACAAACTAAAATTAAAATGAAAACTGGAAATATAAATTAAATCTAATTCAAAATATTAACAAAACCCATAATAATATATCAGTGATTTTAAAATATCACTGACCATGATCTATTGATAACATACAATCTTAAATGTTTATATATAAGAAAATAAGTGTCTCAAGATGTCTATTTAAAAGCTGAATTATTTAGAGCGGTGACAAAACAGCAAAGACATCAGCAAAAAACATCCTGTGTGACAATGTTTATACATATATTTTAATACAAGTGAAGAGTAAGTGAATGAATCAACTGAAGGATATATATGACTAAGTATTAAATCCCAAAACTGTGGCTGAAAAAAAGGTGGGTTAAACACCACAACATTAAGACTGTTGAACAGACCTCATTCTGAGACAAAGAATCCTTTATACTTTGGTATATCGTTCAACAGAAGCACACACTCGCTCTGTGAGGGAAGAACACAGAAAGCAGCATGTTTACCCGGCAGGTACATACTGCTGATGCTGGGCGTCTCCTCCTCTAAGGGATCGTCCTGGTTGTGTTCAGCAGCATGTGGTGTCTGGCTGCTGGGATCGGTGTCTCTTCCTGTCTGCTCTCCTGAGCTGCCCACTTCCTGCCTCTCCTCACTGGGGCTCTGAGAGCCCAATGAAGCCTGGACAGGACGAAACATTATTTTACGAAAATGCTACTTTGTCCCTGGTTACAGTACATCAGCATAAAGAAATTGTTTCAGAAGTAGGGAGGTTATTTTATTATATTATGTTTTATTACACTTCATTTCGTCTTTAAGTGTAGCAAAAATTAGTGACTAACTTCCCAGGTTCATTAGCGCATTTCTAAAGAAGTGCATTAGATACAGGCCATAATGGAGTAAATAAAGCAAGGAGTCTCTTATGCTCACCAAGGCTACATTTTTTTCAATCAAAATACAGTAAAAACAGTAATATTGTGAAAGATTATTACTAGAGCCCGACCGATATATAGTTTTGCCGATATTATCGGCCGATTTGAGCCTGTCACCGATATATCGTATCGGCGAATATGCCGCCGATATGAAAATTTCTTTTACAGAACATATAACACAGATAAAATGCTTGAAATGGTGTAATTACTTAGTTTGTCCAGCAGAGCGCACTCCATTGTTTTCTACTGGCGACCTGGATGAAACGCTTTAAAGCTTATGTCTATGGAAAACCATTGAAACTTTGAACGGCCATATCTCCGTAACGGCGCGGCGAATCCGCACCAAATTTGGGGATCCCTTCAGCTCGAGGAACCTTCTCGAACGCGAACCAAGTGTCTGTCTAGAGGCCCGCTTTCGAATGAGAACCACCCCCGCGTCGATAGCCCCCTCAGCCCCCGGGTTCGCGGAGTTTCAGTTGGTTAAATTCGCGGTCCCGGACCCGACCTATCAACTGTCCCGGGTGGCTACCGCCGCTCTCGAGGTGGCGTTCGCGAGGGCTCCTCGACTGAAGGTATCCCCGAATTTGGTGTCGATCCGCCGGTGCGTCCATGAGATAGTGACACCAGTCAACACTTTCACTTCATTAAGGAGGTCTCTTGTTCAGGCAGCAGTATTCAAGCGTTGTCTTATTCGACTGTAAGTGTCCTGCGAAGTGGACATTACCGGATATGAACATGATTCCAGTTTGAAGGGAGCGCATATGTTCCATACAAAGGGCTTTTAAGTGTGCGAGACGTGAATTTAAAATGTATTTGTTTACAGAGGTATATTATGTCCCACTTCATGTTTCTCTAGTAAGTTTCGTCTGTGTGTGAAGACAGTAGCGCAAATCCTTGAATGAATGTTCCGAAGTGAAAAACTTCAACTGGATAAAGTTTAATGGAATTGAATTGAATTAAAGTTGATTAAACTTCAACTTTACTGTTCAGTGCAGTGATGTCAGACTAATTTTGGATAATGAAGTTTATTGTTAAATTGTTAAATATGCCCTGCCTCCATTACGTATCTCTGTCACGTCATTATAAGTGGTTGATCACCACATTTGAGTGATCATTGCAAAAAAATTTGTTTATGTATATATATATTCTGTTATATATACAGTGGGTACGGAAAGTTTTCAGACCCCTTTAAATTTTTCACTCTTGTTATTTTGCAGCCATTTGCTAAAATCATTTAAGTTAATTTTTTTTCCTCATTATGTACACACAGCACCCCATATTGACATAAAAAACACAGAATTATTGAAATTTTTGCAGATTTTTAAAAAAGAAAAACTGAAATATCACTGTCCTAAGTATTTCAGACCCTTTGCTGTGACACTCATCTATTTAACTCAGGTGCTGTCCATTTCTTCTGATAATCCTTGAGATGGTTCTTCACCACACACCTGTCTATATAAGACCTTACAGCTCACAGTGCATGTCAGAGCAAATGAGAATCATGAGGTCAAAGGAACTGCCTGAATAGCTCAGAGACAGAATTGTGGCAAGGTGCAGATCTGGCCAAGGTTACAAAACAAATTCTGCTGCACTTAAGGTTCCTAAGAGCACAGTGGCCCCATAATCCTTAAAATGGAAGACTTTGGGACGACCAGAACCCTTCCTAGAGCTGACCGTCCGGACAAACTTAGCTATCGGGGGAGAAGAGCCTTGGTTTGAGAGGTAAAGAAGAACCCAAAGATAATTGTGGCTGAGCTCCAGAGATGCAGTCGGGAGATGGGAGAAAGTTGTAGAAAGTCAACCATCACTGCAGCCCTCCACCAGTCGGGGCTTTATGGCAGAGTGGCCCGACGGAAGCCTCTCCTTAGTGCAAGACACATGAAAAAACACCTGATGGACTCCAAGATGGTGAGAAATAAGATTATCTGGTTTGATGAGACCAAGATAGAACTTTTTTTTTAATTCTAAGCGGTATGTGTGGAGAAACCAGGCACTGCTCATCACCTGTCCACTGCAGTCCCAACAGTGAAGCATGGTGGTGCAGCATCATGCTGTGGGGGTGTTTTTTCAGCTGCAGGGACAGGACGAAAGATGAATGCGGCCAAGTACAGGAATATCCTGAACGAAAACCTTCTCCAGAGTGCTCAGGACCTCAGACTGGGCCAAAAGTTTACCTTCCAACAAGACAATTACCCTAAGCACACAGCTAAAATAACGAAGGAGTGGCTTACAACAACTCTGTAGACTGTTTCTGGGAATGGCCCACAGATCCCTGACTAAACCCAATTGAGCATCTCTGGAGAGACCTTAAAATGGCTGTCCACCAACTTTTACCATCCAACCTGACAGAACTGGAGGATCTGCAAGAAGGAATGGCAGAGGATGCTCAAATCCAGGTGTGAAAAATTTGTTGCATCTTTCCCAAAAAGACTCAATGCTGTATTAGATCAGAAGGGTGCTTCTACTAAATACTGAGGCAAAGGGTCTGAATACTTATGACCATGTGATATTTCAGTTTTTCTTTTTAATAAATCTGCAAAATGTCAACCATTCTGTGTTTTTCTGTCAATATGGGGTGCTGTGTGTCCATTAATGAGGAAAAAAAATTAACTTTAACTAAATGATTTTAGCAAATGCTGCAATATAACAAAGAGTTAAAAATTTAAGGGGGTCTGAATACTTTCCGTACCCACGATAATGTTGTATATATATATATATATATATAGATGTGTATATATATATAGATATCATTATATATGTGTATATATATATATATATATAGAATATATATATATATATATATATGTAGATATATATATTAGTATTTTATATATATAATATATATTTATATTATAGTGTCATCATATACTATGATAAATATATGTATATTTAGTATATATAATATATATATATATATATATATATAGTACCAGTCAAATGTTTGGACACACAAATGGGAAAGTGTCCAAACTTTTGACTGGTACTGTACTTTAATATACACAAAGAATATCGGCCGATATATTGATATATCCTTTTTACTCCCTAATATCGGTAGCGGCATTGGCCCCCAAAAAACCCATATCGGTCTGGCTCTAATATTACCATTTAAAATAACTGTTATCTCTTTAAATATATTTTAAAATGTAATTTATCCATGATGACAAAGCTGACTTTTCAGCAGCTATTATTTCAGTCTTCAGTGTCATCCTTTAAATAGAGCATATATTCATTAGTTTATATGACTGTTGATGTGTTTTACCTGTTTGGTGGTAGTTGTTGTTTGGACGCTGGTTGTGTTTCCTATGCTCTCTTTATAAGACAGCAGAATGCTGCGGATTTTATACACCACCTGATATATTTCAATCAGCACCTCACAGGGCTCATATCTGCAGTCAAACAAACACAAACACACACACACACACACACACACACACACACACAGACGTATGCACATTAATGGACTGTTTAAACTATTGGTTCATCCCAGCTGCTGCTGCAGAAGGTTGATCTGGATATTCATGACTGTCAATTCATATTCACTGAACTCTCACTCTCACACATGAGTCTTTATGGCTGAGGAATTTATCATGTGCGATTTCTCACAGCACAGAGAGAGACAGGCACTGACACTTTAATATACACATATAGAATCATTCTTTAAATAGAGCATATATTCATTAAATCTGGGTCAACTAATTAAAGAGTTCATTACACTATGACAGAAGGGAGACGTGGGAAGACAAAGGTGTTCAAGAGAGCTAGGTAAAAAGAGAGAATGCGGGTGAGGTGTGGATCTCACTCACTTATCCTGCCAGTAGGCTTCATTAAGGCCGGCATGTTTGAGTAGAGCGGCCAAACTACAGCGACACGCCATCTCTAACACAGAGTCTCCCACTGATCCACTATTGTCCCAGTCTGCATAAAAACACACAAGTGAAGGTCAATATTTAGACAGGTACATGATAACAGAGATTATGATGTTGCTTTCTGCAATACTTGATTGGTTTTCCATTTTCGTGGAGTAAGTAAATGTAAACTGTGTTTACACAGCTTTTTAAAAATGGCGGGTGCGGTGATTCATATGGCATGCATTCGGCCAATCAACACTGATATATGTCACTGGTAGTTCCTATTGTGCTGGGTTACATTCTACTCTGAAGTAGGAGCTAATTTAGTCCCCCCAAAAGGCTTACAATAACTGAAATCGTTCCCAGTTCCTGTGTATAGTTCCCAGGCATAGATATGTATAGGTAGATACACATTCCAGCCACGAATGAGGCATCTATGTATTTATATCAATGGTTATACGAAGGAACTATGAAAACGTTCCTCTGGTGCAAAAGCCACTTTTGTAAGTGTTCGGTGCCACTAGTGGTACAGAAATGTTAAAAAAAAGAGTATGTAAATAAATGTCTTGAAATATTTTTTATCTTCTTTTCATATTCTATACACTGCCAAAAACCTGCCTCCCTCTTACCTTGACTCTCCGCAAACTCCCTCATTTTCCTCCAGAGGGCGCTGGCAGGTTCTCGTGGGGAGCCAAGAGCGAGTTCCACTAGCATTGTGTTATCTTCTGACAGCTGCAGCTCGGCTAGTCTCACGTCTCCGCAACCCATGAACACAGCCTCAGTCAGCCAACCCATTGCCCAGTCTATAGGACAACACAGATGAGTATTTATGTGAGTGTTCACACCACACAACATAAACAATAAGCTGCTGCCTCCTGGTGGCAAGTCATTACCCAGTTGTTCAAAGTCTATCTCCAGCCCGTTTCTCAGGAGTGGGTTACACAGCCAGAACTCTGCTGTCTTCTCCTGGATGGAAGGGGGTGGGCCCTGCAGCATACCTCCCAGGCATCGACCAATGGCAAGAGCCACAGACCTCTCCAGGTCTAGTAGCCATGCCCAGTCTTCTGACTCTGACGCTGTGATTGGCTCAGAGGTTTCAGATGCTTCTGCAACAGGAAGTAAGTACTGTGTGTCCATCTCTGAATTTCTTAACAGCGTGTCACACTGATGATCTATCATTTGTTATTGAATAAGTTGTTTTTGAATCGTTCGGATGTCAAACAATGTATTAAGGTATCCTGAACGTTTTCCGAGAATGAAATGTATAATTCTGGTCCTCACCCTGTGAGGTTCCTTCCAGCTCCATGTCTTCCAGGTGCGCAGTGTTGGGCAGATAACAGTTGAGCTCGTTGAGATGTTCAAGCAGAGTGAGCAGGTGAGGAAGGAGGGGTCTGACCACAGCCAATGGCAACAGGAGCAGAGAGTACATCACCTGACACAGAAGACTGCCCGCCACCGAAACAAACAGCACAGCTACAAAGAAACACACATATAACTCAATACTTGGTCTGGTTGGATCATGGGATGGCTACCATGGATGGAGGAACGGATGGCAAGATAAATGGAGGAATAACAGATGGACAGAGGGATGGATGGATGAATGGACTGACAGATGGATAGATGGATGGCTACATAAACAGATGAAGGGATGGATGGACGGACGGATGAGATGGGTGGATAAATGGATGGATGGCTACATAACAAGCCAAAGCAGGGGTGGAAAGAGAGAAGGATGGACTAATGGATGGATGGATGAATGGGAAACTACATAAATGGATGGAGGGGAAGGATGAACAGAAGGCTGGATGGGTGGATGGCTACATAAATAGATGGGAGGATGGAGGGGTGGATAATTGGATTGACTGTTTATGAATGGCTACATGGATGGATGGAAGATTGATGGATGGGGATGGATGGAGAAACAGATGGATTGATGGATAAATGGATGGATGGTTAGATAAATAAACAGAGATAGAGATGGGTGGATGGCTGGCTACATAAACAGATGAAGAGATGGATGGATGGCTACATAAATGGAGGAATGGATGAATAGACTAACTGATTACGAATGGCTACATGGAAGGATGGATGGATGGACTAATGGATTAATAGATGGCTACAAATGGCTACATAAATAGACAAAGGGATGGATGGATAAACACACAAAGAGATAGATGGATGGATGAATGGATGAAAGGAAGGGTATTTTACTGAATTAAAGGATAGGTGGATGGATGGATCAACAAATATACAGAAAATTGATTACTCCATAAATGGATAGATGGATGGATGGACGAATGGTTGCATGGACAGAAGGATGAATGGACACATGGATGCCTACATACATATGAACTGCTACTCTAGATGGATGGATGAATGAATGAAGGGAGTAACAGACAGATGGCTAGATGCATAGATGGTTAGATGGACAGATGAATGGCGCATAATGTGTGTTCTTACTGTGTAGTTTCTTGATGACGTGTTTGTCCAGTGTGCTCTCCTCCAGAAGGATGGTGGATCTCCTGAAGGTTTCGGCTGCGTAAGGCAGCAGCAGGCACAGGTGCTTATGGAGCAGCACGACGCTACTGTCATCCTACACAACACACAAAATCTATTCTTTAAAAACGCTTATTATGCAGACCGCCTCCACCTCTGGGTTCTGGAACAAGAATTAAGAATCTTTGACTAAACATGCTCACACAACAGTATTTCATTTCTTAAAACTACAATCCATAACCACTGCAACGGCAGGAGCTATCACATGGAGTGGGTTTTAACAGGAAATGTGTCACTGTTGTACCTCAGCGCCTGTGTGGATGTAGCAGTGGGCCAGCAGGTGTCTGTGAAGGGCTGACAACAGGTGGTGGAAGTGTGATGGAGCCTCTGTCTGTTTCTGGGACTGACTGAACCGCTGTTTATCGCTGTTCTTCTCCAGTTCACCAAACGCACGCTCCTGAATGAACAAACAGCATTCAAAAGGGAACAGAGTTAACAGAAAGGAGAACATATTACGATTTGTGTTTTGATTTTTAAAAGTTTCCTCAAAATATATCACACATTAAATCCCTTTTATAAATTTTATTTTTCATTTAATATACGTAATTAAATACAACAAAACATCTCAGTTGGCCTGGTTGTTCCTACAAGAAAAACTCCTGTGTAGGAAGTGGGCAGAGAGGATCAGAGACAGGTTTAAATATTTGCATATATAAATTATTATTTTAAATGATTATTATATACTGGGGTAAGTAAGTTTTTTTTAAATCAACACTTTTATTCAGCAAAAGGGACTGTAAAAACATTTATATGTTACAAAAAGTGCTATTTCAAATAAATGCTGATGTTTAAATGTAACCTAACATAAAAGAATCATAAAAAAAAGTACCATGGTTTCCACAAAAAAAAAAAAAGAGTTTTCATGTTTGCACCTGATATGTTATTGAGCCAAATCAGCACGTAGAATGATTTAAACGGATTAAACACTAAAGCCTGGAGTATGGCACTGAAAATTCAGCTTTGCCATCACAGGAACAAAATATATAAAAAAAATATTTAAACAGAAAAAAGTCATTTTAAATTGTAATAATATTTCACAATATTACGGTTTTAAATTTTTTTACTGTATTTTGTGATAAACTATAATGGCAGCCTGGTCAGCAAAGATACAGCCATTAAAAAAACATAAAAAATAACAGCAGAGAGTGTTGTATAAAGTAATTTTAAATAAAAGTATCCTTATATATATATATATTATATATATATATATATATATATATATATATATACTTATATATATTATTTATCTAAGATCTCTATATATATTATATCCTTATATTAATATACAGTGGGTACGGAAAGTATTCAGACCCCATTAAATTTTTCACTCTTTGTTTTATTGCAGCCATTTGATAAAATCATTTAAGTAAATTTTTTTCCTCATTAATGTAACACAGCACCCCATATTGACAGAAAAAAAAAAAACAGAATTGACATTTTTGCAGATTTATTAAAAAAAAAACTGAAATATCACATTGAGTCCGTGCTGTGACCACTCATATCTTTAACTCAGGTTGCTGTCCATTTCTTTGATATCCTTGAAGATGGTTCAACCTTCATATTGGTACAGCTGGTTGTTATATGATGGACTTGAGTAGAAAGCACACACGGACTATATAAGACCTACACGTCACAGGGCTGGTCAGAAGCAAAGAGGAATCAGGAGGTGCAAAGGAACTGCCTGAAGAGCTCAGAGACAGAATTGAGGCAAGGCACAGATCTGGCCAAGGTTACAAAAAAAATTTATGCTGCACTTAACGTTCCCAAGAGCACAGTGGCCTCCATAACCCTTAAATGGAAGACATTTGGGACGACCAAAACCCTTCCTAGAGCTGTCCGTCCGGCCAAACTGAGCTATCGGGAGAAGAGCCTTGGTGAGAGAGGTAAGAAGAACCCAAAGATCACTGTGGCTGAGCTCCAGAGATGCAGTCGGGAGATGGGAGAAAGGTGTAGAAAGTCAACCATCACTGCAGCCCTCCATTTGTCGGGGCTTTATGGCAGAGTGGCCCTGACGGAAGCCTCTCCTCAGTGCAAGAAACATGAAAGCACGCATGGAGTTTGCTAAAAAACACCTGAAGGTCTCCAAGATGGTGAGAAATAAGATTATTTGGTCTGATGAGACCAAGATAGAACTGTTTGGCCTTAATTCTAAGCGGTATGTGTGGAGAAAACCAGGCACTGCTCATCACCTGCCCAATACAGTCCCAACTGTGAAGCATGGTGGTGGCAGCATCATACTGTGGGGGTGTTTTCAGCTGAAGGGACAGGACGACTGGTTGCAATCGAGGGCAAGATGAATGCGGCCAAGCACAGGGACATCCTGGACGAAAACCTTCTCCAGAGAGTGCTCAGGACCTCAGACTGGGCGAAGGTTTACCTTCCAACAAGACAAATACCCTAAGCACACAGCTAAAATAACAAAAGAGTGGCTTCACAACACATCAGGACTTTCTTGGAAGCCCGAGGCGGACAGAGCCCAGACTCTCACCCAAATGAGGAGTCGAGGGTGGAGAGCCTAACGAGAGAGATATGTGCTGTCCCCCAAGGTGGGACACGACCCAACTGGACAGAACGGCTGCAGCGGCAGGAAGCAGAGGATAGCAGATAGTAGTCCGGTGTGAAAAACTGTTGATCTCCCCAAAAAGACTCAGGCTGTATTAGATCAAAAGGGTGCTTTTACTATATACTGAGCAAAGGGTCTGAATACTTGGACCATGTGATATTTCAGTTTTCTTTTTTAATAAATCTGCAAAAATGTCAACAATTCTGGTTTTTCTGTCAATATGGGGTGCTGTGTGTACATTAATGAGGAAAAAAAATTTACTAAAATTATTTTAGCAAATGGCTGCAATAAAACAAAGAGAGAAAAATTTAAGGGGGTCTGAATACTTTCCGTACCCACGGTATATATATATATATATATATGAATCATTATAAAGGATTGAATATTATATTTTTTTATATATTTGTTCTTAATTATATATTCAATTTTTTGTAATCAGCAAAATTAATAAAAGAGGGAAGAACAAAATCGAAAGGTTTCCAAAAGAGGTCCAAGATTTTTGTAATTTAGATTGGGGTCCAACGCCAGATTTATGAACGCCAGTTTTAAAATGCCAGTTTCCTTTCCTAAAGCAGAACAGGAAAAACTTGGAATGAAGAAGTATTTGAGAAAGGCAGAAATGAATATGCTTATTAAAATTCAAATCAACTGAGGCTTGAAAATGGAAAACATCTTTTGTGTCTGTCAATCTGACAACTGTTGAACCAGTGGACTGACCGTATAGAAGCCAATGCTGAGCAGCAAGGTCTTCAGGAGCACTTCAGCCAGGTGGAGATGGTCTGGAGCTTCTGAGCCTGAGCTAACACTTCCTGTGGGGCGGTCAGGGGTGGGCGGCAGTGCCAGACCTGCACTCAACTCCCCAGGTGAGCTGTATCCCAGCAGGGATGCCACATGACTCTGTTCCTGCAGGCTGTTCAGCACCATGTCCAGCTGTAGACGCTGTAATAGTAATATCACCGAATCATTAGTGGAGCGCAATGGAACAGCAGGGGTTTCAGCGGTTATCAAATATTGATATACGTGCCAGACTTGAATATTGTTGTGTTTGCGTACCTGTCCTTTAGAGAGGCTTTCCCAGCTCTCTGGACCCTGTGGTAACAGCGAGTGCAGCAGCTCCGTTCTCTCCCTGAGAGGAGGCAGCAACAGAGATGCTCCGATGGACAGCGTGCTCATTACCGCCTCAACGCACAAACAAAAATTAATTACTATGGTGTAGAAATGACTCATATGCTGGCATTCTGACATGATTCAGTTGAAAGAGTTACACTGAACTCTTGAAGGTTGTGAAAGTCATGTCTCCTTCAAACACCCTCAAAGAGAAAACAGAGCCAACAAATTCCATCCTCTTAAGAGTTTTTAACATGTGGGCAGAACTCCAGCAGCATATGCAAGCATTCTGTTTGGCTAAAGTTGTTTACTGTTTTGTACTGATGCCAGAAATGATAGATTGTACAGTTGCAGCTTTTGTTTTTTAAAGAATTTTGAACACACAAAAAAATATTTTGAGCATTAAAACAATTCTGTATGAAAACACCCAGTAGATATAATACACATTTAAAATAAATAATTCAATATAATAAAAAAATTTTTTTTATTATGTTTAATAAAAGAGTCACAGTAGCTTTCACAATGGCTACAACTTCAGCTTCATGGCTACAATTTCTATGTGTATTTTGCACCAGTTCCCCACAAAATAAGAGGTTTTCTCTTGAACGCAGTGCTCTTTATTCACAAATTATTTTTTCCTTTTTTTATATATATTTTTTGTTATATACATTTCATTGTCATTAGTAAATTAAATAAGCAACTTGGATGAAAACACAGCTACTGACAAATAACATATGCCTTGCCAAGTATAATTTTCCAAAGAGCACCATAAATCACAAAACAAAACAGATATTCATATATGCATAACTGTTTAGCACATTCTGCGAGCTTTGTTTCTTCTAATCTGAATTTAAGGTAATAAATGACAAAGGTACATTACTTTTCAAAAGTTTGGTGTCGGTAAGATTTTTAAATGTTTTTGAAAGAAGCCTCTTATGCTCACCAAGGATGCATTTGTTTGACAACAATACAGTAAAAATATTTTGGATTCTCTGATGAATAGAAAGTTCAAAACAACAGAATTGATTTTGAAAGTGAAATCTTTTGTAAATTTGAATTGTCTTTACTGTCTCTTGATCAATTTAATGTTTCCTTACTGAATTGTAAATGTAAGTATATGCAAAAATTTCTGAATTTTGAAATAAACAGTAACTGTAAGTGATACTGATGTGGCATATAACATTTCAAAAAAAGAAAATGCATAACAAAAACACACTAAAGCCCACTGTTTCATAGCAGACCTGTTGTATGGAGTCAGGTACATTAGAGTCAATGAGTCTGAAGAGCAGGTTCCTGAGGGGCCGACCCTGAGCACCCAGCACTGTGGCACCCGTTCCCCCTGCATGGGCCAGCGACAGGTGGATGGATAACAGTTTCATACACAACAACAAAAACTGGTGATGTTCCCTGGAGAAGAAACAGAGAGGGCGAGAGTGAGAAGTTGAAGTCTAGAGTGAGATGAGAAGTATAGAGTGACCTTTACAGAGTGCCAGGCCATATGCTGCTCTGACCCCATCCCTGGGGCATGGTGACGGTTATTGGCTAGTGCTAGTTACCCCTGTGGCTGTGTGTGTGTGTGTGTGTGTGTGTGTGTGTGTGTGTGTGTGTGTGGCATTACAGCTATATGAGTGTCTGCAGCTGACATTGACATTGACACAGATAAACCAGAATTCTTGTTTGCCTATGCAAAACTCTCTGCCACAGTTCTCTGGTGTGCTAGGTGGTTGCTAGGGCATTCTCTGCCAGTTGTTTAGCTGTATGGTGGTTGCTATGTAGTGATGAGAGAAAAATTAAAACCTGACGTAGAAACTTGGAAGCTAGAGTTAGAGGTTCATAGTATGAGCAATAGAATAAACCCCAATCATTAGAGCACCAAATAAAAAAATAAAACAAAACAAAACAAAAAAAAGTTATGGATGGGGATGTTCTCTTAAAACAAAGATTTTAAAAATAAAATATGAGAATATATGCGGCGCAATGCAATGCAACACGTAAAAAGACAGCATTATAATAGTAAAGTCCCAATGGACGGCAACAAAGCCATTTATAATGGGTTTATTCGTTTGTTCGTCCTAAACTTAAAACCGCATAAAAACATTTCATTACACCAAATAATGTTGATTTTAGCAGCATCATATGACCCTAAGGTATCTGGAGCTTCTACATTAATGGGAACAAGACATTTACACACTCTATCTTTCGTTGGAGATACTGGGAACATTTACAGAATGAAATGTTCTGACCTCAAGGTCAACATACATCACTTACCATTTTTCTTTTTTTTTTGGGAAGGCCCCTCAGCAGTGAAAATTCTGCGATATTTTCTTAATCTGTAGGGACAGCTTTTTGGAATCTCAAAGCTTGAAGTCGACAGAGTAAACTACTGACATCTGGCATTGCAAATGTCTATGAATCAGATTGGCAGGTTTCAAGCACAGCCCATGTCTCCATAATATGAAATTATATTCATCTTCTTTATAAAGTATAACAAAAATTTGTAAATTCTAATTTAAACAAAAATAAAAGAATAACTCAAATGAGAAAACTTTTTTAGAAAAAAATATTAAAATTAAAATAAAAAACGTAAATAAAATGTATTAAAATTAATAAATATGTTTAAATCTATCCATATCCACATACCTACCTATCAAAGAACGAGATTTGTTGCATGATTTGCTTTTAAAACAGCAATATCTGACACTCTGTGCCTCTATACATACATTAAACTGTACATATTTTCGATTAATGGTTTGTGGTTCAAATCACAATCCATCATTTGTAAATCTGGGTGGGTTGGTGCTGGGTTTTTACCTCTTAGAGGGGAAAGGTGCAGGTGGTGTGTCCCCACTGATACTATCGCAGTAACGCTCCAGGAAACTGCGGAGGTATGTAAACGTGCTCTCCTCGAGATCCACACAAAATGGCCTGTGCCAAGCCACCAGCTGCCTGCCAGGCGCACAAACACACATTGATAACTCACACTCAGTCCTGTCAGGAAAACAATGGAACTGAATAGCTGTGAATAATGGAAAATGAAAAATGTGAATGTATTAATACATTAGCGGTGAAACTCACGCCAGGTTTTTGATTACGTTTTTGATTTGTGAAAATGAGAAAGGTGCCGTTTCCCGTAGGCTCAAACTCATTTAAGGATAAACTGCTTTTGGTTAGGGTTTAGATCAGGAAGCGACCGAACATGCATTGTGGAAAAGCCATCAAATCTCAACTAATGAAATACAGCTTCCTCTTTCTACTCACCTGTCTGTAGGAACCGCTGTCCAGGCCAGGCTGTGGGACGTGCCTGCAGTAATCTGCTGTATTGACACCCCTTCTAAACCAATCACTTTCTTGGGTTTGGTGACTGGCGTTGAGGTATGGCCCTGCCCACACTGCCCCATGGCATTGTTGCCCCAAGCAAATACTTCATTTTCTACAACACAAACCAATGAAATGACTCAAGCATTTTCTTAAAGAAAAAACTTAATGCAGCATCAATCTGAGAATTTAATTTCAGTGAAAAACGACTTTTTCTCACACAAAGCTAGCATATGGCTTCAGAAAATTTGGAATGTAGCACACAAGTTGTATAGACTAATTTTATGAAATCTTTTTCACACTTAAAAGTATCAGTTCCCATTTACTGTATCATCAAAACCTTTTTTAGAGGTTTGGAATTACATGAAGGTGAGCAAATAATGAAATTAAAAAAAAAAAAGTTAATTATTCCTTTAATCCTCAACAGTGTTACTGCAAACTAATGCTAAAAAAACAACTAATTAATGTAACTAACTGAAACTAATTGAAATAAATCTGAAATAAAAAAAATAAATATTTGCTTGGACAACTAAATGAAATACGTGAAGTACTTAAAAAACTACTAAAACTGAAATAAAAAACAAATAAAGCTACATGAAAAAATACTTAAAAAAACAAACCTAATAAAAATTACAAACTCACAAAGTAAGTTCCTAAAACTTTACCATCAAAAATAAATATGACAAAATAAATATAATAATATGATATAAATATAAAAAACTAAAATAAAACTCACTGCAGTGAAACAATTAATTGTCTAAATTTTTATAAAATTTCTATTAAATTAAGTTCTACTAAGCAATTAAAAAAGTATATTAAATAAATTAAATTAAAAACGCAGTTTAATATCAAACTCTGCAGACGTTAGGAAAAAAAATGCAGTTTGCAGCAGAAGTTGCCACTATCAGAGCAGAAATTACACATTTCATCTTTTTTTTTTTTTTTATCTAATACATTAATACTAGTTTCTTTTCCTATTTTGTTTCTCCATCTCTCTTACCGTGAGACAGAGCGAGACAGTGGCTGTCTCCACAGGAAATGTCTATGATTTTAGTAATACTGAGCTCCTCTATTAATCGAGGTCTGAGTGAGGTGGTCTCAGACGAGCCGCAGCCGAGACACGAGCCGCAGCCCCATGCAAACACCTGCATCACACACACACAGGAGAACACAGAGACACAAGAATTTATATGGGTGTATAACAGTATATGTTTACTCAGCGATATGTGTGAGGTTGTGTATACCTGGCCAGCAGATGTCAAAGCCAGTGACGACTGGCTCCCAGCACACACTTTTCTGATAATGAAGCCATGAAGGGCCTCTATCACTTTAGGCCTGTACACACGGTTTGTGTCCCCATGTCCCAGTTTACCTGCAACACAAACACAGAATTTACATGTAGAGAACTGCCTCTGACATGGACAATAATAATTTAAGGTGTGTAAGAGGCCGTGTCTGCACTTGTTTCACAACTGGCTCTATATTTTGCCTGATAAACACACTTTACAGCAGCTTTATTTGAAATAGGTTTGAGCCTGTCATGATGTTATGTCTGATAGTGCTACAATACAGAACAGAGCACTCTGAAGGGTACACAGCTTTGCTGTTTCATATGTACACACTGATTTTGATCCAGAGTGTTACCATGACAAGCTTGAAAACTCATGAGTATAGTTGTTAAAATTCTTACATTAAATAAAACTTGACTCAAATATTGCGTCTTTGTGTGCTGTTCAATTCAAATTGTTCCATTTAAGTGAAAAAAAAAACATGAAAATCTATTTTCACGGATAGCCATCGAGTGAACAAAAGCTATTGAGTTTTGCAGTTAGAGACTGGCCGATAGTTCTTTTTTGTGACCAATTTAGAATATTATGTTTGAATGAATTATTAAATGAAATAAAAATGACAGACAGACAGACAGAGACGATAGATAGATAGATAGATAGATAGACAGATAGACAGATAGACAGATAGATAGATAGATAGATAGATAGATAGATAGATAGATAGATAGATAGATAGATAGATAGATAGATGTTAAATTACAACTGATTTTGGTGTAAAATATGGACTTCTAGGGAAAACATTTAAATACTACAGAAGCATATAATACGGACACTTTATATGGAACATCTGCATACCGTTGTCTCCTCCTCCAAAGGACCAGACGATTCGTCCATCTTGAGCCACAGCAATGGTATGAGAGCTGCCACAGGCCACTTGCCCGACCCCACTGATGTCCTTCACCAGAGTGGGCATGTTACGACTGTGACTGTCGCTGTGACCTACATGACAGGCAGACAGAGTAAAAATGAGACTGAGACAGACAGGCAAAACTTCTGACACAACAGTCTGACTCATTGTCTGACAAATTATTTCACTGTGGATTTGAGAAAAGTCTGTGCAGTGTGTACTGTGCACAGCAGTCATTCAAACCATAAAAACCACCTCACAAAAATCAATAGTGAATTGTATTTCACTGACAACACTATATACTAGATATACTAGATCCTCAGGTGTGTGTGTGTGTGTGTGTGTGTGCGCGTGCGTGTGTGTTTAGTGATGCTGAGAGTCTGTAAGAGGAGAGTGATGTACCGAGTCGACCGAAGTCGCCTTCCCCCCAGGTGTACAGCTCTCCGTCATTAGTCACCGCGGCGCTGTGTCTGTATCCAGCAGAAACACACACCACCACCTACAATACACACATAGGAAACACACACACACTTTGACAAATGCAATACGACAAACTAGTTTGTTACATTTTTTAAGAAATATTAGTGGTTGTTAGAGTGTTTGTGGTTACTGTGGCATTGCTATGTGATTGCTAGGGTGTATGACTGATTTCACCATGTCGTGTTGTTGCTTGGGAATCCAGGGGTTGCTAGGGCATAGCTATGAGGTCACTAGGGTGTTTTGGTTGATTTTAGAATGTGGCTATGCAGTTGCTAGTGTTCTGTGGTTACTAGGGCATTGCTATGTGCTCGCTATAGTGATCTGGTTGATTTTTAGTATGTTTGGTTGTTGCTGGTGGAATTCAGGGGTTGCTGGGGCACTGCTATGTGGTCATTAGCATGTTTTGATTGATATTATAATGTCTATGCAGTTGCTAGGGTGTTCTGTGGTTGCTAAGGAATTGCTATGTGGTCGCTAGGGTGTTCTGAGTGATTTTTAGCATTTTGCTATGCAGTTGCTAGGGTTCTGTAGTTGCTAGGGCATTGCTACTGTATGTGGTCGTTCGGGTGTTATGACTGATTTTTAACATGTTTCTTTGCAGTTGCAAGGGTGTTCTGTGGTTGGTAGGGCATTGCTATGTGGTTGCTAAGGTGTTCTGTGTGATTTTACAATGTTGCAGTTGCTTCGGTGTTCTGGGGTTGCTAGTGCATTGCCTTGTGGTCGCTAGGGTAATTTTTTTGGAAGTTGTTATATTGTTGTTAGGGCATTAAGGGGTTGCTAGGGCATCACTGTGTGGTTGCTAGGGTAGTTTCTATTGTGTTCTGGGGTTGTGTTTGTTAAGGCATTGGTAGGTATTCTGGGTTTGCTAGGGCATTGCTATGCAGTTGCTAGGGTGTTGTGGTTGCTAAGGCATTGTTGTGCAGGTGTTAGATTGTTCCGGGTGATTGCTAAAACATTGCTATGCAGTTTCGATTGTGTTGTTGGGTTGCTAAAATGCTACAGTGGCGTTAGAGGTTGTTTTTATATTCTATATTCTAAGTGATTTTAGCATGTTGCACTACAGTTGCCAGGATGTTCTGGATTTGCTAGGACATTACTATGTTGTTTCCAGGGTGTTGCTATATGGTTCCTAGTGTCCTCTTAATGATTCCAGCATGTTACTATGCAGTTTATAGGGTGTTTTGGGTTCTAGGCTAAGGTGCATCTTGTTTCTAGGGTGTTCTAAGCAGTGTTGGGCAAGTTACTCTGAAAATGTAATCAGATTACTGATTACTCCTTTTAAAAGTAATCACGTTACTGTTCTGATTACTTTATTTCAAAAGTAATTAGTTACATTACTAGTTACGTTACTTTTTTCTCCATGAAATTTATGAAATCCCAGCATAAATGCTCCCGATAAATATTTGTTACTAAAGCATCAACATTCACAGAAAACACGGTTATTTTAACTAAGCCAAGCGGCTGCGGCAGTGAGGTTTTGGCATTGCCAGAAGCAGCAAATAGTGCTGCTTTTATAATCTCTAAAAAGATGACATCTCAGTTCATCTCAATCTCACAAATCTCTGTTATAACACAATAAATATATGCATAATGAATCTTTCATAATGTCTACAATTCGTGTTATAATCAGAGGATTCGTGAACACGCAAAATTCAGCTCAATGCTGCAAACACGTGTTATAGCCAAAATAGAAACTCTGCATAGTTAGTGTAATCGTTTATATTTATATTAGTTCATGTTGCTTTTGTGTAATAGATGAATAACAATTTATTTGTTTGAGTTTTATTTTTAGATATTTTGATTTTGCGGGAGTCCCGTGAATCATTTTATTCTCCCGCATCCCGCACACACACGAGTCTCTGCACTTGCCTATCAAGTCTTGTCCCGCACTCTGTTGCGTCGGGTCTCGCGGGAGCAGGTCTTTAATCCACTGGCACTTGACTCGACAATGCGTGTGCTGCATCTTTTTTACAATCTCCAGATTATAAAACACTGCATTCTGTCAGCAATGTAACGCGGAAGTAACGTATAGAGACTTCGGCTTGTAACTATACTAAACTATTTGGAAAATTATAACGTGTTAAATTACTCCGTTACTAAAAAAAGTAATCAAATTACAGTAATGCGTTACTAAGTAATGCGTTACTGCCCAACACGGGTTCTAAGGTGGCTAGGATGTTGTTATGGTGTTGCTAGGTGGGTGTTCTAAGGTGGTGATATATGGGGCAACTTTTTGAACATGTGTGTGGGCACTTTGCCATGAGAAGGCAACAAAATTGCCTTCTCTTTCAATCCAAGAGAAAGTTCGTGAAATACTTAGACGGTCGAGGGGGACCAGTGTCTCTCACCTGGTTGCCTGTTGACGGCAACATTGCTCAAAAAGTTGCCCCGTGTATCATCACCTTTAGAGTGATCTGGAATGTTGTCCACTGGTCCAAGTCAGATGATATGCCCAGGGATATGATTTCAATTAGACAGTCACATCCAAACATAAAAAAAATCATAATGTAGAAAACACACTCTCACCTTTCCTAAAAGAGGGCCTTGTATAATCTTGGGGTATTTCTGTGTGGCGCTGTTCCCATGGCCCAGTTTGCCGTAATCTCCATCTCCCCAGCTGAACACCTCTCCCTCCGCCGTGACGGCGAGCGTGTGTCCGTCTGATCCCTTGGAAGACGACACCTTCCTCATGGTACGAGGCGGTTCCAGAACCAGCTTTTTGGGCATGGACTGGTTATTAGAGTCTCCCAGTCCCAATCGACCATAACTACCCTTCCCACAAGCCTTCACTGCACCATCAGCAGATACAGAAAACGTGCAGTACTGGCCTGCCTCAATCTGCAGGTGGAAAGAGAAGAGCACCATTTAGAGCCAAGTGAATTGAATCAACTGTGATGGAGATTGCCTAAACTGTATTAGTGAAAGGGCACAGTTTATTAAGATGTGGCTGCTGTTTTCTAAATTGCATTTCTCAATAATAATGAAAAGACATGTCTGTTTTAAAAAGCAGAGACTTCAGATTAGGTAACCAGTCTTTGCACAATACATACTCTTAGTTAGAGAGGAAACAAAGAAATTTAGTTCAATAAGCTGGTCTACTATTATTTATAATGCAGTCAGTAACCACTATGAAACTGACGGCATTATAAACTATATACTGTTTAAATAAATAAATAAGTAAGATAACTTCTTGTGGCATCTTAAAGCTGTAACAAAAGGCACAAAAATCTTAAATAAATAAAAGTAGAAAAATATATAAATATTAAAAAAAATACAATAAATAAAAAAGGACAACATATGCCCTATGTTTCAGAATTCAATATGACATATTTAATTTTGATGAATTTTTACAAAAAAATAATAATTTAGTAAGCAAATTAATATTATTACAGATCTCACCCCTTTTTCTCCCTATCATTTCTTGTCACCTCTTAAAGCTGTAATAAAAATAAATAAATAAATTAAATAAAGACACAAAAATCTGCAATAAAATAATTAAATGTATAAATAAAATGTTTAAAATATAAAATGAAATGAAATGAAAGAATGAATGAATGAAAAAGGAAAACAGGCCATTATTACCAGATTTCAATTGCATATTTCATTCAATCATTTAAAAAAAATCATAATAATTTGGCCCTATATGATGGATCTGTTGTCATGCAGCTAACAATTTAATTTACTGTACATTTTCTATTTATTTCTGTCATACAGGAAAGTGGAACGAAAGGACCTTTTAATTAAAAGTTCTTTTGTAAAACTGTCAAACTGAGCGTTGCGATCCGACTCATTAAATTTTTCTTCAAGTGGTCTGTCTCCTCCTCCCCATGCTGTCTCTGTTGGAATTAATGTTAGCTTCACGACGGCTTCCAGTTATTTGGATTTTCAATACACTTGAGAAACATAAACCCACACAAACCATTTGTGCATCGCTGAAGCCCTGAGCCAGTTTGGGCTGTAAAATCTTCTCCAGCGTTCCCTCGGCGAGTTGATGGCTGCTGTTGCTGCCCCACACGTACACCATGACGGCATCAATTTCGGAGCCGGAGGAAGAGGAAGAGCCCGCACTGCATGAGCACAGGCAGTTAGAGGCCAGGGTGCAGATCTACAACACACATGCACATATACAGATTAAAAGCGTACTTATCAGAATAAATAGTGGCCAAAGTCTCTCATACTCAGCCTGAGAATTTTTTTTATAACACATTATACTACAGTCTGAGAACGCTTGTAGGTTTATTCACACAAACACACCTCTTCAAAGAGGCAAAGAGCAACATGCGAGAGGCTACAGAGTCCATCTGCATCTTTTTTCAGCACCTGAGTATTGATGGATTCACCACGAATAGCCTGTAACAACAAACAACAAATTAATCCCAATAATATTAGCAGTTACAATATAGATTGCTAATTGAAATACTATAGAACCACAAAACCTGATAACATACTTAATGCATGTCACTGATACATCAATGTGATCAAGTTTTTATTCTAACAATGTTCTAACCACAGCCTTTAGCTCTGACAAAATAAAATGGTGGCGTATTGCTTGAAGTTGCAATGAAATGGAAGTAGTGACAGATCCTTTCTCCCATATTATGATTTAAGGCTGTAAAATGGATTTTCAGAAAAGAAAAACTGTAGGGTAGGGGCTTGGTTCAATCCATTGGTTGTTGATTGAATAATTAAGAATTACGAGGTCAAAACAAATTTGAAATTTTTTTTACGCATACACGGTTCACAACTGTTCACAATAAGATAGATATAGAAAAATAGATAGGACAAATTTTATTTTCATGCCGACACAATGTGTTCCAGATGATGGGTTCTTTCCAAGACATCTTGATAATGGCTGGTCAATATGACTCGAAAATAAAAGCATACATATATGTTTTCAAATTCACTAACACCACCCATTCAAATGGTCTATTAAATGATAGGAACATAAAGTGAAACTGCAATCACAACCCAGGTCACT
Organism: Sinocyclocheilus anophthalmus; assembly: GCA_018155175.1. Lineage (NCBI taxonomy): Eukaryota > Metazoa > Chordata > Actinopteri > Cypriniformes > Cyprinidae > Sinocyclocheilus > Sinocyclocheilus anophthalmus. The sequence continues at coordinate 218,748 of JADLZN010005078.1, forward strand.
TCTGTAATGGATTAAAACTAAATATTCATAGAGAAATCTAAATGCAGAGTAGGACTTGTGAGGTGAAAAGTGACCTGAATGCTAAAGTTGGCTAAAACGCAACATCTAAATCACTGTTTGACTATTGGTTAGCATTATCAAGTGGCCCAGGCAACATAGGTCGACATTAGCATGAAAGGAAATTAATTTACTATGTTTACTCCACCTCACCAAAGTACTGAACTTTGTACTCCGGATTAGGAGAATCTTTAAAGGGGTCATATGATGCGATTTCAAGTTTTCCTTTCTCTTTGGAGTGTTACAAGCTGATTGTGCATAGATAAGATCCCTGAAGTTGCAAAGACTAAAGTATCAAAACCAAAGAGATATTCTTTATCAAAGTTAGATCGGCCCCGCCCCTAAAACAGCTCGTATACCACGCCCACACATATTAGTACTAGTGGAACTATTTGGCTTATGACGGCACAAAGTGCACGCAAAGAAAGATAAGGCGTGGTTTCAGTACCACCGCAGTTAGGTATGAAGCAGCAATTGTCAGGGAGACGCTGTGTCTGTTTCTACAGGAAAGCAGAGCACTTTATTTTGGCCTTCGAAAAGTGAGTGCATTTAGGACATCTTTAGATTATTTACAACAGAAAGCAATCATGTTTATGGATTGACGTAGAACGACTAGTGCGTGAAACATAGGAGAGGAGGAATTCTGACTTTGCTCTATGACAATCTGGTACGTCTGGATCAGATACTGAAGTATGTTGTTATTAGTTAGTTATTGTATTGACTGTTCAAATGCAGCGTTGCGATCGTGTTGTGTGTGTAGTGTGAGCGCACGTTGTTTTGGTGTGTGGAGGGTGTGTGAGAGAGAGAGAGAGAGGAGAGAGAGAGAGAGAGGCGAGAGAAGAGGATGAGTGGAGGAGATGAGAGGAGAGAGAGAGGAGAGAGAAGGGAGGAGCGAGAGAGACCGAGAGAGAGAGAGCGAGACAGTGTCACATCACAGTGGAGTTAGCTGTCTTAATCGTGGCTTGTGTACTGTAAACACATACCAGTTTCATCACTGTGTCTGTCACACGACTGTTCCCTTTTGGGCTTAAACTGATGGTAAAACTAATGACATTAAACTGTCTTGACATTTACTTTGAAAGACGAAGCTCGCGATTATGGTAAGGTGGTTACATTTACAACGAGTGCCTGTGGTGTCGGTCAATCACAATGACTGGGTCAAGGCGGCCAATCAGAGCAGGGACTGTGCTGTTGGAAGGAGGACTTTGTAGAAAACGATAGCGTTGAGAGAGCGCGGGGCATAGAGGCCCTAGCAATAATGTCCAGTATTGGAAAAACAATAATGTGTTGTCCAGTTGCGAACCATTGAGAAGTAGGAGTATTAGCCGGTCAACATATTCTGTTACACCAAATACACAAAATAATGATCTTTAAAAAAGCATAAACAACAGTGAACCTTGAACAAGACAGCCTCTTTAGTAGCGGAAGAAACTTCTGCTGAACTTCAAGCACAGAAGCCTTGAAGTAGACATATTTCCCATTGATTAAGACATGAATAAATTAGAGCAAGGCACATGGCATGTCTGGTGTGGCTCAGGCGGCTTTCAGAGCTGGGAAGACAGCCAAGAGCTCCCGGTCAAATGAAAGCTACAATCTTATTTAGAGTAAAGAGAAATGTTCAATCCATTCCTGCCCTCAATGAGAGGAATACATAATAATGGTAAACTACTATATGGCGCTAATGTATTAGCAGTAACATTTAACAAAAATGACTTCCTTTAAGTGCTGAGGGAGGGATGAACAAATGGAGGAAAGTATTAGCCTAGCCTCAGTGCCGTAACTCTATACTCTCTGTGCGTTTGAAAGAGGCACAGCTTTCTAAATTAGAGCCCATTATCCACTGGTATTACTGTATATTACTTCACTCATGCCATTAGCATGACCGCTAGGTCAACCGCATGGTGCAGGAACACACCGTGTGCTGGCGCATCTGTTGCAGGGTTTGATGGATCAGCTCGTAGCCCACTCCAACTGTTTCAGTCGTGGTGGAGGAAGAGGAGGCGGCCAACGCCACCTCCACCCACTCCAGAAGGAAGCGCAAGGATCCTCTTTGTAAGGCTAACGAGAGAAGGAGCTCCAGGGATAGCCTGCGACCCGCCCGATCCGCCCCGGACCCACTGACCGCCGTCTTCTTTAGGAAGTCTCCAACTTGCATAAGACAGTCAAGCCCCACTGTCGGGATCTTGTTCTCGTTGGCCAAGGAAAGAGGAGGCAGGGCGGCCAGGACTGAAGACGCGGTGGCCAGTACCTCGTTGCACAGAGCGACGTCCGGTGGGTTCTCAAGACGCCCCCTCTGCCAACTCTGCCTCAGTAGGGCAAAAAGGAGACTCAACCCAGTCCGGACTCCCATTTCAATGAGAACGTCTGTGCCCGACTTTGAACGGGAACTGCCTGTTGGCCAAGGCTCAGACACTGACTCCAGAGCGCCCCCTTCTGCACTGGAGGATGAGGGTTGGGGAGGCAGCGGTGCTCGGAAACGGTCGTGATATTTGCTATGGAGGGCGTAGAACACCCTCTGGAGGATCACCAGTCTGTGGTGCAGGGATAGGGCAAAGGGGGTCCTCGCCAGCATGCGGTGGGCCAGGCATCGCTGACTGTGGAGCAGTGCGGACAGATATTCCTCCTTCTCCTCCTCAGCGCTGGATTCGTACTGGAAGTCGGGCAAGCGTGGACCCATTAGGTCTTGCACTGGCTGAGCCAAGCCCACAACCTCCTTGTTGTAGACCAGTTTTGCATAGAGAGCAGCAGCTCCGTGCCGTGTGGCGGTCTGAACGCTGTCCTCCGCCGCCCAGGAGCTGTTCAGGTGCTCCTGCCACTTGAGCATCACGTGGGTCTGAGAAGGCACCATCACTGTACATTATTCACACACAAGAGGCACAAAGCTGGAAGAGAGAAAAAGAGAGAAGAAATTTAAAACACTGTTCAAGACTTAGCAAAGATTTTCGATGTGAGTTTGAAGGTTTCCGGTACAAACCCTACATGGTATGAGACACCGCAATTATACCCGAGCAAAAAACTTAAGGTGTGGTCACATTTACCATTGTTCTGAGAAATGGCATGGGCAAATTCCAGTCATGTCAGTAGGAATCTGTCTGACTGGGAGTTTTAAGTGAGGGTAAAAAAGATTTTGCTCGTGCTCACACGAATTCACCATGTTGTCCAACAGAAAGCTAAGTGGGTTTGAAAGCGACTTATGTGTGAGAGGTGCTTCATGCATCACTATGCTGCTGACACTATTTTTGCCTATGAAATGAACATCTTTTTGCACTTTGCTACTGGGAGAATCACATATTCTAAGTTCACATTGCTCTTCTTAGCCGAAAGGATGTTAAAGTTGTTGAATTAATAAATACCTTTAATTGTAATAAATAATAATAAATACTTAATAGTAATATAATCTAAATGTATAAATATAATTACAAAATAAAACGAAAGAAATATTCTAAAACATTACATACTTTGAATTCCGTAGGCTGTTTTAAACAAGAGGCATCACAACTTCTGACCTCTATGATGCCTCATTGTTACTAAATAATAAGGAAGCATGGCATTTATCCAGTCAAGTTTCTAGGCAGCTCAATAGGTTTTGGAACAGAGCTTGTGTCTGGCATCTTCACAGTTTTGTTTGTTATGGTGCATCTTGCATTTCCATTCATAACGCAAACCATGGACATGTTACCCATACTATTCAAATTATTTGTCGACCAATGTGTGTATTACAATGGTTCATTCTTAAATAATATTTGGTCCCCCTCAATCCAGAATGTGTGGTTACATCCTTGTAAGAAACAGGCTACAAACTGCTCTCCTCCAATAACAGACGTGCGTGTCTCTCCTCCAGGGCCTTTCTGAAAGAAAATTTCTTGACAGACTGCGCTTGTTTTCCCCAGTCAGGATGTAAGAAATGTACCAGAGAACATATGTAGAAGTGAATCAAGGTCATTTTCCTGAGGCATGGTTTAATTAAACATGAGGAACACATCGACACAGCTTACTTATGCCGATGACTATGGAACGATATTCCGGACAATTTTCAAATAGAATAGCAAATTGTATTTTCAATTGCGTTTTCAATATGTGGACGCATAAATTGTAAAATTGCAAATCCTGCATTAGCGTTTGCATTTTCGCTTTCGCGAACGCAGTGACTGCCAAATTTCAAATGAAAAAGCAAAGTCCATTTGCAACTGTATTTCCCATGTCTTAGGAGTTACGAGCCTGTCATATTTAAATAGCAATATTAATTACCACGTCTGCTTTTTCACTCTCGCTGCGTCGCGCATGTAACCTGCCAAAACTCAAATGGAATCGCAATTCCTTTTGCATTTGAATTTCCCACGTCTACATGGAAAGCTGCCAATCAATGTGAGGGGGCGGGGCTATACTAGGGGGCGTGTTTGTGTTGGGAGGTGACGTCACTCACAGACGACCGTGCCGAATGCTCTGATCAATGGAGGTAATCGGTAAAGGCTTCGCTAAAGGCAGCTACCAATCAGTTTCACACCTGTGTGAACGAACAGACAGTGCAATCTTCTTGGCACAATACATAATTATGTCTTTTTACCCCAAATGTAGGATATTCCCCTGCTAACAGCGGGTTGTGTATACGCAACGGTTACGCACAATAGGTCAATTCCCTATAAACCAAACGCTTTCACCTGGCTCGCATCTCTCCCTGTTTACTTCACTTACACTTTTAATCGTACTAGAGAGCGTGTCCACCGGCTCAAGACCTTTACCGTTTGCACCCCACTTGACTGCATTAAGCAAATCAACAATATCTATACTTATTTCACCTATACTTTATATTTTTCAACAGTTTGATATACGTTATGGAGTTTGTGTGGTCCTCGACGTGGCAGCCCGAAGAGACTGGCGACAGGGTGGGGAGACCTGCCTCAAAGATCCTCTCGACGATTTCAGCCTTATTAAAGGTCTATGAGGCGCAGAGTGTGAAAAGAACGCAAACTCTCTATTACGGATACAAAGTGTAAAGTGGAGAGTAAACTAGTGAGAGATGCAGAGAGAGACAGGTTGGAAAAGGCGTTTGGTTTGTGGCTCCCGCTGTTCAGGGATCATCGCTACATTTGGGGTTTAAAAATACAGAGCAAAAGACATATTTATGTATTGTGCCAAGAAGGTTGCACTTTCTGTTCATTAACACAGGTACGAAACTGATTGGTAGCTGCCTTTAGTGGAGCCTTTACCGATTACCTCCATTGATCAGAGCATTCGGCACGGTCGTCTGTGAGTGACGTCACCTCCCAACACAAAAACGCCCCTAGTATAGCCCCGCCCCCTCACAATGATTGGCAGCTTTCCATGTAGACGTGGGAAATTCAAATGCAAAAGGAATTGCGATTCCATTTGAGTTTTGGCAGGTTACATGCGCGACGCAGCAAGAGTGAAAAAGCAGACGTGGTAATTAATATTGCTATTTAAATATGACAGGCTCGTAACTCCTAAGACATGGGAAATACAGCTGCAAATGGACTTTGACTTTTCATTTGAAATTTGGCCGTAGCTGTGCGCTCGCGAAAGCGAAAATGCAAACGCTAAAGCAGGATTTGCAATTGCATTTGGATTATGTCACAATTTATGCGTCCACATATTGAAAACGCAATTGAAAATACAATTTGCTATTCTATTTGAAAATTGTCCGGAATATCGTTCCATAGATGACAGCAATAGTCATGCTTCACAGATAAAGCGAATCACGGGGCCTCACATCTTTGTGACTCTTTACTCAGAAGGTTTAGACTTCACCCTAATTTAGTTAGTATGTGTAAAACGGATTACAGACTCTAGCAGCTGTAACTAGCCTACAAATAACCTAATGAGAGATGATGTGAAGATGAAAACAGCATGATAACACACAGGGTTCACCTTTCTGGGTCTCTTTCCAAACGGAGACATAGCTTTCATCTGAAGATGTAACAATGAATATCTCTACTTGTTTTGAGAGCTGTGACATTTAAAAAAAACAGTTTGAGTATGTGATGTATTAGTTCAAACTATAACCTGTAAGCTCCAAAGAAGATGGAGGCATTTTATTATCCCAGCATTGACTTTTTATGGCTATCCCCTTAAATGTAGCTACATATCAGGAACATACACAAAGTACAAATACAACAAGTTGTATTACTGTTCTCTGTTAAATACGATAACAGATTTCTACATATCTGCCTATTTCTAGTTACATAACCAACACTGAAGACTGGAGTAATGGCTGTTGAAAATTCAGCTTTGTCATCACAAGAATAAATACATTTTAAAACATATTCGTGACGAGTGGGGGCGGGTCCGACACTGTCGTCACTCCTCCCTTTTATCCTTCCGGAGCTCCTCCGTGAGACTCGAGACCGATGAGTGGTGCAGGTGTCGTTCATCATCAATTACTCCACCGGCCTCGCTCCGTTCCCACGGCTCTCGGCCCCGCCCCCACTCGTCACAATATTAAAATAGAAAACAGTTATTTTAAATTGCAATATATCACAACATTACTGATTTTACTGTAATTTTGATTAAATAAAGTCACCTTGGTTAGCATTTCGAAAACATTCATTAAAAAAACCTACTGACCCCGAACTTTTAAACAGTAGCCTGACTATACATGATCTTTTATTTATCATACACAATATTAACTTTCACAACTTTTACAATGCTCTAAAGATGGGTTATTTCCATTTTTGAGTATAAAAAGAGGAAATGAGGAAACTCCAGTGGTTAGGATGAGATACATACTCATGATGTTTTATTTCAGTCTCGGAAAACATGATCAGCTAACATATGAATATGAAACCTTCCTCGATTATATTTGGAAATCAGTAGCCATTCAATCAGTAATGACTGACATGATGAATCCAACACTTGCACAGCAGTGTGATCTAAAATGGAAATCCAGGACTAAAACCTTGAATAAACCAGACACCATCAGCCTGAGAATTGAGCAACCTGGACGCCTGCCTCAGTTTCTTTCAGGTCAGTGAAACCGGGTGGCCTTCTCATCACTTTGAGCAAGTTACCACCACCTCCTGTTGGTCAGTGTCCATGAGCAACATGACCCAGCACTTCCACGTCTGCCCTGAGTCTTACACCGCGGGATTTATTACACTCCACAGCCTCTACGGTTTCAGTATGTATAAAAATAAAAAGGATGCTTCTCAAAGCTGCTTCACAGTTATGTGGGAGGTGGTGTGGGACCGAGTGTCACATTCCCTGGGAACTCTGACTAATCCTACGAAAACCATGACAATAACAAGTCCTTAATGTCTCTATGTAAAGAGACGTTGAACTTACACTCTGAGGTGTTTACCACTTTGCAGACATATTGGCGTGAGTACAATGCGCTGGTGGGTGTAAATATAGACAATCCTCAGTTACATGTTACTATTAATAATCAGAAAGAGGAACAGTAGTTATGCACCCAAACAGTAATTTTAGAGCATGTTTAAAAATAGATCAGAGGACATACAGTTTTAAACCAGTGTTGATCTGATAGCTCTTGCGTATGCTTTACACATTAAACTAGATGAGAAAATAACAGCTGAGTTATTCCCACTAAGAAGTACAAATGTCTTGGATATTATATTAAACTCACATAAAAAAAAAAAATAATAATAATCAAATGAACCATATTAGTTAGTTTTCATACACTACTGTTTAAAGTTTTGTGGTCGGTGAGATTTTTGTTTCAAAGTTTGTGTAAAGGCAGAGAATTGTAACTATAATAACTAAAGCGCTGAGCTTTCAGTGGTTCGCAAGGCTCAATCGAAGGTACTGTCGATACTGTTAGTGCTACATTACGCCACAATAGCTAGCTATCCTTGTCACGTAATGCATTAGAACCTGTTGCGATAATTATTTAATTAATATTTTTGTGGAAACAAAGATACATTCTTTTCAGGATTCTTTGATGACTAGAACGTTCAACAGAACAGCATTTATTGGAATTTTGCAATATTATAATTGTCTTAACTGTCACTTATGATCCATTAAATGCATCCTTGCTGAATAATTTATTTCCATTAAAAAAATAATAATAATTAAATACTAGGTGTATATGCCCATGATATTTAATTACTTCAGAGGTTGGGGAAAAAATGTGTGAAAAACTGGCAATTTAATCAAATATTTATTTTGACAAGATCAAGGATTTTTCTCCTCTAGCGTCAAAACAAACCACTGCCCATCCTATTAGACTTTTGTAAAATCCCTTTAACTAACCAAAGCCATATTCTTAATGGCATCATCCTCCAGGATGTCACATCATTTTGGTGGGAAAACAACAGCACAAATATCAATATACACTAGCAACAGATTTTATGATGTATGTGCTGTTGCAATGTTTGCTTAACTTTAAAACAACCCAGTTTGATAAAATTACAGGCATCAGTATGATAGAATAAAAAACTCAGTTCTCTCAAAACTCTCAGTGCCTTACTAATTTTAGCATCCTGTTAATTTTCGTAGTCTTTGTGTAAATAATCACATCTGACCAAAGCATGATAAAAGCATGAAAGTCTGCTACATCTTTTTATGGAAATATTTTCTTAAATTACAACACAAGCATATTATTTAAAATATATATATTTTTACAGAGTTCATAAGAGTGCTGCATAACAAGAATGCCCTATTAAAAATTGGGATTATAATAAAATATATCAATCTGCGGTCTCTTTTGTCTTAATTCCTGAAATGTTTTCAAGTATATTTCTTGGAAACCCAGATGCAAATGAGCCCACAGTCAAATGATGGAACGCACAAAAGATGTTAACCGAAAACAGAGAGCACAGATATACCACAGGGTCATTCCCAGCCACAGAGGTGTAGGACTGAGCTTGAATCAATCAGACAAACATAAAGCTGTCCAGCCAAGATTTTCCATTGCCAAGTGCCTATCACTGTTGACCTTCTGTTGAAGACTGAAGTAGATTGAATTCAGCCAATCAGAATGGCCTGGGGGGTTGATAGTCTGAACACCTGACTGATCCAGGACAACTGTGACAACTAAAACTTCCATCCAGTCTGATCACATTTCAGACAGAGGCCATCAAAACATAGGGCATGTCAAGGTTTCAATGCATAAGAGGAGAACAGAGTCAAAGGAGATACTATAAGCACAACTACGAAGCTGAGCTTTGAGGTTTGTGTTGAATATGAGTGCAAAATGTCTCCTGAACACTGTGTATAAACATTAAATGTTTCATTTTTTCATATCAGAAGTGTCTGGCACCCGTTATGTGCTCTGGATCAACTTGTTTGGACCTCAAAGTAAACAATAAAGACTTTGATTATGAAACGCACCATAATGTCATGCAACATGCACTAAGATGAAGTTCTCCTCTCACAGAATTGAGAAACTAAATAATTATTTTATTAAACCTAAAATAATCATTAATTTTAACCAAAGTGACTGTCAGAGAAATCTGATGTCAACCCTCTACATTGTGAGTAAATCACTCGCAAATGCGACTCTAAATCGTACGGCTGGACGACTAAATAATGTCTAACATTAGCCATTGGCTAATAAATCCTTAGATTTTACACGCCAGTATGTGTGTGAGAGGCGTTCAACACAGATTTTCACTCGATAAACACGCTGACTGAGCGCTTGAGAGTTTCGCTCTCCGTCAAGCGATCTGTACTATTTGGATGCGCTCAATGGATCATGTCATGTACTCAATGCATGCGCAGTATGTAGCACGCAGCGCACCTGTATTTGACCCAAGAAACAACGCAGGCGCGATGTGCCAGAAGGGAAGCAAATTTCTCTCTAGTAAACTATGTGAACTCGCACCGACGCGCCGTCGCTTTAGGTAGCGCTGTTTCTTCACACATGCAAGAGAGAGAGCGAGAGTATGCGTCCCACGCTGAATCAACGCGCATAACATGTAAATTATATTCTTTGTTGTATTTTCCTGTCACAATAACAGAGTTCATTTAGAATTATTCAGCTTTTAAGAACAAGCAGAAGATATGCCGGTTTCTCGGCAGTGGGCGGAGCTAATGCGCGAACTGCTCACATTAGCTGACGCTCATCTATTATCGTCCCCGTTTTGATTTCAGAAAATCAGTTCGAGCGAACGCTGACAACGTGATTAGTATTCATGAACCCAGCAGACAGATAATAATAGTGGTAGTAGTATATTTTAATAATAATTACTATTATCTATGACCAACGGTATCTTAAGCATCACCACCAGTCCTAAGTTCAGTTAAATGACTAATATGCATTTATACATGGTTATCAAGTTTTCGTAAATAGTGCTTAATTATCATAATATCATAATATAATGCTTGATTGGTTGAAGTTAAGAGTGCACATTCAGTTATTTAAGAAGCTGTTCCATTTTACAAAGATAAGCTGATTGGGTGGATTCATGTGTGTTGGTGGTGTGTGTGTGTGTGTGTGTGTGTTGTATGTGTGTTGTACTACTGTAACCATATTTGGGGACAAAGTTTGGACCCAAAAGTGAGCAAAGCTGACAAAATCGCACAAAAAAAACCTCAATTTTGTGGGTGTGCCGGAGTGCTCACTCCTTTGTTTTTAAACGGTAAAAATAGTAAACTTGCGTAGGGGTGGGTTTGGTTAAAAAGTGTGTTACACTATCTGTATATAACAAACGAATAGAAGTCTAATGTAGCTGCCCCATTTAGATAGCGAAGTAAACGGTGGTGTGTGTGTGTGTGTGTGTTCACGTGCGCACGCGTTTTTGTGACAAATGAGGACATAAATTTGATAATGACAAAGGTATGACATAGGTAATACAAGGAGAAGGTGACTTTTCAGGAAATTACCCCATGTCCCCACTTTTCAAAAAGCTTATAAATCACACAGAATGGAGTGTATTGAAAATCTAAAAATGCACAAAGTTTCTTGTGAGGGGTAGGTTTAGGGGTAGGGTAGAATAGAATATAGAATATACGGTTTGTACAGTATAAAACCCATTACGCCTATGGAGAGTCCCCACTTTCACAAAAACAAACCTGTGTGAGCATGTGTGTGTGTGTGTTGTTTGTGTGTCGTGTGTAAAATATAGATTCATCTGGCGAGGTAACAAAAAAATTGTACTAGCCAATGGCGCATTATATTGCCAAGGTGGCATAGAGGGATAGATCGTTAAGTTCTGTCATCATTTTTAATCACCTTCATTTCATTCCAAAAACACACACCACACATATATATATATCTATACAGTGGGTACGGAAAGTATTCAGACCAACTTAAATTTCACACTCTGTTATATTGCAGCCATTTGCTAAAATATAAAGCATGCAGTTCATTTTTTTTTCCTATTAATGTACACACAGCACCCCATATTGACAGAAAAAACCAGAATTGTTGACATTTTTGCAGATTTATTAAAAAAGAAAAACGGAAATATCACATGGTCCTAAGTATTAAGACACTTTGCTGTGGAAACTCATATATTAACTCAGGTGCTGTCCATTTCTTCTGATATTCTTTGAGATGGTTCTACACCTTCATTTGGGTCCAGCTGTGTTTGATTATACTGATTGGACGTGATTAGGAAAGCCACACACCTGTCTATATAAGACCTTAAAGCTCACAGTGCATGCCAGAGCAAATGAGAATCATGAGGTCAAAGGAACTGCCTTGAAGAGCTCAGAGACAGAATTGTGGCGAGGCACAGGTCTGGCCAAGGTTACAAATAAATTTCTGCTGCACTTAGGGTTCCTAAGAGCATAGTGACCTCCATAATCCTTAAATGGAAGACGTTGAACCCTTCCTAGAGCTGGCCGTCCAAACTGAGCTATTGGGGGAGAAGACCCTTGGTGAGAGAGGTAAAGAAGAACCCCAAAGATCACTGTGGCTGAGCTCCAAAGATGCAGTCGGGAGATGGGAGAAAGTAGTAGAAAGTCAACCATCACTGCAGCCTTCCACCAGTCGGGGCTTTATGGCAGAGTGGCCGACGGAAGCCTCTCCTCATCAGGGCAAGACACATGAAAGCCCGCAGGGAAGGACTCCAAGATGGTGAAAAATAAGATTATCTGGTCTGATGAGAACAAGATAGAACTTTATGGCCTTAATTCTAAGCGGTATGTGTGGATAAAACCAGGCACTGCTCATCACCTGTCCGATACAGTCACAACAGTGAAGCATGGTGGTGGCAGCAACATGCTGTGGGGGTGTTTTTCAGCTGAAGGACAGGACGACTGGTTGCAATCGAGGGAAAGATGGCCAAGTACAGGGATATCCTGGACGAAAACCTTCTCCAGAGTGCTCAGGACCTCAGACTGGGCCGAAGGTTTACCTTCCAACAAGACAATGACCCTAAGCACACAGCTAAAATAACGAAGGAGTGGCTTCACAACAACTCTGTGACTGTTCTTAAATGCCCCTGCCAGAGCCCTGACTTAAACCCAATTAAGCATCTCTGGAGAGACCTAAAAATGGATGTCCACCAACGTTTACCATCCAATCTGACAGATCTGGAGAGGATCTGCAAGGAGGAATGTCAGAGGATCCCCAAATCCAGATGTAAAAAACATGTTGCATCTTTCCCAAAAAGACTCAAGGCTCTATTAGATCAAAAGGGTGCTTCTACTAAATACTGAGCAAAGGGTCTGAATACTTAGGACCATGTGATATTTCAGTTTTTCTTTTTTAATAAATCTGCAAAAATGTCAACAATTCTGTTTTTCTGTCAATATGGGGTGCTGTGTGTACCTTAATGAGGAAAAAAAAATAACTTAAACGATTTTAGCAATGGCTGCAATATAACAATGAGAGTGAAAAATTTAAGGGGGTCTGATTACTTTCCGTACCCACTGTATATATATCTTATATTGTGGTGTGTGTGGTGCTGTGTGTGGGGTGTGTCTATATTATGTCTGTATACGTATGTATATAAAGTGGGTACGGAAGTATTCAGACCACCTTAAAGTTTTAAGCCTCTTGTATAATTTGCAGCCATTTGCTTAAAAAATCATTAACTGGAATTTTTTTTCCTCATTAATCGTGTACACAACAGTTCACTCCCAATTGACAGAAAAGCACGATAGCATTGGTTGACATTTTTGCTAGCTTTATTAAAAAAGAAAAAAAAAATGAAAATCACAGGGGTACTAATAGTAAGGCCCTTTCTACAGTATTTAGTAGAAGCACCCTTTTGATCAAATACAGCCATGAGTCTTTTTGAGAAAGATACAACAAGTTTTTCACACCTGGATTTAAGGATCCTCTGCCATTCCTCCTTGCAGAACCTCTCCAGTTCTGTCAGGTTGGATGATAAACATTGGTGGACAGCCATTTTTAGGTCTCTCCAGAGATGCGCAATTGGGTTTAAGTCAGAGCTCTGGCCGGGCCATTCAAGAACAGTCACAGAGTAGTTGTGAAGCCACTCCTTCGTTATTTTAGCTGTGTGCTTCGGGTCATTGTCTTGTTGGAAGGTAAAACTTCGGCCCCGTCTGAGTCATGGCACTTGGGAAGGGTTTCGTCCAGGATATCCCTGTACTTGGCCGCATTCATCTTTCTCTCGATTACAACCAATCGTCCTGTCCCTGCAGCTCAAAAACACCCCCACAGCATGATGCTGACACCACCATGCTTCACTGTTGGAACTATATTGGACAGGTGATGAGCAGTGCCTGGTTTTTCCACACCATACCGAATCTAGAATAAGGCCAAAAAGTCTATCTTGGGCTCACAGACCAGCGATCTATTTCCTCACCATCTTGGGTCACTTCAGGTTGTTTTGTAGCCAATCACTCATGTAGCTTTCATGTGTCTTGCACTGAGGAGAGGCTTCCGTCGGGCCACTCTGCATAAAGCCCCGACTGGTGGAGGGCTACAGTAATGGTTGACTTGTACAGTGGAAGAAAGATTTCGTGACCCATCTCGTAACGGAAGACTGCATCTCTGGAGCTCAGCCACAGTTATCTTTGGGTTCTTCTTTACCTCTCTTCACCAAGGCTCTTCTCCCCCGATATCTCAGTTTGGCCGGACGGCCAGCTCTAGGAAGGCTCTGGTCGTCCCAATGTCTTCCATTTAAGGATTATGGAGGACACTGTGCTCTTAGGAAACCTTAAGTGCAGCAGAAATTTTTTATGTAACCTTGGCCAGATCTGTGCCTTAACACAATTCTGTCTCTGAGCTCTTCAAGCAGTTCCTTTTGACCTCATGATTCTCACTTGCTCTGACATGCACTGTGAGCTGTAAGGTCTTATTATAGACAGGTGTGTGGCTTTCCTAAAAAAGTCCAATCAGTATAATCAAACACAAATGGACTCAAATGAAAGTGTAGAACCATCTCAAAGATGATCAGAAGAAACGGACAGCACCCGAGTTAAATATATGAGCGTCACAGCAAAGGGTCTAAATACTTAGGACCATGTGATATTTCATTCTTTTTTAATAAATCTGCAAAAATGTCAACAATTCTGTGTTTTTCTGTCAATATGGGGTGCTGTGTGTACTTAATGAGGAAAAAAATAATTAAATGATTTTAGCAAATGGCTGCAATATAACAAAGAGTGAAAAATTTAAGGGGGTCTGAATACTTTCCGTACCCACTGTATATAAAGCCAATATAATGAATGTCAATGAGGACGAACACGGAGACAGGGTCCAACGCATGCAGAAGACCGACAAAAATAAAGGACCACAAAACTAATCCATATGACTATATAATATATATAAACTGTATTCCAAATCTACTGAAAGCACATGATTGTTTTGTTTGGAAACAGGACAAAATTTTTATTTTATGTACTGAAAAATTTCCATTGTGGCTCTAAAAATGTAATTGGCACTATGTAAGGTGAACCTACATCCTCTTATGGACATGTCCTGGCCGGGATTTCTAAATTGCCTAAAATATCTCAAATTTGCATTGGTTTGACCGTTCCCTGTAGGTCCCACCTTCTCGCATGCCACGATTGGTCGATTATGTATAATGCCTGCACTCTATTGGCCATTACTTTGAGCAAGTATGAAAACAATAGGAAAACAAAGCCACAACCTGGACAATTTCAGCAATTTAGGAATCCTGCCCTGGAGGTCGTGTAGTCACCCTAGCTTATGCACATTCATAAAATCCCAGCACATTTGATTTTACAAAATTAATTTGGTTTGGTGCTTGTCTAGCTGGTAGACAAGTAAAAACCATTTTGTTAAGCAACAAAACAATGCTGTTTAACCAGCATGGTCCTTCTAATGAAGCTGGTGCACCAAGGGAGGCTTTAAGGTTAAAAACAGTAAAAACCAGTACAGACATCAGCATCTAAAACTAAACGGCCTGGTCTTTTCAGGGTTTGAACCTACCATCTATAACCACTACACCACATCACCCCCAAGAAACTGCTATGGTGGACCAGGACAACCCACCGTAGGCATCGTAACGCCCGAGTGCGACGCTCTGCCAAAATACAGCACATTATGCAAAATGTGACCATAAGCAGATCAGTTACCACAGCAACATGCATGAACTGTCAATTGGGAAAGACTTGCATCGTTGCATCAGCTGGGACTCAAAGCAAGTGATAGATACAAAAATAGCTGACGAGCTCAACTGGTCAAAGAACTATTAAACCACATCAATTGCGACAGACACGACAATCCACCATTCATCAGATCAGATACTGTCGAATAACATATAAAAAACCGTGTATATAATGCTTACCAAACGATACGGTCTCCTTTCTTCCTTCTGTCATTCACGCCCAGCAGATCAACCCACTGCCCCCTGCAAGGCTCAGCAAACCTGCTGCCTACCAGAAAGGACGTGAATCCTGCGCTTTATTATGAACCATATCCTGTGTTTCCCTTCACAAATACACACTTTTGAATGAAATATAACTAAACGGCACCCGGTAAAGAGGAGTTACGCAATGCGAGGACGAACTGCCGGTTAATCTCGCGCTAAAGGTTGTTTATAGTAGGGAAGGTTGCCGCTCCGCAAAGATTGCGCAGACTGGCTGGGAAAAGACTAGACGGCCGGGGGGACGGTGTTTCGACGCGGAAACTGCGTGGTACAGCGCTGGATTGTACGCATCCGGCGTAGTGTCATGACGTCATGACGTTTATATCATACGAGTCCGTTATGTCTAGTTTTTGTTTACGCGATGTTGTTTGTATTTAGTTCATTACTATTTTCATTATTTAATGAATAACATTTTCTCATTAAAATATTAGTATAAACCACGTTATATTCACTTTTAATTTAAAATATTCATATGTCGTTTTAAATTTAAAAACTTGAATTCCACCTTTATTTGACCCTCTAACTCTAACACTTTCTATTCTATTTGAATTCTACTTTATCTATTGTAGGTTACAATTATGCAGTGCTTAATAATAAGGATATTTGAAGTAATAAATAACATTTAAGTAGTATAAGTGTAAGTAAGTTGTTGTTTTTTAACGTGTGTTTGGCAGTGCTATTTTTTAGGATTACTGATAAACTACTGTCGTTTGATTTGTATTATTTGTATTTGTTATTTATTTTAATTTTACTTACATTATGTCTGAATTTATTATGTCTGTATAGGTCTTTTATTAAGTTTTTAGTTTTATTTAACTTAAGTTATTTTAATACTTCAACAAACTAAAATGGAAATGAAATAATATATATACATATATTATATATGTATGTATATACATATATATATATATACATATATATATGTGTGTGTGTGTGGTTGTACATACACATATGTAGTTGTTTTTGTTGTTTGGCTTAGTGTTATGTTAGGATCATTATTATACTCATGCCTTTTGTTCTTTTAATATTTTTGAATAGTTTTTAGCTTTATTTTTGGCTTTTCATTTAAATGTTAAATTTTGACATTTTGTTCTATGCATTTGTCATTTTTATTTAATTAATTTATTTTATATAATGGTATAGTAGTGTTTATAAACATTTAGCTTTAGTTTTGGATTGTTTTTCGTGTTTTAATATACACTTGATGCTTATTGTCTAATTTGTAAGTCGCTTTGGTAAACAGCGTCTCATAAATGATAACTAAATGAATCCGATTGAGCTTTTTTTTTTATTTAAAAAAAAACAACAAAAAACAAAAACTAGCTTTCAATTTTTTTCTATTCTACTTGTTTTTCTTTCTTTGTGTATGTGTGTGTTTATATATTATTCTATTATATAATATATATAATATCTATATATACTATACATATATATAGTAGATAGCAAATAGTCGGTACAACCATTGCTCGTGTAATCGTTAGGTAAACAGAGAATTGGCATTTGCACTTATATATCATTGCGTCTTTTGTTAGTTTTGAATGCTGTTATTGTCCTAATTTGAATGTCGCTTTGGATTTAAAAGCGTACTGCTAAAGGACCTAAATGTAAATGTCAATTTGAGCTGTAACCAGTGCGACCTCTGATGCGACCCAAATTTACACAAAATAAATGAATTACTCGGTAAATAAAAAATAGGCTGTGCCATTTTGTTAGTCGAGAAAAGTGAGGCTATCAAAGTATTTCCATTTCTCGGACAAGGACAACTTTTCCGAACATCTTTTAATATTTGCTTGACATTAATTAAAAGCAGTAATTTTAGGAATAATTTTTATTAAGGAAAAGAAATCCCACCAACAAATTGAATCAGAGAGTTAAACGTACTGATTAAAACAGTATGATTTATGTACAAATGCTTTATATTTTGAATACATTAGGATATATATATATTCTGTTTTCCTTTTCATTTTAGTATTTTTTTTAATGGCTATAATGTTGCCTTGTTAACTAGCTGAAATTAAAGAAGTTAACGTTTTTTAATATTTTATTTCAAGTAATGATTTTTTTACAGTATTAGTTTTAGTAACCCTGCTTGAGAAGACTTGTAATATAGTACATGATTCATATAGACCACTAATTTAATGCTTTTATGGTGTTTTTGTCATTTGGAGCCCCATTCCATTAATGTTACTTAACTGCAAAACCTCCAACAAAGGCATACTGAGACATAACTTATTTCCAAAAAATAAAATTACAATTAAGTGAAATGAAAGTCTTTTCTCTTGTCTTAATTCTGAAAGGATTGAGTACAAGAAGTGACTTTATTCTTCAGCCTTCGTAGGGTTTCCTGTAAGCTGTGAGCTTGCCCTTGTCCAAGTTTAAATTGTTCTTCAGTGTTTCTGGTGTTTCGGCCATGTATGTGTGATCCATCCACACAAACAGTGTCTGATGACACAGAAATTTGACAGGGTTCATGGCTATATGAAATGCTACATCGTCCACTGGGATGAATCTCTGAGGCCCCACTGCTTTCATGCACTTCAGGAACAACAACAACTCTCAAAATCTCCTCCATAGCTTTAATGTTTCTCAGTATGTCATCCCCATTCCTCGGCCTGGTGTGTTGTGATCATTTCTGCAAGCAGTCAGGGAAGGAAAATATGGCAGCAGTTGTAGGCACACTTGGCCCAGACTATTTGTAAAGAAACAGTTATCTTTAAAATAGACAGAACATAGATGAAAAAAGGGAGTTTTCCACAAGTTCCACTTGTCCCATCTGAGATACACCAACCACTACTGCACCCCACAGATATTATCTAAAGGGAAGACGGTGAGGAATGATAGAGAGAAAAAATATTTAAATGATGTCACTATAAAAAAACCCCCCACCCCCCACACCCCACCGCACCCCCACCCCCCCACACAAAACCACCCACCACCCCCCCCGATAAGTTTTTTTTTTTTAAGGAATGGGTTTTCCGGGTATCATTTTGTACCTATATAAATGGTAGAGTTTTTAATGATAAATTGTAAGTTAATGCCAGCCGGAAAAGCAGTTATTATAAAGAAAGTGAGAATCATCATAGTAAGATAAGAGCAATATGATTGTAAAAAACCGATTAAAATCGTACACCAGAGCCTCGACGACTAGGAAGATTCAAGTTCAAAAAAGAGTATACGGAAACAAAAATATGAAAACGCAGAAAATAGGTGAGCTGTGTTACACTAATGCACAGTGTTGCCAACTAATTTCCAGGGGAAGTTGCTAAAGGAAGTTTGATTTGTTGCTAAAAGTTTGCTAAATGACATTGCAATGTCATTGCATGATGACGTCATCATGTAATCACAACGAAAAATTGTCACTGCATCAAAACTCAGCAACAAATATATAGTATAAGGTAGAGCTATTTTATATGTTTCATTTAGATTGTTCGTAGTCAATATAAATGGCATAATATATAAAATAAAGAAACTATTTAACTCCATGAAATTACCGCAAAAACGTTACACAATGGGGGTAAGGGAAAACGATTACAATTTAAGTTTTATACTTTAAAGCAGTTTTTAGTAGTTAGTTAGTATGCTGCACTCTAAGAAAAGTTAAAACAATATATATATATAATGCACAATCTACTGTGTTAATATGAAAGTATTTTCCGTATTGTTTTTTTTACCTGCATTTTAAATTACACATTGTATTTTGTGTTTTCGGGTTACAACGGATAACGGCTAATGTCCTGGAAAATTACTAGCACCTTTTCCATTTTTCTGAATATTTTGCTTACAGTGTACTGTAAGAAACCGTGTAACTCATCAACAATCAAGTTACTAACAAAGTGTCTCATAAATGAAAAAATAACTATTCAATTATTATTATTATTACTCAGTCATTCTTGAGAAGTGGGACAAAAACAGGGTGCAAAATTTAAAAAATAAAACCTTTTACTCCGACAAATGAAACTACATTTATGTATCCTATATGTACTAAGCTACTGAGCTATGCTTTGATTGCAACATACCAACTTGTTTTACCTGGATGTGTACTAATTTCATCTTTATCTTAACAGCATTCAAGATGTTTTTAATCATTTCAACACAAACATTTGTTAGGCAGACAGATTACCTTTCACAGCGACCAATAATTCCAACAACAATATCCCATATCATAATGAAATATATCAAAATATCACTGACGGACCGGGGTGACGACCCTGACGGAGTGACATCTGACGGAGGGTGACGAAACCTGCATTTGTAGTCAATTTTAAAACTATCACAAATACATTGAATCAGCACACATTTACTGTATTTAAAACAAACAGTGAGTATGCTAGTGTTTATCAAGCTTTTTATTAAGGTCCCAGTTGAAGGATTTTGATATATCATTGGCACAGAATCGGTTATGTGGGGACTCGCGGGTGTTGACAAATTTGGGCATTTCTTTCACAAAACCAATGAGGTCATTAGTAGCACATTTTATTTTTTTGTGTTGCTGCTTAGATGCCAATGGAACCTGCTCCGGAGCATACAATTATTAATATTTCAAAGAATTTCTCCGGAAATGGGAGATGTTTTGAATACATGGCTGTGGACAAAGGATATATTAACATTGGGATTTAAAATATTCTAAAACTAAAACTTATCAGAGCCTGTCTGACACTGATGTACTGGTGAACTGTGGCAAGGGGGTCTTTTAGAGTGACAGTTGCCCCTGATATTCCCTGATTTTATTCCTTTTTATTGAATGTCTGACGGTGTTGACAAAAAGCGGGGACGCAACTTTAAAATCATGTTAAACATGCATGTGTCATTAAAAAACAATCTTGCTTTCATAGGAGATAATATTAAGTTTTGCTTTTGATAAAACAAGCTCTTTTCATCATTAAAAAAACATTTTTATCAATTTTATTACATATGAATGATTGAACCCTTCTCTGAGGACACACTATTTTAGACGTAGTGAGAGGACATTAAAAAACATAGATTTGGTATAATAATGAGAAAATGTAATTGAAGGTGATAATCGTGTTAAATACATTCTATTATTAATCCCTCATGACATTTAAAATTGACCATCTTGTTATTTTAAACCTAATCGCGGTACCCTACTATTTAAACAATTGCAAATAGTAGCTAACTCAATTCACGTGATGTGTGTCCTGCTATGCATCTTTGGTTTCCTCTTTTTGTGTCATTTAAATGGTAAATTGTGCCTTTTTATCGTTTGAATCACTTATCAAAAGTTGCTAAAAGCTGCCCACTCCCTTTTTTTCCAAAAAGTAGCTACATTGTTGCTAGGTGTTCTGGACGGACAAAAACAAACACGGCTGGGTAGTCTGAACAGTGGAGAGCCGGAAAGACACGAGACTCCCCGCACACGCCCTGATGCACACAACAGAGGCCTAGGCACTGCTGCAGGCTGAGAGCACGTACGACAGATACAGCCCGGACCCTGGGAGGGACGACGGAGACGGCGGTGGGTGAGAGGGACACCGCGCGGTAGCTCAGACGCGACAACCCCAACACACCACGCAACTTATGGCTGCGCACTTGCGGCGCAGTGGGGGCCGACATGTGCAAAGGGTCCACTAGCGTGGAGCTGGCGTCGGGCGAGCATGTAAGGGCGATGGTTTGGCTGTGGTTAAAGGCGAAAACAACCGAAACCATATAAGAGAAGTCAACTGTCGATTTATTTCGACTGACGACTCTACCAAAGTTGTTAAGTCATCATACGCCAAAACCATTACTTCCTGAGGAGCATACAAGTGTAGTTACCGGTTAAACCAACCCCCTGAGTTAACACCTTATCCCTTGACTCTCTGCACGGTGTTTTCATGCAAAGGGCTTATCTCGTGATGAATATCTGCATTGCCAGCCCGGAGGCGTTTGTACTGTTCCATGTAATATACCGGGCATCTCAATTAAAATTAGACTGCGATACGATGGAAAGTTCATATTTCAGTCATTCAACTAAATTGTGAAAATCGGTATTAAATAAATTCACGCACTACAGAGCTAGGCGGAAGTCGTCTTAAATCTTTGGTTCTTTAAGAATTCGTGAGATTTTGGCCCTCAATTAACAAAAACACACCCAGAGGTCACTATCTCACAAATTAGAATTGGGACATGCCAACAGCTAATTAGCTCCAAAACACAAACACCTGCAAAGGGTTTCCTGATGCCTTTACAGGTCTATCAGTTTAGGGACGTAACTCGGTACACCCCTCTAGGGAAGGAACTGATGATCTGCCACTTGTCCCGAAGCCATAATTACCACCTCCCAAGAGGGTAAGCCCCAACATTCATTGCCAAAGAATTGTGGACTGTTACAGCGTGCTGTATCCAAGCAGTGTAACAGAAAGTTGAGATGAAGTGGTTGTTGAACTGTGAGCCCCACTCATCAATTAACCGACCCAAAGACTTAAACTACTTCCGTCACTGTGTGCAGTCTGCGATTTCCTCCCCACGTTGTCGCCACTTACTGAACCTAGAGCAAAAGCCAGTTCCGTGAGCTTATTGAGAGCATACCTGGATGTAGAAGACAAGAGATCGGACACTCTTGCGTCGCCTGACCGCATGAATAGTCTGAGAGTATGGCGCGAGATTCACAGATGAGGGGCGTTATATACGAGATGTACTCCTACTATGTAATATTACTCCCCGGAATTCGTTTTGTCAGAACCCTTCAAGCCAGACATTTTCTATCGTGGCCACAGTGTCACAGCCTTACATGTTGATTGCAAGCTATCCAAGGCTCCTGGATAGTCCTAAATCGATGTGCAGAGGTTAAGAGCCAAAACGGGCAGGTCAAGTCTGTTGGCACATTTTTGTGCTACAGCCATGAAACTAAAATGGGTAGACGTGATAACTGTTTGCACAGCCCCCACTAGTTGGCTGTATCAAGTACTTGCACCGCCATTATCCGTCCAGTAAGAGTTACAGACTATTACGCTTTACCAGAAAATGACTTGACGTTGAAGCAAACCGTTTAGAACGTACGTGAGTAAAACGTCTTAAGTCTGGATATTATTGTGACCGCGTAAGTAACCGAGGTACGTATTTCTTTGTAAACGCTAAGCAACGTACTTGGTAACGATTGAGAAGTAACAGTCCACAGTTGTAAATGCCAACATAAAAGAAGCAACCACAGTTAAGGATGGATACAAAACGGTTCCTACACACGCCTCGGCAGTAGCACGATTGTGTTCAGTTTACTCTCTTCACGTTTTTGTCCTTTTGCGGTAATGGCAACGGGACAGGAAGCAACGGTATCGTCCACCGGCAGTCCGTGTGTGTGCTTATCCCTCCAACCTAAGAAAACATTGATGGAATTTGAATCGATTATGTGCACTAGTAGACATTTAGAGTAACTTTACACAAGTTTCCCTGGTATCTCATGGGGGGGATCTTCTGGGCTTGCGATTGTATAAACGAGCAGGTTGTAGCATCATGATGTGGCGAAGGAAGGGAATGTTAGGTTTTTAATGTAAAAGTTGAATACTGTCTATTTGAAGAAATGATTTTAAAACTAAAACTAGTCGAAATGTGACATAAAAACCCGCCAGTCATAGGTGGCAAGCAGTGACTGTCAATGCGTGAGCGTCACCCGGGATCAAGCGAGGTTGCTCACACGTGGAGACCGCGGGCCCGCGCTTAGTTAAGGAAACTACACTGATTCACTTTATTCAAGTTAAACACGGCGCCCTTGCTCAGAGACGCAAACAGTGCTGTGATCTTTGTTGGAACTATTTTTGTTGGCAAAATTAAACAAAAACAAGCAATATTATGTCTAAAATGTAAGACACTTATTGCTAACTTTACTGAACTTAATAAAATGATTATTAAATTAGTTATCATGCTGACATCTGCAGAGTGAATAAACGAGCGCATGCGTCCCGATCGAGGGTTCGTGATATAGATATAAGGTACTATGATAATTATATAAATAGAAATAAGCATAACCAGCCGGAGTCCATTCAGTGTGCCATCTAAAAAGATGAGAATGCCAGTTGAATTTTGGTTTTACAGTCCGACGCAGTAATTTAAATCAACGTGAATGCCTCTGTGTGTGTATTTGGTGAGTAGATACTTGTCAGATGCACATCACAGACAGCCGGTAAAAATTATCGCAGGAGAAGAATAATACTGTGATGCCTATGGAGCATAGCCAAAAGGTTGTTCTTAGAGTCCCAAGTGCAAACCGCCAGACCAGATGCTTGCGCTCAAAACTCTTCCTGACAGTCGTGTTACTCTGACTCTTGGATATATTTCTGTAAGCGAGTAGCAATTAGTCGGAGGACGAATGTATGGGAGTAAGTATCATTTAAGTAGGAAAGTAAGTGTAGACGCGGGATTGGAGTAAGAACCAATCAGCGCTGACAGGACCAGAGATGCGCATGCAGGGCTCCGGCGCCCGGCGCGGGCGACCACCGGGTTCACCCCTCACCTGTCTTGCACATTCAGGTCACTCATTGCAAATTGAGCCGCACTGAAGACGGTGTCCTGCACACGCGGTAAGCCCCATACCCCCGACGGACACACAACACTCCTCATTACTTACGTCGTAACAACAGTAATAGTATCTCATTACACCACTGCTTTCAAGACATATTTCAATATGTTCATGGGCCTCTTCTTTTAATTGTGCAGATAATGTTAAAAGAATTAAAGCTGAAGCTTGGACAGATTATATTTACATAGTATGAATCCATTAATGTGTACAAAGACACTCTTCTTGTTATTAAACGATATATAAAATTATTGAGCCTATATATATATTTATATAGTCTATAATATTATTTTTTTTTTATGTTAAAATCATGTCTTACAGAAGACGAACATCTACAATGAAGGCGACTCCTATTTCTATGCGCGGAGAGGCCGCGCCATTTTAACGCTGACACCAAAAAACATTGTCTATGCACGTTCACGTATAGGAACAAGGAGCCCTGGGTGGTCACGAGGTCATCTTGGAAAACCCTCAGAACAGAATCACATACTCACAGACTTCCCCAGTGATGATCAATTCCTGGATGGCAGCAGCGGCTCATTCTAATACACCTTCCACGCCGGATTTCTAACAAAGGGAAGGGGGCGTGGCAAATAGCCACCCATTCGGACGTCCGACTGAGGACCAACGAGAAGGTGCGAGTGGACGCCTACTATGTGCGAAAACATAATACTATGCTTAAAGCATGAACGGACCAGGACACCTGTCTAGCCGAGCATCTGTTTACATGACCTATCGATATGAAGAAAGGAACAGCTTCCTCCCGTCGTTACACTAGCGGGTCACGAGGACACGCATCGACGCAGCCGCGCGTAGGAAGGTCTCCGATGGTAAAAATACCGGCCGTGCACAAAACCACATCGCGGGGCAGCGGCCGGAGCCAGCACAGGCCTGGCAAAATGGCGATCTAACGGTGTTAGGGAACTGCTGCGTCGGATGCTACGGCCTAGAGTCAACGCTTGGAGCGCGGCGGGGCACGGTGGCTGACGTGGTCAGCACTGGCGGTACCGAAACACCAGTGATCGTACGGGCATGCGGGATCGCCCGTGCTCTCCCCGTCAAGTGAGCGCTGCCGGGTACGTATGTCTGCGACACTTGCGACATAGGAGGCGGGCCATGGAGTATGGAAAGGTGATGAATGAAGGTCTGCAATCTGTAAACAGGTACGCGGCTGATGTGTTGCAAGCGTCAGGCATGGGATTCGTGGGGATGGGGGATGGCACATGTATCTTCCAAAGGACGGGTATGTAGGAGGGATGCAATCTCGCGCAGCGACTCTCTGAAATAAATGAAGAAAGATATCGAAGAGGAAACATAGAAAAAAATGGAATTGATTTATATCTTTTTATTATAAAGAGACGAATTTCTTTAGTGTCTTGATATTGAAATTAACAAAGTTCTTCTCAAGTACTAATGTGTAGTGCCGTGGTTGTGTGTGTGTGTGGTATATATATATTATCTATTCTATCTATGATATACACACACACACACGTAAACCACCTAATAGATCTGTCTTTAAAATGGATTTTAAATATTAAATGTTATAGAATTATATCAAGCAACCCTCGATGTTTAGCAGCATATATCTAGGTATATAAGATATAAGGTTAAAGCGTAGCCTATGGGAAAACCACTCGTGAAGACAAATGTATTAATAATATATCTAGTATAAAGTTTAAAAAGGTAACAGCTTTCCAACTCCGAAGTTAATAAGACAGTAACATGGACTCTTGAAATGACAAACCTTAATATGATCTGTTCATTTTCCCGCTATCCAATTTTTGCCCAAGATCTGTCTTTATCAATTAACAACAAAAAAAAAAAAGGATTTCCAAAACATTTTGGGCTTGAAGAAAAATGTGTATGCAAGAAAACACAAAGATAACAAACGATTGTACATCAGGTGATGACCCAGTGACAAATAAATAATTTTGTATAGCCCATCTTCAAATTCAGGGGAAAAAAAACAAACTGTTCAGTGAAATAAATTATGTTAACTATGTCTAATATAGCATTTTATTAGAGCTCTATTTATATATATATAGTGTCTGTATACATGTTAAAGAATGTCCTGACAAATTCACACCTGTTCAAGGCAGATTAATTGTATTTTTTATTTTTTTTGGAGGATGTTTTTTTTCAAAATCCTCAAGATTAGCTGAAGGTTACAGGTTAAAGAACAGTTCGGCCTACAAAAGAAAACTCGCCTCCAAGCCTCTTTTCTGTGGAGTCCTTCTAGGGCCCCTAAATTATTACTTAAACTATTATGTAAGAACAACGTGAGTTGGTGAATGAACACTCATTGCTTTGTACTAGGGGAACACACACCTTCCACACCAATTACTCGCACTCAGTCTTTTAATTAAGTCTTAACCAGAGTCTTAGACATAAGTGAGCCTTCTGATCCTTTTCCACAAATACTGGATCAGCAATGAGCAAATATCCTCAAAAAGAGTCTTTGTTAATGACAAGTCTTAAAGTACTATAGTAGATAGTCATACAGATCCTGTAACGGTTAAATTAGCTGTAACATATTTGTGTTTCTCTTATCAGACTGCATGTATGGAACTTATGGCATGGAATGTCGGAAAACATGCAATTGTAAAGCAGGTGGATTGTGCGACAGGGAAACGGGTGCTTGTCTGTCCTTTAAATTCTTGGCTAAAATGGCAATGCTGAAATCTCATTCAAGTGAAGGTGAGTTTACTGTTTACACAAAATAATTTATTTCTGAATAAAAAGTGTACAAATATATTTAAAGAGTGTCCTTTGATATAAAGAGACAGTATGCAGAATATTATTATTATTTCATTGGTTTTTTTATTATTATTGTATGACAGGTAATGAAGTGGGCTCAGGCGACGGCAACACTGAAACCAGCAGCAACCGGTCTTCCACTCGCAATTTTCTCACCCCTCGCTGACAGCAACTCTCAATCTTCTGTTTAGTCAGTGTACATGTAGCATAATAAATTAAAGGACCAAACAGATATATTTTAATATGTTTAAAAGGGTCAAAGAAAAAGATATGCTTTTATTCTGTATATTTTACAGATGTGTATGCCACTTGTGTCTTTGTTCCAATGCATGTCTACATGCATTCACATGCACACAAATAAACATGCAAGTATCCAGAGTTTGATATCACAATAAGAATGTTCCCACAGGGCTAATTATGCTGAAATACATAACTGAGATGTCAAAATTGTGGTTGAACTGAATGAACACACACAAACACTTTTACATTATGAATGTATTGCAATTATATCATATTTAATGAAATACATACTCTAAGATGATATACCAGACTCACTTCCAATTCTGTAATGCTTAACAGTGATGTTTTAATATGTGGTATATTAAGACCAAGGAGATTATTATAAATTATGGACTGTATATCCTTCTAATCTGTGTGTAAATTATTCTCTGTGAATCTTCGCTTTAAAACCCTCTTGATAGAGATGATATGATTTCTTCTTATTCTGCTTAATGTATGAGATTTAAATTAAAACAATGGAATTCGACGAGAAAAAATACACAGTTGTTGTTTTTTTTGCCATTTTTTATTTAGTCACATTTTTTTATGTGGAATCTGTTTAAAACATTTTAAAAGTGGGGAAAACGTGCAATTTATATGAACTAATGTTCTTTTTTAAATATTTAAGTCAACTGTTACGAGTTTTATTTATTGCCTCATGATATAGGAAAAGAGACAAGCTGCAAAATGTCTACGTTTAACCTCACTGAATAGTTGAAAAGCCAATATATTTATAGAAACATAGTAAAGTCTTGAATACAACAACTATCTGACATTCCACAGTTATTTGTCCAGGAGGAACATTCATAACTAAAATATACTTATAACCTGAATTGAGCAATTAATGATTTTTAGCTACCATTAACGGGGGGGGGGGGGGGGGGGGGGGGGGGGGGGGGGGGTGGGGATTGTGTAAATTGATCAACCAAGACAACCGAAGTTCTGACATACCGACCCTTGTGACACTTCCCGGTGACAACTAGCCCCAAACTACAAATACGTTAGCCTTCTCTTAATACAATATAATATTTTCAACTTGTACCCAAACCAAAAACACTTTTTTACAACCCTTAAAAATAACAGATGACTTTGAAAATGTCGTTTAATGTTTCATGCAGAAGACGCTCCTTTTCGCAAGGTTTCTGTATGAAACCCCCATCATCCTGCAGTACCTCCGATGGTGTAGATGCAGGTTACATTTGGTGTCCTGTGGGTCTGCTTTCTGCTTTTCATTAAATGGTTATATTTTTAATTATTTTAATAATTTGCTACTTGTTGTTTTGAATTACAAGATGTTACAGTCAATAACAACATTATAATTTGAGTAAAAAGTGTCTTAAATAGCTCAAAATCATGATTTATTGTTGTCCGAATTAGTCAGTGCATTCTTTCCATCATGTATCATTGTGTAATCAAAATATTTATTGTACTTTTCTTTTTGTAATATTTAATTCATTTTATTTATAAAAGCCCTAAATACCAATTTAATTAATTCTACTACATTAATTTGTTTTAAAATATCTTTTTTTCTTATAAAAATGTGTGTCCATAAACCTTGCGTCAACTCTGTTACCGTACCACACTTTGCCTTTAAATTAGTGGAATTATCTCCCACAACCATGTAAGATACAGGAAATGATGTCACTTCCCCTCACTGATAAGATCTGAAGCACTGAAAAGTCTGTGTGCTCTCTCTGAGAAAATATTTTAATCTAAAACGTCCTTATACCAAGAGTTATTTTGAAGAACGTCAACACTGTTACCACAATATCAAAAGGAAAACAAAATGTATTACTGATCACAAATTGGGTTATTTAAATGTATTTTAATCATGATTTCATTAGTGCCATGTGCTCTTAGCATTTATGCTAGTAAGTGGAGTTTTTGGCAAAAAATAAAAAAAATTGTCAATTCTGTTACTGTCGAACTCTGTTACCAAGGTAGAGTAACAATTCTGACAATGCGGTAACAAAATTGACAGTCCATCGGGCAATTGTCAATTCTGTTATTTTACAATTCTGTTACTTAACGGGTCAGCTCTGTTTATGAACTATTTTCACAAAAAAAACTATACGATTGTTGTTTAAAATCTCATAAACATTATAGAGATATGATATACCCTTATATTTCAACAACATTTCTCTTTTTTTTTTTTACTGGATATTGTATACAATACATTTTCATATTAAAAATATTTGCTCCAAGTGGACAATTCTGTGAAGACATAGGCATTTTTTATATTTTTAAGCTATGCATAGGTGAAATATTATCTCAGTTCCAAATGTTGGAATGTAAGGACTGTTTGTCTAATGATACAAGAAGGATTTTTCCTTTTATGATTTATTATTGTTATTTCTACACATTGCCTAATTTGTGCGTAACAGAGTTGACAAACAATACCATAAAGACAAAAAAAAAAGGAAGTAACTTGTGTTTGGTAAGCACTGAATTATTGAAATTGAACATGTTTTCAATAAGATAATGGAAAGAATTTCTGTTAGTGAAGTTTTTTTTTCTTAACTTTATGAAATTCCAAATGTATCTCCAATTATAGAATCACCCAGATGCTCTTCAACGCGAGCTCTGAAAATACCCACCGCGAACTATTAATAACCGTCAGATCCCTCACCTCGCCGAGTTCTCATATGAGGCTGTTTCCCAGCATCCCACTTGTTTATTTCCTGTGTTTCCTGACACCTGTGAAAATGGTCTTACTTCCTGTTGTTGTTGTGTCTGCCTCTGGGACAGGATTCAAAAACGGCTGGAATTTATCAACTGACACACGTCACCACAGGACAGGACGGGAAAAGAGGAATGTCTCGCTTCCGTCACTGCAGCAGGTTAACAAAATGTCTTCCCTGCGGTAAACTTCACGTCACTGGAACATAAACACGTTTATTGACACGTTTCTGAATGAACTGAACTGCAGTTTTGTGGTTGTTTGATTAAAAGTGTACATAGTGTTCATAAATACTTACTCCATGATGAATCCAACATTTGGGTCATGCAAGGAAATAAAACAGCATGCACATTCAAGTCATTTCCATCTAGGTTTTTATGGTCAAAAAAGTCAGTTGCTCACCTTCCTGCCGAAGATTATTTTTAGAGACCTATTCGGGAGCTTTTCTTGAGGATTTTCCTTCTATTCATGCATTGTTTCCTCAACAGGCACAGCAATTCTTTCCTCTATAAGCCACAATGAGCTTTAGTATGAGACACCTTTGACTTCATGGCAAGGCCTTTGACTCTCATTAAAGCATGCACAAATACACACATATGCATAATGATTTTTATACTATACAAACAGTATTTTCTATCCCCTTACCCTAAACCTACTCACACAAAACTTTCTGCTATTTTAGATTTTCAAAAACTTCATTCTGTGTGATTTATAAGCTTGTTTCCTCATGGGGACCAAAAAATGTCTCCAAATGTGCACATTTAACTGTATTACATCCTTGTGGGGCCTTTGGTCCCCATAAACTTAGCGAATGCCAGTACACACACACCCACACACCCACACACCACTTAATATTACATACCGCTTATTTACAACAAAACACTTCTTACAACTAACAGTAAACAAACATATACAGATCTCATGCCTTTTCGGGGGGTGCTTAATAAACTGACAAACTTTAAATCCGAAGAACTGCGTGCTTTCATTACCCATATAGCTCCGTAGACTAGAAAACCCGTCTAAATAATTGTCCCACCTGGTAATGGAGATCTCATACATATTTAAACTTACAAAAAATATTAAAATGTATACAAAAACAAATTAGAAGATTAATCATAGTAAAGTCTGTTACAATAAAGAAGGATTCATATGTATTTAATTTATACAGTGAAGTGATATTTTACATTTGTTTACTTGTTTCTGTACCTGAAAACTGTTAAACCAACCTAAAAAGCACTGTTTACTTAATATGTATCTTTGTTCTGTTCAGTGGCGGCTCGTGGGTTTTAAAATAGAGGAGGCACACTAATTGTATTTTTGGTTGCTTTTAGTCAGTAAACGTAAAGAAAACGACACACAGCAAGATAATATAATTTCACTTATCTGGCCTAGCCTTGACGCAACATAGCATCCCTTCTTAAAAGTCTGTTAAAAGAGCCGACTGCTGTAACTTTAGCCTGTATCCAGCTTGGTTGTGTTCTCTCCTGTTATTTTTCATTTGTATGGCAGTATACTTTTGGAATGCCGCTTGGTAAATTGGGCGGGTCAAATATTCATATCGCTACTCTAATATTGGTACATTATCCTCGCAACGGGAACGTCAAATTAATATCATTAAGTTAAGGCGTCTCTATGATGAGGTGTTCTTTTCCTCAACACTCCTCACGCTGAAATGAACACTCGATGCGATTGGCTCCTTTAGTTTTACCAACGGAGCACGAGAGCTCAGGCTGGCGTTCACCCGATTAAAACGGCAAACCGTTTTTTATAGGGGAAACGTGTTGAACACACTGTTCTGATGACGCAGGGGTTGCAGCTATGGCAGCTGAGAAGGCCATTATTTATTTGTGTTTTTTTTGAAGAATTTTCGGAGCCTGATTAAATCGGTATAAATAAGTGTTTAATACTGCAAAATACGCTCGATGTTAGAGTCACTGCCCTTGCCCTCCAGAATAAAATAGAACATCCCAATCAAATGAAGGGATTTTTGGAAACTGTGGTTCCTAATTATTGTTATCCAACTTTTGCCTCGCATTTCAGGATGAAAAGACACATTTTTCAGGTGAAGGATAATCCACTTCTTAATAGACTGTGTTATGATCTATATGACCTTTTTTTTTTATTGTGAGTATTAGGCTTATCATTTTTGCTGATCACTGTTGTTGTGCTATGATTTTGTAATATTTACCATTATATAATCAGATGGGTATAGAAAAGTTTATGAAAGTGTCCCTCCATAATACAATAGCAAAATATATAAAAATGTATAGTATTTTTATGTTACATTAATAAGTATTTAGCACACCTTCCTAAGAAAAGGATATGAACCAGAAGACATTGCAATTACTAAATAATATTTAGACAGACTTAAAGAAGTTCCAGATCTATACCTGTGCTCGTATTATTTCAGTTATTTTGCCTTTAATGTAAATAAGCATGTGCAAACAATATACTTGCTCTTGTGAATTTATTTGGATGTTAATTACATTGTGCTAGTTGTCTCTTTAATACCGCGTGGTTTACATGTTGCTGCTGATTGGGCTGACATGTTTGACACCCACCAAACAAGAGAAAACGCATCTCACACCCCGTTGCACACCGTTTTCCAGGAAACGTGTCGTTCAAACCGGAAACCGTAGCAAACGTTGCGCTCCAGTTTGATCTTGAACTTGCCCCCACGCATCCCCCGGCCTCCCCCTCTCCTTCTCTATCATTAGCGGTTGTAATTACATCAGCAGATTCGGCACATTCACGATAGAAAAGCGGCGCTTTCCAACTTCAGTAACATGTTTGGGTATTACAGCTGTGAAATTACAAACAAAAAATACACATTCTGAGATATGAACTGAAATGAAT
Organism: Sinocyclocheilus anophthalmus; assembly: GCA_018155175.1. Lineage (NCBI taxonomy): Eukaryota > Metazoa > Chordata > Actinopteri > Cypriniformes > Cyprinidae > Sinocyclocheilus > Sinocyclocheilus anophthalmus. The sequence continues at coordinate 251,611 of JADLZN010005078.1, forward strand.
TTTATCAACATTAAATCGTCGTCCTCCCATTTTCACCTCAAAATTTTGCCTCCCCCGACGAGCCGCCACTGGTTCTGTTGTATTTATGTAGACCTGCTGAATGTTAAATGGATCCAATCCAATTTCAGTGAAAATGATTTGATGATGCAGCAATAAAACTGCAAGTCTAATTTAATGCAGGTGTTTTTGAACTTTGCTAATTTAAAAAATTATCAAAATACTATCTATTTTGATGCCAAAATTTCAAATAAGAGATGAAGTGACAAATGTCGGTATCGGTATCGGAATCAGCCAAGAAGTGTTTGTTAAAATCGGTATCGGTATCAGCCCCAAAAAGTCCTATTTTTGTGCACCCTAATAATATCAATGTTTGCGCTGTGCGGCGTAATTTTTTTGTTGAAACTATGTTTTTTTTTTTTTTTTTTTTTTTACTGTTTTTCCAGGATTATTTATGAATAGTCAGTTCACAAAATAATATTATTTTTTTAACATTATAAATGAATTTTACGTAATTTTTGCTCAATTTTAATAGTCCTTGCTGATAGAACGTGTGGAAAACATAGCTTATCCCATTTTACCTCCCCCTCCCCAGTCTTCAAAAGTGTTATTTTGACTCATTTAAATCATGCACATGAATAAAAATGTATCAAAAAAAGAAGAAGAATTTACCATTAATTACTGACCTCAAACTTTTTAACAATAGTGATATAAAATAAAAAACTCATTCATAAAACTAGATAATTCACAAAATACTGTACATCACATACATACAAGCAAAAAGATAAACTGATGTCACTGGCACATAATAATTACATTTCATTATACTATTCCTAATACGTGTGACCATGACCCGGCCAAGACACAAAGCATGCTGACGGAGAGACAGACAACAAGAGAGTGAGTTGAAGAGGTCTCTGATAACACAGATCTGCTCCGTGCTTCTCTCAGGCACGAATGCAGCGGTTCATCATTCCCCTGAGAACTGAGGAGCAGGACTCCCGCGGCCAAACAAAGGCCTCGTTCGGAAAAACAGGAAGGAGTTGGTGAGAAATACCCTTTATCTGACTCCCCGAACACGTCAACATCGCCCTTCAGAAACAAAGGTGTACAAAGCACCTTGTAAATACGCCTGATTTACGGCAATGGGCCGTGTTGATATTCCGACGGCAACAGGTTGTTTATTAGCCTGGGCGAAGTGTATAATGGCAACCCGAACAAGTGTTGGGTCGCAACCTTCGCAGAAATGAAGCAATGTCTGGGTCGTCCACTTCAACAACAATGAATCGGATGTCTAAATTTAGGAATAAATACACAGACGACAAATTGATTAGATGTTTGGAATTCCACAGGTCTACAGAGTCGTGAAAACACCCTAATAATATCTTGAAGTGGCTTTGAAGCTGACAGCCAACTTTTCTGCACAGACTTGTTACGACTGATCACTTTGTGGAGACTTTTTGAAGGTTTTGAAGGTGTTTAGGGTCACAATGTGGTCTGTTCACACTTGAATGACATTTAAACCATTTCTATCACAATCCTCTGTGTCCTCCCTATAATGTGTGGAGACTTGTGTTTAAAGGGGTCAATTATGCTTTTTAAAGTCCGTATTTTGTGTATTTAGGTGTAACAGTAATATGTTGACCATGCTTGGTGTTTCAAAAAACACATTATTTTTCAATACTGTACATTATTGTAGGTCCTCCTCTATGCCCCGCCTCTCTCAAACACGGCGTTTTCAACAAAGCCCCCTCCATTGACAAGCACAGTCTGCTCTGATTGACCAGCTGCCCAGTGCATTGGCCTGGCCGAACACCACAATCACGGCGTCGGACATTCCGGCCCCTTACCATAGCGCTACAATCTTTCAGAAGCTAAATATCAAACAGTATATAATGTCAGTATTTTTACAAACATGCATTATCAGCAAGCCCCGAAAGGGAACGGTCGCGTGACAGAAACAGTATGATGCGGTAACAACCGGTTAAGAAGCTGACGTCTATGACCCCCATCTGACAGCGGTTGACGTCTCGCTGTGATTTGACCCTGTCCCCTCACCCATCCCCCCACAGTTGCGACACCCACACACTACGCTTACGCTGCCTGCGCAAAACCTCTTCAGGTGTTAAACAGTCATTATCAATACTTGTAAACTAAGGTAACATAAACATACTTTACAGTCGCTGGGGGGTTGATTCGTTAGGAGAAGCGCCAGATTGTCATAGCAAAGTCGTTTTTTTTTTTTAGAATAGCTCTTTGTCCACAGCCAGCCTTGTCTCGTCTGAGGTTCAACAAACTGTCGTCCCCTAAAATGGCGTTGTTGTGTCACAAGGGGGTACATATTCTAACATCTGGGTTGTGCTGTTCTGTTGTAAAATCTTAACCAATGATTCCTAATTGCATCTACTTCCGGAGGGCCAAATAAAGTGCTTTTGCTTTCAAACTGAAACACAGCGTCTCCCTGACATGGCTGTTTCAACACTACTGCTGTTCTGAAACCAAGCCTTCTTTCTTTGCGTGAACATTTGGGAGCATTATGCTAATATTTCCACATAGTGACATAGATATGTGGGGCGTGTTAGAACGAGTCGTGGCTGACTCTTAACTTTTATAAAGACTATCTCTTTGAATTTGAGACTTTAGTATTTGCAACTTCACAGACCTTCTTTACGCACCAAGAGCTTGTAAAACTCCAAAAAGAAAGGAAATTAACCCTTTAAGGTAGCATCTCTGTTAGCTTCCGGTAGGTCTGTATATTCTGTACCTACACACCTGGATGCAACATATTTACACCCTGATGCGGTTATACCGTGAGGTGGCATCCATACGTTTCAAAAGTTGTGGGGTCGGTATTTTTTTTCCGTACTAACGTAATACTGTCCTATTTTATTATGCTATTACTTTCAGTCATTCTAGTTTAAAAATAAATATTGGAAATATTCTATTTATATATATATATATATATAGTTTATATATATATATATATATATATCTATATATATATATATATAGTAGACTGTACATAGATATATATAAATATCCTGTTATATCTATATATATATAGATAGATATCTATATATACAAAATCATACAAAAAAGTCTCTTGCGGAATAAACGTATTAAAAAAGTAGATTCCTTTACAAAAAAAGATACCTTACAAGTAATATATCTATATATAGATATAATATTAATTGAGTTAGTAAATTTAAAAAAAATTAAAATACATCATCTACTTTTATAACAGATATTTAAAAAACATTATGAAAAAATGTCACTAGCTGAAATAAAAGTATTCAGTTCTTTACAAAAGTCTTACTGAAACCACAGTTTTTGATGTAATAGTAATTTCGCGCAATCTACTGTACATGAAATGGTTCACTTATTTTTAAGTGGCAGGCTTCTTTAAAACCAAAAGCGATACCAAAATAAATAACTAAAATTTCAGATTACATACTATTTTTTTAAAAACCCCAATGCTTAAAATAAGAACGTAGTTTTTATTATGCTATGAATTCTCAGGACTACTAATAAAACGTAAATAATTAATATTTAAATAAAAATATATTTAATATATATATTGTTCAAAAAATACTTTAAAAAATCAAATAGAAAAAAAAAATATGGTTGAAATATATTGAATATTTATCAATATATTTTTAAAATAATCAATGATTTGTTTTTTCTGTATTAAATTTTTTTTTTCCTGGGTCAAACTAATTGTTACTCCTTTGCCAGATTTTTTATTTCCCTAATAGAATATTATGTTGGTCTTTTGTAAAGACCTTTTGTGTTTATTAAAATATTGTTTGTGGGAGGTAATGATTTTTAACCTGAAGGGTAGCTCAGTTGACTGAACACTTTCAGGGCCGGTGCTATTTTAGTATACAGACCAGTTCAGTCTACTGTATATAATGGTCGTATACTTTTTCTTTATAATTTCTGCCATTCTGTCACAAAAAATCAGCAAATATTGATGTTTCCAATGCAAGCCTGTTCATCACGTAGCTCTGTTTTTATAAAAGGCACACGCTTCTTATCACTGTTTGGGCAGAACAACACATCCCATCACAGAGTAATGTAGATGTCAGTGTTGTTCTTGTATGTGAGTGAGCGAGAGATGAGCGTGTGAGCTGTTGTTCTCACCAGTGACTGTTATCTGTCCGGAAAGAAAACAAAATCATTTCACAAACAAGATGAAACACACAAACAGCTCATTATGTCTGAGGAAATAGTTTACAATTATATCAGATACATGCACTATATGCAATCTAAAACTATTTTAAACTATGTTTTGCTAATTATTTTATAATATTAATCATAAGACATGCAGCTTTTTGATGAGATTATATAAACATTTCTACTTAAAAAAAAATCATGATTAAATGATGATTAAAACACTAAATGATTAAAACATATAAGAAATGAAAACCATTGGCAGGACCTAAAACAGTTTCTTCTAAATGTTAACCTAAAATGTTGATAAAATGAACTCCATTGACCTTTATATAAACAGTGAGGTAGTACAGAAAAAAAGAAAAACAACAATTACACACTTCTACACATAAAATGTATGCCCTGTAGCAGTTTTTTAGAAGTGAAAATACAAGTGAGCTGACATAACATACACTGAGATAATTACAGCTACAATCTATCAAAGAAGATGTTTTAACTTCACTCTCACACTATGTTATGAGGTGGTTTTTAATTTCTTAAAAAAAAAAAACTTTGAACAGTTTAGAAAGTGAATCGTTTAAAGCGTCATTTCACTTCTCGTCACAGGGGGGCACTAATGTCCAAGAAATATGATTTATAATTTCATTCCTCACCTTAATTTTTTTCCTAAAGAGTTCAGACAAATAGTAGGCCTATAGAACCAACATTATTATTTATAATGATTAATAATTATTTGTTTAATGCTAGAGAGAGAGAGAAAAAATGGGGTGCAGTTAATTTAATAAATTATTAGGAAGCCTGGCATGACTAATTATGACAACTTTCTGGTAATGTACAATTTCATATCGCAGCCCTGTTTTTGTTTGTTGTATGTAAAATCATTGCACAATTTCCATGAAGCAGGATGTTACATGTATGGAAAATGTGCTTGTCCTTTTCATTTTGAAATTGTCGTCTTTTTCTTTTTTATGATGCCCAGATGGAATTTTTTTGCATTTTCTGCACAGATTTTGGGGGACATCTGCTCAACAGAAATTGCTACTAAATCGTTTTTTTGATCAGCAACACTTTTGAAACACTCAAAGTAAGGCAGTCATAAAACCAACAGAGTTTGATGACCCCTGACAGCACCTGTCAGTGTGAGCAAACCCCTTGGCTTTCATACTTAAGCCCCATGCTTGTCCCAACATGCCTGGCCTGTCAGTGGATCACTTTAAACTGACTCCAGACCAGATCCTTTCTTAAGACACCTCAAAACCCCTGTAAATCCTGATTAGTTGAATTATTCATTGGAAATTAACTCTAAACTTTGATGTTAGAGTCCTTTATGCCAACCCAGGTTCAATGTTCACACTTGTAGTCTGGAAATAAATGTCAGAAACTGATTTCAACTGATTGCAGTCACACGGACGTTTCATATTGGTCGTGAAGCAGCCCTCTGCTTATTCACTATGGTAAAATAAATGAATAATGAACAACTGCATATAACCACACAAAACAAATGACCGCAAATATGTCTGAAATAAAAACATAGTAGGCTTTCTTGGGCTAATCAATGTAAAACTTATTAAATAATAATTTATTACATAATTAGCCTATTCATAACAACCCATTTTACAGAAAATATGTTTAATTAATGAAGTTTTAGTGGAAAATATTGGACATTTTTACTTATTCTTGACTAATCTTATCATTTTGATTAGATTATACCTATTGTTGCATGAACACATCCTATAATTGATTAGTCTGGCAGTCACATATTGTCTTAAATCAGAACAAGATTCATATACAAGTTCATCTAGTTATCCTATGATGTTGTTCTAGGGTGTGAAACACTGGTGACCCTCAAGGTTCTGTATTGGGACCTTTTTATTTATTTTTTTAACCTTAAAAAGCTATCTTACTTGATGTTAAATGAATAAGAACACATTTATTTTATCCTTTTTAAAACTTTACCATTCAAAACCCCAGCAAAGATGGAGTCTACCATCTACTTTGTGTGTCAGGGCATTAGAGAGCTCAGCAACTGTGGAATGTGTCAACACTGAAACTATCACCACACAAGCAGATTCCTCTCTACTCCCAGCTTGGGTAAACATGGAGGTTCATCTCGCAGGGACAAACATCTCTCAGGAGTTCTGTTCTCAGCAGTCTGTTCCCTAGTGTTACCCAGAACAATTTATAAGGATCTGCTGTGACCCCTGACCTGGCATGACATCAACTCTGTGCACGTCGGTGACCGTCCCATCACAATGACGGTAAGGTTACTGCCCTGGGGCTCAGAGTCTGTGTGAAACGGAGGACAAATCTTCGGAGAGACACGCACATGCAGCAAAACATTTGCACTTGGGAATAGCAACACGATTTGTGATGTTTACAGCCGGTGGAACAGATGCTTATAGATGTACATCAACAAGGTCTCATATTTGTCATTTTATAAGGAAAAACTGTTTTTCAAGATACAGGGAAAAATCATACTCAGACTTGGACATCATGGTCTCTGATCTGGAACTTTTCTCTGTAAAATTATTTGTCTAAATGTCTGTGTTTGCAAAAGTTCAGAATTTTAACAAAATGTTTTACTAACACAAGTTTTGCAATTAAACAAAATTTAACAAATTTTATTTTAGCAATATTTTAACTAATTATGGCTATATTATTGTTTGCTGATATGTGGAATACTGTTAAATGCTGCCACCAAGATTTATAATATATATTATATCTATATATATATATTCATACACTACACAGCACACACACACACAGATAATATTTTAATTTAATCATTCAAAGTATATTTACATTTTTCTATACACCTCCACAAATTGTCAACCACATTGTTAAAAAAAAAATCAGTCAAAAAGCAAATGAACTGGAATTTAAAAGGGATTCTTTAATTCCAAATGGTGAACAACCATACTTACGTCAGCCCAGCTGTTGGTCTTTTATGCCTGACTAGAAGCAGGAAAGCATCTATTATTTTAGCGTCCAATTACAAAGACACATGCCCTGAACAAACATGCTATGCATTTGCCTGCCTTCCCCCATCCATCCACAAACACAGAGAGGAGATCGAACCTGACTAACTGTTCTGGACACATCACCCACCTCAAATGAGCCTGGTGAAGTTCTCTCTCTGCAGGTCTGGTTCTTTTTATAGAGCCGTTGTGCTGGATTAATGTACAGCTCAGTGAGTAGAAAAGACCCATGGGATATCTCTATGAGCGCACAAAGGGAGAACAAACTTATTAATGGCTTGATAGACTAGTAACTAGTAACCAGTGGAACGAAAATATCCAAATACCATTATTGTTTATTTTATTACCTCAATATATTTGCTTCCTCATTGGAACAGGTATGGAGAAATGTAGCATTACATCACTTACCAATGGATCCTATGCAATGAATGGGTGCCGTCAGAATGAAAATCCAAACAGCTGATAAAAACATCACAATAATCCACAAGTAATCCACACGACTTCAGGCATTTCAAGACAGTTTTCAACTTCAAACCATTGCTTCCAGCTAAAAGTCCATATTATTGCATTCTCCAGTGAAAAAGATGTCTCGTCTGAAACAGGAGAGACATATGCACAGATCAAGCACCTTGTAGAAAGCGAAACAGCCCAACAGTTCGAAACAATTGTTGGTGATTTTGATGTGAGAGGACAACAGGGAGTTTTCTGTTTTTCACGAGTGGGAAGTTTGGGTTGTATGTGTGTCGGGGTGTGGGATTTGGACCTGGTATTTTTGTCCATAAAGCAACAGTTTAAAGTTAAAATGCCTTGATGGATTTTTATTTTTTTTTGCACCAACATGCCACTTCTTTGGCTTCACAGACAATTAGCTGATTGAGTCCGTGTGATTTACTTGTGGATTTTTTTGTGATGTTTTTATCAGCTGTTTTGAGTCTCATACTGACAACACCCATTCACTGAAGAGGATCCATTGGTGAACAAATGATATAAAAAATGTCTCCAAATCTTTTCTCTTATCCACTGAAGAAACAATCAACATCCTCCGCTAGGCAGTCTTGGAGTTGCCGGTAAGAAGGCGGTAGCCGTGTGTTTTAGCAATGTTTTTTCTTTTGCATTTATAGAAGCATATTTTTCATAACACTAGAGGGCACCCCAGAGACTCATTGTCAAAATTTAGTGTCTCTTAATATAGCCAAGAGTCTAATGAGTACAAATAGTGTTCAATAAATAATGAATCTTTGTGCTTTGAAAGTTCAAAAATTCAAACCTTCCATTATGAGTCAGACTTTCCAATGTTCGGTCACCACGGCAACAATTTGATGATCCCAGTAAGCGCTGTGACCTCGGTCTCTCCTTGTGCATTGGGGGAAATAGAATATCAGCAGCTGTTGCACAGTGGGTGACTTCTGCACTCCATCTAGCATGGCTGCCCAATGTAACCACAGTGATCAATTATGACATAGAGATCTGGAACCTCTTGAGTGGACGGCACACAGGGGCAGATCTCCAACTAGATACAGAAAAAGGTTAATATTTTTAATTACTGCAATCATAATATGGATATTTATCCATTGAGGTAGAGTATTCACAAAGGGTAAATTTATCAAACTCACAAGTGAATGTTTAGCTATTTCTACTACTTTTTACTGATGGAATACATAAGGTTTTCTAGATGCTGAAATCTTTAATATGCTGTTTTACTTTTAAATCATTACATACCCAAACCCAGATTAAAATCCATATCTAAATCTTTACCCAGATCCAGAACTATATTCAAAGGCCTGACATCAATCAGAATTCATTCAGATCCAGATTCAAATTCAAACACATATCCACATTTAAATCTAGATCCAGTTCCAGACCCCAAACCAGATACAAATCTGTGTTCAGATCCAAATTCAAATCCACATTTAAATATGCACCCAGATCCAGATGCAGAACTATGTTCAGATCCAGATTCAAATCCATATTTAAATCTACTCCCAGATCCAGACCCAAAACTATATTCAAAGGCCTGGCATAAGTCAGATTTCATTCAGCTCCAAATCCTAATTCAAATACAAATCCACATTCAAATCTAGACCCAGATCCAGACCCCCAAAAAGATCCAAATTCAGATTTAAATACACTTCTAAATCTACACCCAGATCAAAGTCAAAAACCCAATCCAAAACTATGTTCAGATCCAGATTCACTTTCAAATCCACATTTTAATCTAGACTCAGATCCACACCCAAATTCAAATTCAGATCCCATTGGATCCAAATTCAGACCTTGACCCCATTGACCCATTATGTTCTATAAAAAGAACTGATCATCAGTGTTGTACAAAGACTTAATATAAAGCATATTCAAAAGCCTGCTCTACATCATATAGATTTTTTTCTATGCATATTCATGTTTATGGTACATACAGTATGCAAGTCCTGTGTAAAGACGATGGGCTGAGTGACCATCTTACACAGTTATACAGAGGCAGCCATCAGTCTCAAAGCTGTAAAAACTCAACTACTCACACCAGCAGTAATAAAGCATGCAACAGTCGTCAAACCCTCCCTCTCCTTCACACACATCTCTCTCCTCCTGCCCAACTCTATCCACTTGAAACTGTAATTTTGTCAAAGCAATTTTGTCGAAAGTAACAACGAAAAAACACTACAGTTTAAACAACCAGCTCAAGCTAAAGAAAAGCATTCTGTCCTGATCAACAGAAGCATTTAAAGTTTCTAGAATCAAAGAATGCTCACTTTTACGTTCTTGTAATGTACAGAAAATTGATAAAAAGAATCAGACAAGAGCATCACCCAACATTCAATTTCCAGTTGACCACATCATATAATAATCTTACATACACACTCTCTGTCCGCACAATATTTGGCCACTGGGTTTAATTTAAAGGGGTCCTATTATGCTTTTTCACTTTTTAAATTTTAGTCAGTGTGTAGTGTGTATGTTTGGGCATAAAAAAAGATCTAGAAAGTTACAAATCTCAAAGTCCACTCCAAAGGGAGATATTTTGTTTTTTAAAAAATCATTTTTCAAGAACTACAACGAACGGCTCGTTTGGACTACAGCGTTTGTTTTCCGGGCTTTGTGATATCACAAAGCGGCTCATTAGAAGATCATTAAAAATAATTCCCGCCTACAGAATTTGGAATGGTTTGGGGTGTGTGGAGGGGCGAGGTTGTGGTTAGAACGTTTGGTTGAGTGAGTGCATCCGAGAGACGTTGAAGAAGAAGTGCTGCTGCAGAGTTTGTGCATCAGAGAAAACCAAGAAGAAGAGCTGCTGTGCTGTAGCGTCACATTTTCGGCATGTCTAGAACAATTCTTACAAGTACAGCTGGGCGCCGCGGACAGACGCCAAACGGCGCCGCCGGTGTGCCTACACTCATAGAAAATAAAGTATTTGAATTTTAAAGACGTGGTGTGACGCTGCGCTTCTCGTCCGGTGCGCGACCGCCTGAAACGCTGTTTTTTTCACCTCCGTGCCCAAACGTCTTTGTTTAGGCTTCCGAAAGCGAATGATGTCAGGAAACAGTGGTTGCAAATTTTTTTTTTACTCTGTTCCTGAGCATTATAACCCCAATTTGCTATTGTGTGCTGCGCATTTTACTGAGGACAGCTTCCACAACATGAGGGAGTACAGTGCCTGCCGGATTCGCCAAAAGTTTTTGTTGAAAGACGGAGCAAGGGGCGTGGCAGTACTGAAACACTGTCTAAGCTGTTCGCCAATCACAACGCACTGGGACAGCTAACCAATCACAACACATTTTGTTTTTCGGAAGGCGGACCTTCATCAAAGCCGGAACTAATCGAGCCGTTTGTTCCAGGCTGGGGAGAAAGGTATTTAATAATGTAAATTATGTGAAAAATAATGTGTTTTCGAAAAACCTAGTATGAGAGCATGTTCTAGTACACCCCCAAAACATAATCAAGACTTTGTAGAAGAGCATAATAGGACCCCTTTAAAGATAACCTTCTTACACGGCACTTGATTTAACCTCGCTTTTACATGTCATTTTCAGCACTGACATTGTTTTCCCAACTTGGATTACAGCGGCACTTACTTTTGCATACATGTTCTTATCCCAAAGACATTTTTTTGTTGAAATCATTGTGGAGCTCCACCCTATTGCAACAATATGTCTGATGGTTTGATAAGGAAGTCATGAAAAGCGATGCTCAGGAATGCAGTTGGGTGTCTGATGTTAGACGTCTGTTTGAAGTGCCACTATATGACAGACAGATCAAGCCCTGATTCAGCTGGAATACTAAAAAGAGTCTCGTTTAGTCATAAACTGTAGGGACTTTTCTGGAAAAATTCTATACTTTAATTGAACCAAAGCAATTTAGAGTAAGCTTTGATCAGATTCAGTCAAAACAAAATCTGATTGAGCCAAAATACTTTTTAAATTAAAGAACTGTTTGCATAAATAAATGCCCAGTTATTATTATTCTTTTTTTTACTGAACACTGATATTATTTTCATTCTGCTAAAGCACATTTTAGATACACATTTTAATTAGTTAGTTAGCTACCATTATTAGTTAGTTGACATTATTATGGTGGCTCTCATTAGATTCAAGATTTAATTTTATATATAAAATGAGAATTAAATGAATTTTTACATTACATAAGTTAGAGGGGGATTTTCATTTTTGTTTAATTGTTCTAAAAAATGTCAAGAAATCATAGGGAAACGTCGATTTAGAACGGTTCACTCACGCACTTCTAGAACAAAGTGAACAAAACGTTTGCTGGATTAAGTGGATATTTACTTACAATCTATTTAGTTTGAAATGTACTCGGAAGTCGTGGCCTCATGGTTAGAGAGTCGGACTCATAACCCAAAGGTCCGGCAGGAATTGTAGGTGGGGGGAGTGAATGTACAGGCGCTCTCTCCCACCTTCAATACCACAAACGAGGTGCCCTTGAGCAAGGCACCGAAAACCCAACTGCTCCCCGGGCGCCACAGCAAAAATGGCTGCCCACTGCTCCGGGTGTGTGTTCACGGTGTGTGTGTGTGTTCACTCGCTGGTGTGTGCACTTAGGATCAGTGTTGCATTACAAGTAACTTGAGTTACGTAATCGGATTACTTTTTTCAAGTAACTAGTAAAGTAACGCATTACTTTTTAATTTACAAGAGAATATCTGAGTTACTTTTTCTTTCTTCAATTTATTGATTGACAGCTCTCCTGTCCCCATGTTGAGAGAAATCAGAAGATGCTACTGCAGTTCTAAAATAAATATGAATATGAATTAATTAATCTTACTCACAAAAAAAAACACAGATTCAGTATTACTCAAATGAATAAAAATAATGCAACTCAGAATGTGACGCAAACCTGTAATAATTAAATATGTTAAATAATACACATATCCTTTATGTATTTAATCCATTCTATTAACCAATGGCTTTGCTTCTGACCTTCGATGATCCAGTTCAACCGTACTAATAAGCACAAATTACTCTAGACAAACATTTGTGTGTCTTTTTTTATTGCTGAAGTGTGTTGAAATTTCTTCTTCTTTATTCTACTGTATGGACGTAAATGTACTTTCCCTTCAGCCTGAGGCTTATTCATTTCACTTTTGGTGTGAAAAGGCTTTTATATTTGCCAAAAATAAGATTTTTTATTTTAAAAACAAACAAACAAGTCCTGTCCAGATTTGAAAAGTAACTCAAAAGTAAACGTAAACACTATTACTTCAGTAAAAAAGTAACGCGATAGTTACTTTTTGGTTTTTTTTTTTTGTTGTTTGTGTATGGAGTAACGATATATTGTAATGCATTACTTTTAAAAGTAACTTTCCCCAACACTGCTTAGGATAGGTTAAATGCAGAGCACTAATTTTTTTCCTTTTTTAGAATGGGTAACCATACCTGGCCACACGTCACGTCACTTCACACTTTAAAAAAAAAATAAAAATTGCAAATCCATCCATCAATTGCCAGCGATATAGAAAGTCTATTAGGCAAAGTTTAACACCTGCGTGAGTTGCATGTGAACGACTCTGGATTGCACGTGCAGACATTTCTAAACCAAAAGCTTATGAAAACACTGACAATACAATAGAGCACTTAAAGTCCAATAAAGACACTACCGTTTTGGCTGCCAAACGGGGCATGTGAGGACTGTCACTGCGAGTGTGTGTGCAATCTGAACCGTTCAGGGAGTTTGTGTGTGAGGTGTTAGGATCTCTCCTCCTCTCGATACACTTCCTCAAACATGCTCACGCGCCCACGCTCTCTCGCTCTCCCTCACTCTCATGTCGCAGCCTTGTCCGTGTGCGTGTATCTGCAAGGCTCATGTAGTGTGTGAGGACTGTCTCAAAAGTGTGTACGCCCCCCGTGGCCGTCCTGAGAGCAAACGGAGGCTGTCGTTTCCCCCCCAGAGACCCCAATGCAGATGGTGCGAGCAGTGAGGGGAAAAGTTTATGACAGCTCTGCTGTTGTCGGCTCGCGGCTGCCCCATGGAGGCTTGCAGCTGTAGACTTTTAACCGGTCTGTTTGACTCAGTAATGCACTTGTATTGGACAGGGTCGCGTTCGGGATTTAAATTTGGATCACAGTGAATCCTGTACCAGTCTGAGTCACGCACTGGATGTGTTTTGGGGTTTATTGGACATTTTTTCCCCACTGCATTTCTGTGGACGTTCTCTGGATAGCAGTTTTTAAGGTAATAATAGTCTGTTTACAGTCATTTGGCTGTTGCTAATGACAAGTTGGCTGCTTGTATGTGGTTATTTTGCTGTTGTGAGACGCGCGCGCGTGTGTATGCTTTGCCTTTTCCTGGGCTGTAATGTAAAGGTCATCCAGCTCCAGAGATTTTGTCTATGTGTGGGTCATAGCCATAGAAACACATAATGAACCATAATCAGTGTGGATGTGTATGATGCAGTTGCCTCTTTTATTTATTTATCTATCTATCTGGGTTTTTCATGAAATGTCAAGCAGCATCTTGCTGTCTCTAAAAGTCTCAAATCTAAATTTTAAACAATTTTAAATAATATTTGATTCTTTTAAAAATATATACTTATTGAAATATACTTATTAAATGATTATTAATGTACAAAGTACATGTTAATAATCATTCAATAAGTATCTTTTTAAAACAATCAAATATTATATATATACTTTGTCTTGCGTCTTGAGATGGAAAAGTTTGTGCTATTTTATCACTTGTCAACTACCGACCTACAGTATATTTAAACATGCCTTTCTAATAAGTTCCACAGACCTCACTATTCGACAAAGCTAGTTTCATATTTCTACAGCTGTTGTCTACTAGATTTGACAAATTGAAGAAGCAGAAGTGTTCAAAATAGCTCAGATGTTCTCCAAAAGTACAGCATTTTTAATTTGAGCTTTGTGGTGGACACCCAGAGGTTGGAGTTCTCAGTTTTAAGTACTTTGTCTCAGATGTTTCTCCTTATATTCTTAAGGAGAAATAAAAATAGACTCAAATGATTGTTGACATGTAAGAGCGAGCGGAGAGTAATAAATAAATGTGACTATTTCAGCTTGGGAGATTTTGATGAAAATTGTTTGAGTTCTTATCGAAATCTCTTCTTTTGTTTGCCGACGACTTTGGCAAATTTGAGCACAGTTTGCGATTGAGATCTCCTATGAAACTCTAAAGGAGACACAAATGAGATTACTGGGGCCTTTTTCCTCAGGAGGCATTTAAACACCAGGGTATTTAAGCCATTTGCTCTTCTTTTATTTCCATTCCTATCTACAACAATTGAGATATTCAAGAGCTCTAATTTGCAGCATTTTGTTTACTAATAAACTCTGCTCACACTGAATTATCTCAGCAGTTTCTGGAGTCAATTTGAGGTTTGTATTGAGTTAGAGGAGGTGTGGAGGAGAGCGGCAGAGGGGGAGAGGTACTGTGGATGGAGATGCAGATAGAAACTAATGAAAGGAAGAGGCAGGAATGAACAACAATCTGTCAGCTCACTGACGCTGTAAGAAAATGATGATCTCTGGAAAAGAATATTCACAAACAGAATGGGTTATGCTGAATTTCAGTGTGTTTTTAAATATTTAATTTTGTTATCTTGGAGAAACAGGTGAGATTTTAAAGACGTCTCACATGTTAGGGTTTTGTCTTTTGTCTTTTTTAAGGGTAACATCATATTCAAAACATTCTGGAGGTCCTAACCCTCGTCCAATCTCCTAACCTCATTACCACACGTTATGGTGCTTTAACGTTGATGGAGGAACGTTATTTTGCCAGTATGGAGAGAGCGACATCACTGTGGCTATTTAGAGGACTGATCTCCTTCATTTTTCTCCATCAAACCATTCGTGACCCTGTGCTGTGATTGTGTTTGTGATGCGGGCATGTCTGTCTCTGTCTCTGTCTCGTTCAAGCATTGTGTGCAGCTCGCTGACTGCAAACCATCTCATCTGGTGTTTGGGAGCAACCAAAGTCAGAGCAAAACAGTTGCATCACTTTTGCAGCTATGCAATCTTAAAAATAAGGTCCTTTATTGGCATCAGTGACTCCATAAAGAACCTTTAACATCCATGAAACTTTTTCATCGGACAAAAGGTTCTTTACAGTGGATAACAGTTCTTTAGATTATTCAAATATTCTTCACACTTAGAAAAAAATGGTTCTTTTAAGAACTGTTCACTGAAAGGTTCTTTGGATAATTAGGGTTGTGCAATGTCTACCAAATTGGCATCAAATGATGTCTAGAGTGAGTCGGTAATGTCTGTCAGTTATCGGCGATGGACGATGACATAATCTGTCGGCCCAACCATATTGGAGAACCCAAAATGGTTCTTCTATGGCATGTGAAAACCCTTTTGGAACCTTTGTTTTTGAGTGTATTTTAGCTTTTTTCCTGTCGTATTCACTAAAAATATTTATTAAAATAGATGTTTGTGTAGATTTGCAAGCAATTATGGCAGCAGTAATTCATCAATCGATAAAGAAGTAATCGAGAAGAGTGTTGTAGTCAATCTCACATTCGCCATTTCTAAGAGCCAAGGATAGTTTCAAATTGAAGAAGCAGAAGTGTTAAAATAGCTAAGTAGTTCTCCTTTTCCATTCAAGAGTAGAGCATGTTAGGTTTTAGCTTTGTTTGTGGTGGACATCCAAAGTTTGGAGTTAAGGAGAAATAAAAATAGACTCAAATGATTTTTGACAAACAAGATAAGTATGGCGTAATAAATAAATGTGAATTGCATGGCATGGACCATTTCAGCTTGGAAGAAATTTATAATGAAATAGTATTCTTTTGATTGCCCAGGCTTATTCACTAACAATATTTATAATAATAGATGTTTGTGTAATTTAACAGTTGATTATGCAATGATGACGAACAGTGTTGCTGTCAAGCACATATTCAGCGTTTTTGGGAACCAATGCTGTGCCATAATTTCTTCAAGGATGCACTAAGGAAGGCAACTGTCTTGAATTATGGTCTGCAAAGTTCTAGGTTTGGCAAAAGTTTCTCACCTAGTTGTGAAGGTATGGAGACTAAGAATACGGTCTAACTTGTCTAAACAGTCCAAACCTCAAACAAATATACTGCAGTCAGGCGGTCCATTGAAGTGGAGTTAGTCATTCTGCCAAATTAGAGAAAGGACACAGCCAAAGCCATCCCAATCTGAAGGTGGTTGCAGTCTCACCATCATCATCATGATCCTTAAATTAACAATTGGCTTCTAGACTTTCTGTTTTTAGCAACTCTGTTTCCCTTTTTGATACCAAAAAAGCCAGTGAGGTGCCTCGAGGCCAACGCCCATTGACTTACCAACCACTTCTGCTAAAATTTCCCCAACTGAGTCAGACAGTCATATGCCTACATGCATGGTTTTGCACAGATGTGAGAAGGATTCCGCAAGAGGAGTATTTAATATCTCGAGAACCTTACGTGTGGCATTATGTTAGTTTGAATCTGACTTGTGACAATGAGGCAGATATACAGTATGACCTTTGTCATTTCTCAGTATACTTCACCCAAACATTTCTGTCATTATGTACTTTAACATAATATCAATTTAAAAACCCTTTCTCTTCAAAGATTTACAGAAAGAATTAACTGTACAATGAAAGTGGATGGGGATTGTGCCTGTCAAGCTCCAAGACAAAAAGTGCCACAAAGGGACCATAAAATCTTGTGTATCAATACTTAGCGAATGAAAAACAACTTTTCTGTGAATTACTCACATTGACTACTTTTATGGTACTTTATTGTCTGTTTTGGAGCTTGATGGCTGTAGTCCTCATCTATTTTCATTGCACGTGAAACGGCATCCTGGACACGGGTTTGAAACATCATGAGGGTGAGTAAATGATGACAGAAATGTTATTTGGGTTTTTGAAATATAATGTTACATTTTTATATATATTTCCATTCAAAAATTTGGGGTCGGTAAGATTTTAACGTTTTTAAAAGCCTCTTATGGCACTAATTGAATGGAACTTTTTTCTTTTGCATTTTTGAAAAGTTTTGCGTTCAGATGACAACATTGTCAATATGATCCGTTCATACACGTCTGTGAAAATGACTAAAACGCTGTATTATGCATGCCAGGCCAGTAGTTGGCGATGCCACTTTGTAAAGAAACACTCTGTGCCTGCCCACATAACTATAGACCGACCGCGTAATATGCATGCACATGACCGTTTTCACAAATTCTTGTTTTTGTAGTTTACACTAAGACAATAATGGTATTGTTTTCAAAACTGTGCACTTTGAAACCTGGTATCGAACTTTTGTGTTTTCAGGCTCCCAAAAATCTGTTGTTGTGTAAATGAATGCATGCATTCTAAATGTAGCCATTTCTCCAGTCTTCAGTGTCAAATGATCCATCAGAAATCATAATAGGTGATTTTGCTGCTCGAAAGCAAACAGCATTATTTTTCCCCCTATTTTTCCCAACAAACTCTTTTTTTTAACATTTAAATGTCTTTAATGTCATTTTGTCATTTGCAATGCTTCTTGTTGAAAAAATTAAACAAAACAAAAAAACAAACAAAACAAATCTCTTACTGACCTAAACTTTTTGAAATTTTGACACATTTCAAGTCGACGATGTGTCGAAAATAGAACTACAATGTAATACGGTTGCTGCTAAATTTTACAGTAACTTACTGGTACGCTGGATGCATAATTTACTTAAAAACCTTGTTTACAGTATAGTACTGTAGTGCACATTACAGACACTATGTCTTACTGGATTTATTACAGCTATTATTACCGTCTTTTCCTTTACGTATCAGTACTATAGGCTTTCTTGTCATTTAGTTTAAAAAAAAAATTTCGTACCTGTAAAAAACAATCCAATTGCTGGTACCCTGCACTGTAAAACCAAAAATTTTTTTGGTTACCAATAACAGCCATAACCACCATAAGCTAATCGAGCTTTAGTTCTGATAATATTTTTTCTTAGTGTGGAACATTTTCTGTTTAAAAGTAAAAAATAAAATCTTGACCTCCAGATGTGCGGCACAGATTCACAAAAAGGGCATCACCACAGTCACACCCCGGGACTTTGTATCATGGAAAAACCATACACATCTGAACAGCATCCCACAAAAAAAAACAAAAACAAAAAAAAAAAAAAAAAACAAAAAAAAACAAAAAAAAAAAAAAACACAAAAAAAAAAACAAAAAAAAAACAAACAAAAAAACAACAACAAAAAAAAAAAAAAAAAAAAAAACAAAAAAAAAAACAAAAAAAACAAACAAAACACAAAACACAAAAAAAAAAAAAAAACAAAAAAAAAAAAAAAAAAAAAAAAAAACAAAAAAAAAAAAAAAAAAAAAAAACAAAACAATTGCAAAAGTTGGCAAGTACACTACCAGTCAAAGTTTTTGAACAGTAAGATTTTAATGTGTTAAAGTCTCTTCTGCTCACCAAGGCTAAATTTATTTGACCAAAAATACAGTAAAAAACAGCTAGAAGTAATATTGTGAAATATTTTTACATTTTAAAATAACTGTGTTCTATTTGAATATATGATAAAATGTCATTTATTCCTGTGATCAAAAAAGCTGCATTTTCAGCATCATTACTACAGACTTCAGTGTCACATGATCCTTCAAAAAAATAATTCTAATATGCTGATAAACATTTTTAATCATTATAATCAATACTTTAATAAAAGTTGAGTAAATTTTTCAGGTTCTTTGATGAATAGAACGTACAAAGACAGATCAGCATTTATATGAAAAAAAAAGCTTTTTGTAACCATTATCACTATACCATTCTCAAAAGCTTGGACCGTCAGTATAATTTGTTATTTGGGGAAGAAATGATATAAATTAATGCTTTTATTTAGCAATGGTGCCTTAAATTGATCAAAAGTGATGATAAAGACATTTATAATTTTACAAAATATTTTTATTTCAGATAAATGCTGTTTTAAATGCATTTCTCTTTTGTCCTTTTACAGCCACTTCCACCAAACAGTCAAAAAATAACTCCCTTGCCATTGGTCAGTTTTTTCGCGGGCAGCTCACTAAGCTAAATTGCTTTGGTAAATTCATTTACAGTCATTGCCAGGAAATACAGTATGTCAGTTATAATCCATTTGCGGTTTTTACAGTTAAAAACTGTCTACGTGTTACCGTATCTTATGTACAAATTCGTTAATACTGTCAAATTACCAAAACAGTTACAATGTAGGAAGTGGAAACATTTTACTTTTGCTGTTCATTCTTCTGAAGACATCTAAAGTTGAAAAGAAAACGACAAGCCAGCCCTTAGACAACGCATATGAATTAATGAGTATGCGGTATTAGGGCTTTTGTAGCCTTTCACACTTTCGAACTTTGAAAGACTGCAATGAAAAAATGTAGATGGTGAGTGGCGAAACAGCAACATGGATAGTGGAAACATTTCTACTTTTGCTATTTTCTAAAACATATGAAGATCGATGAAAGGAAACGAAACGTCTATAGACAACTGAATACTCACGTAATTCAGATGCCATGTCGTCGTCAGTCAAACAGCATAGTGCAGTCAAACCCGGACATACCTGACTGTGTACATGCACATGGCCAGAACGAAAGCAGGGCAGACGTCTCACACCCTTTTGTGATTTTGGAGGGTCCTCTCCAGAATAAGGAATCCTGTATTTACGAAGTTTTCACAAGTACTGATTTTTCATCGGACATTTAATTTTAAAGCTTTAATTATTATATTTTTTTTTTTCCCCCCCTAAGATCATTGCCAATGTGTTATGAATTTATTTCTGTGAAAATCTTGGTCATGCAACACTGACACACAATGGGTATAAAATTACCATAATTCCCTCTCCTCTCTACTGTCGGTATGTCTTTTCAACACTCAATATCTCTACATGCTCTCTGGTCCTGCTACAGGGCATTGCGTCTCACGGTCTTCAGTGGGCTGACAAGTGGCCACCAGCTTAGCAGACAGCATTAGCTGTCAGGAGCCGTAGACAGAAGTGACCAGCAGCTGTCAGACTGAAGCGCAGACAGACAGACAGATGGCTGGAGTAAAGCCTGCAATGAGCCTGTTTTACTTCCATACAACTCCAACAGAAACCACAAAGAACTGGACCCCCCGACCATAAAGAATGCATGACCACTCAAGGGATTTACTGCCCTTTGGGGCGACTGAAAATGCCAGATTAATGCATCTTTTCCATCTTAATGCTCCTTTAATAATCAATGTTTTGTGGGTTTTCTTGGTTTTGCACAACAATGGCTGTTATTTAGCTGAAGCTCCAGGGATCAGATTTCTAGTTGATGAATCTGGTGCAGGTGCACTGAACTTTAAGCTAAGACCAGTGGGTCTTGGGGCCTAGGGTGGTGCTAGGAGGTTTCTAAGCCCATTTTCAAATTTATACCCTTTATACACTATCATTCAAAAGTTGGGGGTCGTTACGATTTTATTATGTTTTTGAAAGAACAGTTTATGCTCATCGAGGCTGCATTTATTTGATCAAATACAGTAAAATTGTAATATTGGGAAATATTGGTATTTCACAGTATTAGAATATATTTTAAAATATAATTTATTACCTTCAGAAAAGCTGAATATTCAGTAGTCATTACTCCAGTCTTCAGTGTCACATGATCCTACAGAAATCTTACTAATATGCTGATTTGCTGCTCAAGAAACATTTCTTCTTATTATTAATTTTGAAAACAGCTATTATGTTTTGTGAAAACCGTGATACATTTTTAGGATTATGTGATGAAAGTTAAAAAGAACAGCATTTATTTATGATTTTTTAAAAAGGAATTAATACTTTTATTCACAAGGATGCATTAAATTGACTTTTACATTGTTACAAAAAAATAAAATTTCCTATAAATAAACATTTATATGAAAATTTTGTATATTTTATATAACCCCTAACACTCTTTCAGTGTTTAATAGCGATGCTAAAATTATACAACATAAATAAATATTGGATAAAATTGGGTGCCATTTAAACTAGATTAGATTTTTATTGATAGTTTTTAGTACCTAATTAAATGTTCATTTTGTATCCATCCAGCACGTGCTATTAATGCCTAAAATTGTTTCCTAGGTGGCCAGAACTCTTTTTTTTTTTCGAGCTGGAGAAAGGGGTTCCCAGTAATAAAAGGGCCAAACAAAGCCATGTCAAACACTAAGGCAGGCTCTATGTGCTCAGCTCTATCACATTCCCATGTGCAGACTAAACACGCTTAGCAAGCAAAGAGTGTTAAGCGTGAGCAGATGCTAAACTCAGCTAACAGGTATAGGAGAGAGATCTCAAATTACAGCATTTAAGGTCTGTTTCCGGTTCCAAAATGTATCAGACCACAATTCATGTGTTGTATATGTTGCATAGGATACACTAGCATAAACTTTGTCATTGCAGTGTTTTTTAGAAAATCTGGCTAAGATATTTAAATGAAATATTGTATGAAAATTAGAAACTGCTAGTAAATTTCACAATAAATTACAAAGAAATGGCAAGTAACATTGAATTAAATATAAAATTGTGACATAGAAAGACTGGATATTTTCTTGTAAAACACTCCAATAAGCTTTGTTTTAAATAATTGTTTTGAAATAATTTTTACTGTGTATACAACTGAATAACTGTCACAGTGTTTGTTGTAGTGACCTGGACTGGTCACTTGAGGGCGTTCTTCTGTTTTTCGTTGTTTGTGTTAAACTCCATTTCCCATAGTCCCCTGCTCGCTAATCCTGGTTTATCGGTAACACCTGTTCATCATTAACCTTGCTATATATATCATGCCTTCTCTGTCTATCATTTGCGTCTTGATTGTATTGTCTCCTCAGTTTGTGTTTTCTGTGGTCAGGTTGGATTACCTTTTGCAACGTTTTTGTTCTGTTTTGTCCTGTTATTATTTTCATTAAACTGCACTTGGAACTTACCTTGTTTCCTCCTGGCATTCCGTGACAGAATCCAGACGCCACTACTAGTTCCAGCAGTTTTGTTTTGTTTCCTTTTTTGTGGATCATGGACGGTCGGATTGTTCCTCCTCCTTAGAAGGAGCGCAGGGCTCGGCTCCGGATCTTTGCCAACGGGGGATGGAGATTGGAGGTTTCGCTCAGTCCTTTTGGAACCTTGCGGTAGGGATGGGACTTCATGACTCAGACTTGAAAGAAGTCTTTAATTGTGGTTTAGACAATCCCTTGCCTACTCGGGAGATGGATGGGCTTAAAATGCTTGACTTTTTGGGCCTCATTGATTACCTTGGTTACCGCAACTTGGTGATCTCATGTCGGTCTGATTCTCTTGCAGTGCCCCGGGAGATGCAGGAACCCACTCCAGTCTCGGAGCTCACAGAGCCCAATCCAGAGCCCGCTCCAGTCCAGGAGCTCACCGAGTCCGCTCCAGCCTCGGAGCTCACCACCTCTGTCCTTCACACTCCCACTAAGCGGCGGAGGGTGAGAAAGAGGACAGGAAAGCACACTCCACAGACCGCTCCAGTCCCGGATTTCACAGAGCCCGCTCCCAGGTCCCGGATCTCACGGACAGCCCCCGCTCCAGTACGGATATCACGAGCAGCCCGGCTCCAACCAGTTCGGATCTACGGAGCACCGCTCAAGTCCGGATCCACGGAGCCCGCTCCCAGTCAGGATCTCACGGAGCCCGCTCCAGTCCCGGATCTCACGGAGCCCGCTCCAGTCCCGGATCTCACGGAGCCCGCTCCAGTCACGGATTCACGGAGCCGCTCCAGCCCGGATCTCACCACGCGAAGCCCGCTCCAGCCCCGGTCTCACGGAGGACCGCTACAGCCCAGCGATCTCACGGAGCCCGATCCCCAGAACCGGATTTCACGGAGTCCAGTCCGGTCCCGGAGCTCACGGAGCCCACTCCAGTCCCGGATTTCACGGAGCCCGCTCCAGCCCCGGAACTCACCACCTCTGTCTTTCAGACTCCCACCAAGCGGCGGAGGGTAAGGAGGACAGGAAAGCCCACTCCAGAACCAGCTCCAGTCCGGGAGCCCTCAGAGTCCACTCCAGTCCGGATGTCATGGGAGTTCGCTCCAGTCCCGGATCTCGCGGAGCCCGCTCCAGTCCCGGATTGCGCGGAGCCCGCTCCAGTCCCGGATTTCACGGAGCCCGCTCCAGTCCCGGATCTCACGGAGCCCGCTCCAGTCCCGGATCTCACGGAGCCCGCTCCAGCCCCGGAGCTCACAACCTCTGTCCTTCAGACTCCCACTAAGCGGCGGAGGGTGAGAAGGAGGATAACAGCACAAGCAGCTTAATAGCTTAAATATCCAAGAGTTATTTTACTCAGAAAGTTGGTAAAGATATGAATGAATGTGTACCGCACCTCAGAAGTTTCGCACCCACACGAAAATTACCTTTAGTTCCAAAAGAGGTAATAATAAAAATCGTCATATCCGCCAATCACATATATTCTTGTTCAGATGGGATTAGATTTGTCACAGGATACCCAAAACATAGGTAATTGGTTTCATCATTGTTTCTTGTGTGAGAAAAACAGGTCATGTTCAATTTCATATGGGACTGAAATCACAAAGTATGCCTGCAAGACACACATTTCTATCGGCATAGGGCTTTAGTCTCCAAGTCCTTGCAGGAAAAGTCTTGTTGTCAAGTAATCCATTATATCTGATTGAGATGTCTGTTACAGAAAATTGCACAGGATGTTTTCTTCATCCGTGTGCCAGGGAACACTAGCCAAGCATTGACATACATTTCTGAACATAATACTGGGATCTTTCTGTTTTTCATTGATCGATGTTGGCAGACATACATGAACTTTTCTGTCCATTGTAATGAAAGCCAGTGGTCTTTGCGCTAAGTAAACCGTCCATTGTTTACTCATTCCAAATGGGCGCTTTAAAACGTTTATTTGCTCTCTAAGATTGATCAGGAGTGATTAATAAAGTGTGTGAGTCATTGGCTCAGGTTTCACTGCAGTGAATGACTGGATCTGCATGTTAATGTTAGAAAAACTTTCACAGTCACACTGCAGTTTCTGCAGAGAACAGTCAGGAGCTTTTACTTGTTAGCAGAAGCATGATGTTCTGATTATAGAACTTCATTGATCTGTGAATGTACAGGGAGATATCATTTAGCAGATGCTTTTATTTGAAGCTATTTGCAGCACACCTCACTCATAATTGGTTTTCTTCATTGGTTGTTTAACAAAAGTCAATCCAAAAAGTAAGCCAAGCTCAAATTGTTGATGGAGATGAGGATAGACTTGTGGGTTTTCAGAAGTGTGGTCTTACAATTGTCTGGAAGTGTTTTGGAAGAAGTACATGGTAATATTGGACCTTGCAGATGACCTTCGCAGATTTTGAGAAAGAAACAAGAAAGACCTCTAGAAGAATTTCAGAATATTTTTGCATTGCCTATCACTTACATTGTAATAAAATTGCACTAAAATATAGGGATGCACGATATATCGGCCACCATATCGGTATCGGCCGAGAAATGCTCATTTTTTCTGTTATCGGTATCGGCCTGATAAGAAAATTTGGCCGATATCTTAAAGCCGATAAATAATGCATTATTTCCTTCAGAGACACTTCAGATGTGCGCTGTTCGTTTGCAGCCTTTTGTGCAATTGTACGTTGTAATATTGTGTTTATTTGATGTATATCTCATTTATCTCATATAGAATGCGTTTGGTTAAGTTAAAAGAACGCTTCAGTTTACCGGTGATCATCTTTAGCTCAGCGCACGAAGCTCAAACAGCAGTGCACAACATTAATAAATATGATTGGGAATGTCGTGTATATAACATTATACATGAGACAACATTATTATTAATAAAACGTTCGTGAATTCTTTGGGTTTAGTTGATGGTTTTCAGCACGGTGTTATGGGAGAGCGCATCCAAACAGGATCACACATTCTGCTATAGCGCAATAACTGCGTCATTTTGTTACTATATAAAAGTTGTTATTATGTTATGTGTATAACTATTAATCTCAGGATGCTGTCTGAGTTAAATAAGCTGCCAGCAAACAGCTTCAGTTCTACTATGTTCATTCAGTTTCGCTTCCAGCACGTGTAGCTCAGCAGGCCCTTCCTCCCCTCCTCCCCCTCCTTCCCCCCCCCGCCTATTAAAACAGTGGTATTAATTTCGTTTACTTTTTCCAAATCATTGAAAATTATACTAAAAAAACAACACTTGTATTTTTCTCCGTATTTCATAAAAAATATGGTTAGTAATTAAACATAATTTAATTTATGTCCGTTGCCAGGAGGCTTATTCCGTTTTAGTGTCTATGGCGTCTTATTTTGATTCTTTACACGCTGTACTGATGTCCAGCTGACTTGTTTGCATATTTATGCATTATTTATGGATTTGTAGCACTTTTCTATGACTAGATTTGGTGAATGGGAGACGTAAATTATTTTAAAACGCTAACCGTGCACCCCCAAACTAGGATGCTTATGTGAAGTGTTTGGGATGTGGGATTTTAATGATGAGACTTTTTCTCTGTAATCAGGCTCCTCAAAAAGTATATAACATTGGGAGTATAGATTTATCGGCCACCATATAGGTTATCGGCTTTCAAAACAAATAAAGAAATAATCGGTATCGGTAGCGGCCCAAAAAAAATTTTAATATCGGTGCATCCCTACTAAAATACTTAGTCTTTACAATGGGATGCACAGAATGAATGTCAAAGATCACGTCATTTTCACCAAATCAACTTTCCAAACTGTTTTATGGAGTTTTTGTCCACTGCAAGGTTATTTCAGAAAGATGTTTCATCAGCTGAACAACCCGTATGTTGTTAAACAACAGTACAGTCCATTGAACTGCTTCGTTTTCATTCCTGTAAAAAAATTATATATAGCCTACTTACATATACCACAGTTTTATGTTGAATTTTCATTATGTTGTAGATCAGTGTGTTCCGGTCGGATCCACATTCCTTTGAGAGATTGTCTAACCATCTTCTCGCCAAAAACATGGGATTTTGTTCCCTCTGGAGATTTTCTTGTATGCATGTTCCTAATGGACATTGTTCTCATATTCCCACAGACAAACACACGTACACAGTCCCAAGGTCAAAGAGTGTTATTATATTCAGCAAAGGATTCCAGAATTCCAGTGGTACACTAAGAAATACACAAATAAACAGCTGCAGACTGTTGTAGTAGAGGCAGTATAAGAAAGAGGAAAATGAACACTCACATTTTTTGATATATGTTTAATGAATGAACATGCATGATTTTTAGTATAAATTAAGCTAAAAAAGCTAAATGCATGATTACATTGTTGTCAGATTTTATTGCTGTAATGGTCAATATATTGGCTGATAATATACATTATATATAAAATATATATATATAACACACACACAGTATCATCATCGACATCCCTATGAATGTTGTCTTGACCTGACCAAGATGGCCTTTAATTTCATATCTGTATACATATTTATATATTCCTTATTAATTCATATCAGTTTTTGCTTATTTTAATGTTATACACTACCAAAAAAAAAAAAAACCTTCAGATCTGATAAAAAATGTATATTAATAATGCATTTCTATTCAGCAGACTGCAGGGAATTTTTAATTAATGAACATCATCAATAAACTCCTTTATGCCAGACAGAGAGGCTATGTGAGACGACAAATCTGTTACCATCATCAGAAGACTAATCATCCACCCACATAAGTACACACACACTCATTCACACACAGCGAATGTTTTCACCACCACAGCACCAACTCCTCACCACCACTATTAGCTTGTTAGCCCATTAGCGTCATCAGTTGTTTGACATGATAATCGAGGAAAAGAGCTGGGCTTTCCTAAATTGTACAAAAGGAAATTGTGCAAACGCCAAAATTGATTGCAGCTCCGACAGCAGAGACATTAGATTTCATTCACCTCTTATGTGTATGCTAACACATTATTAAACGTGATTATACATATGTTGCTTTATGTACCCTTTTCATCATGACTCTTTTATACAAAGTAAACAGGAAATAATTAGGGGTTCAAGCCATAGTGCTGAAACCCTATTGTTAGAATGGCCAAGGATCATCTCCACCTAAAGCTGATCGGGCAGACCGAACAGTAAGTCATAGAGACTTGAATCTTGGAGGGATGGTAGTACTCACACCTTCAACAACGTCATCATGGCTCGCCCCTATTGGCCTGACCTAAAGTAGAAAGCGCTATAAACTCGATACCTTGCTCGCAGGGTCAAATGTCTTATATCGTTGGAATCACGACAGACAAAACGCATGCCTCTGATTCGTCATCGTCGATGGCGACATTTTTGGTTATTTTGGATTTTTTGAAAAACCTACTTTTACGAAGAAGTCTAATAGGTTTTTCGCCCCCCCCCCCCCCGCGCCTCGAAATCAAGCCAGTACAGAAAGATTCTATGGCGAGTGATAGCATATACTCTCAAAAAAAGTTGAACTTTCGACTCGCCATCGCAAAGGGACACCAAAACGTTCGAAAGGGGCAGGGCCTTTTTTTACTAAAACGGCTATAATTTTTTGAACGGAATGTGATATCTTCGCCAAACTCAGATCACTTATCTAGCAGCTCCATCTGAGGTCACATGAAAAAAAAATTGCGGAGCTTGGCCACTATAACAGGGGGAAAAAACATTAAAATGGCTATAACTACGCAACCATTTGCCCGATCAACATGAAAATTGATATGCAGTGTCTTTTTGTCAAAAGTGCCACAAGTGTTTATGAGGACATTTGCGTATGATCTCAAAAAAACATGGCCGCCATTGGCCAAAAAATCTTAAGCATATATTTGACAGGGTTAACGGAGGTCGATTAGAATGAAACTCAGTGGGCCTGTTTGACTCATAGCCCTAAAGGTCTGTGAGAAATTTGAAAGAAACCAGCCACTGGGGGAGTGATACTGCACATACAAATAGGCATGGGCCGGTATGAGATTTTGACGGTATGATAACCTTAAGCAAAAATATCACTCTTTCACGGTATCACAGTATTGTCGTTACAGCTCTAAAATGTGTTATTTTTAAATGACTGGGTAAAAAACTAAATAAAAAAAAATTTCCACTGAACACAATAGATTTTATTTTTGAGCGACATACAGAATATTTGGAACAGCAGTATTTGTTTTTTTTTTCTTTGATTTGTTTCCTAAAAAGAAGATAAATAAAGACTGACATCTTTATTTAATATTAATCTGTAATTAGTTATTTAATTTTATTTATATAATTCATATACATATCATTTATTTGATATAATTTCATATCATTTAGTTATATAATTTCATATACATAATTTGATTTAATAATAACCCAATTTGAAGCAAAAACAGAATGTTCTGTTCTGACTAGCTTTGTGAAATTATACTACATGCCTGAACGAAAACAAACAGCAGAAGCTCTGAATGATATGCAGATTCACTCTCTGACAGCAGGAGATGCTTCTGGAACACCACATACGGCGTTTCCTTGGTTACCACTGTAACAATGCAGCACTGCGCTGAAACACTGCTTTAATATGAACTATACGGAGACGAGATGAAAAGAAAATACCACGAAAACTTTTCTGAAGACAGTCAGTTCCCCACAGAGATACATTCATATAAACCCCAATTCAAAATTTTAGATTTTCTTCCCATATTTTGTGCATCGTGAACAGTGATCTTGCTCTGACTGCTAACAGTATTTTCTCCTCTGTCACATCCGTCTTCAAGTATCATGCCTGTGTTACGGGCGTTTAAAGACATTCTTCATTTCACATAAATGGGACCAGTTTGGAAAACGTGCCTTGCAAGCACGTTTGTGCAAGTCAGAAAGAGTACGAGTTGTGCTTGCAATAAGACCAAAAAAACAGCACGGTTGCCGATTCGGCTAAGTTTCAGGGGCAGCTTCTTAAGTTCGGCTATCCTACACACATGTGACTGACCGCTCGCTTGCACCAACAGGAGGAGGAGGGTCGTGTTACTCTCTACACTGCACTCTACTTGAGGGATTTCTACACTTTCAGTCTTTGAGGAGACATGAAAAACAGCAGGAACGGTATAACGGAAAATATTAGCGGTTTTGAAACCGTGAAATTTTCAAATCGCAGTATACCTTGAAACCGGTAATCGGCCCATGCCTACATACACATAATATTCATATCATATGATAGACCTCCTCATTCGAACCACTTTGCGGTCTGAACCATGCTGCAATTAAATCGTTAATATGTTAAAAACCTATTTTTGCGAACTAGTCCTAGGTTTTTTGAAAAAAAAAAAATTTGATTTGAGATTCGAAAAATCTCGAAAAAACCAATGCAGTACAATTCTCTGGACTCTCTAGGTCAATAATTATCAAAACAATGTTGAACTTTACCCTTTGGGTAGCTATAACGGGGTCGTTCAGAAAAGGGGTGTGTCTAAATATACCCAAAAGCCTATAAATCCTAAACAAAATCTCAAACTTCACGAAATTAGGTGAGCACATGCAACAGGGGATTCTAAACAAGCATGCAAAGTTTTATAGAGATCGGACCATAGGTGGCGCTATAACAGTCATAAAGCTTAAAAATCAACATATTTGTATGGTAAATTACCTGGATTTGCCAAAAAAGCTTTTTTTTAAATCACTGATTTAGGTGGTTACAGGCTTGCAAAATAATATGTAATGTCTTTTTCATGTGCACTTAAATGCCTTAAAGCGCTTGAACCTCGATAATAGCTGCCTTCAGCTATATTATTATTATTATTTTTTACATTTTCTGAGTGTGAGTGGTCCTTACACAAGCTAAACTTCTAAGTTGCTCGTGTGATGTGAATGGTTGCCAGAATGTTGTTTTGCAGTTGCTAGAGCATTTTGGATAGTTGCTAGGTGGGTATTTAACAAGCACTGCTAATGAGAACAACAAACAAATAATTTTTAATCATATTTGGCATCTCCAGCACATCCAGGCCATTATTTTTGCTTGAGAGCAGGATAAAAGTTGTTTCTGTAATATGTAATGGAGATTTTTTTTTTGTCTGATTATTGTGGTAAGAGCTTGCATTTGATGTTTTGAGTGTTCCCTGCATCCCTGTCGCAGATGTTGGGTCTTCAGAGAGGAGTTTATAGATGGGAAACTTTAGTGACGCCCCACACAGACAGCACTAATATATCACAGAGCCATAGACTTGGCATGACAGATTTCTACTCTTCTGTGTTCATGCTGCTCTGTATTCATAGCATCATTCAAACCAGGTGCATTAGAATAGTCTCAAAAATAAGCTTGTAGAAACCCTTTGGACCCACCAATATTTGTATGGTTGTATTCTGAATGAAATGCTGACTGCATTGATTCTTTCCAAAATAGTATGCGAAACAGTACACATTGTACAATGACATGACTTTTCAAAGTGTAGTATGCCTCATTGCCACATGACCTCATTACATTGCATATTTCATATGGTATGTATCGTGTTTATTTAGCAAACACGTTTTGGACAACCTGGGCTCATTGGAAAAACATGCCTGTACCTACATTTTTGCGAAACTCCAAAAATGTACCTAAACATACATACAATTCACTGCAGTTTCCAGCTGAAATGAACACTAGTGGCAATAAAACACCAACAACTTCTCTTTGTTTTCACACAAATTATTATTTTGGGGCAGATTATCGATTCATTCCTGCTGACCTGAAACTCCATGATTTGTAAACTAATGTAGTTTGATGTTTGCATCACTAGCTCCTTATGCATGGCTTTTCTGATGTAGTAAACTTGCTCTGTAGCTCACCTTATACAGCATTGGACTTGCAATGTGGAGTCCTGTGAAACATGAGTCACAATAAAAGAACTCAAAGATCTGTAAAAGCAAGCTGAAAAGTCAAGGTGGCTTGAGCAAATGCTTTTTGGTTAACACTATTGGTTAGGTTTAGGGTAGGGTTATTGTAGGTGCTACGCTATTTTCAAATGCGTTAGAATGAAATGCGATACATACAACAACCAAGATATTAAAACGTTGATAGATTCAAGTTCATGTTTTTTGGGGGGATAACATTTTACTTTTTGCATCACTCACAGGACATTTCACTTTGAATGAGTCATAAAATGTGCAATGTAAAATCATTTTGCAGAAATGTCACCACAGGCACGTTTTTTCATTTGAAATTGTGCGCTCAAATGAAAGAGATGCATTGTGGAAGTAAATGTGGTCATTTTTGAATTCATCAGATTAGATAATTCAAGAAAAAATGTTTTTGGAAATGGAAAGTCAATTGTCAATTGCACTCTGGGATACAGTATTCCATGCAGTGTGTGCTCGAGTTAAAAGTTATGTACTTTGGCAAATGCAGTACGTCACCCTGGTATTCCATGCATAGAGGAAATTTGCATACTGCACACAGTTTGCATGTTGAATGCTGCAGATATAATAAGAGCAGTGTGAAAGTATACGACTCCAAACACAGCTTTAGTATGCATTTATATGTCTATGTGTGTGTGTGTGAAGGCAGTACATCAGAGCCATCAGCAGGGTCTCTCTCCGCTCCACAACCCTGCACTTGCTAAGCAGATGACGATAGTTGAGCAGGACTGCTAAAGCAGCACATCTGGAGTTCATCGTAACCCACACACACCGCCACCTCTGTGCTTATGACAACGTGGCAGTGCTGCTTTTCTCACTGTGAAATACGTTTACTGCAGCCAACAACACTATATGACATTCTAAATTTATAGTCCAGCTACTTTCGCACAAGATTGGTTTACACAAAATACTGAAAAAACTATACAGGTGCATCTCAATAAATTAGAATGTCATGGAAAAGTTAATTTATTTCAGTAATTCAACTCAAATTGTGAAAAATAAATTCAATAAATTCAATAAATTCAATACACACAGACTGAAGTAGTTTAAGTCTTTTGGTTCTTTTAATTGTGATGATTTTGGCTCACATTTAACAAAAACCCACCAATTCACTATCTCAACAAATTAGAATACTTCATAAGACCAATAAAAAAACATTTTTAGTGAATTGTTGGCCTTCTGGAAAGTATGTTCATTTACTGTACCTGTACTAAATACTTGGTAGGGGCTCCTTTTGCAAGAATTACTGCATCAGTGTGGCGTGGCATGGAGGTGATCAGTTTGTGGCACTGATGAGGTGGTATGGAAGCCCAGGTTTATTTGACAATGGCCTTCAGCTCATCTGCATTTTTAGGTCTCTTGTTTCTCATTTTCCTCTTGACAATAACCCCATAGATTCTCTATGGGGTTCAGGTCTGGTGAGTTTGCTGGCCAGTCAAGCACACCAAAACCATTGTCATTTATTCAACTTTTGGTGCTTTTGGCAGTGTGGGCAAGGTGCCAAATCCTGCTGGAAAATGAAATCAGCATCTTCAAAAAAGCTGGTCAGCAAAAGGAAGCATGAAATGCTCCAAAATTTTTGGTAAACGGGTGCAGTGACGTTGGTTTTCAAAAAACACAATGGACCAACACCAGCAGCTGACATTGCACCCCAAATCATCACAGAAACTTAACACTGGACTTCAAGCAAATTGGGCTATGAACTTCTCCACCCTTCTTCCAGACTCTAGGACCTTGGTTTCCAAATGAATACAAAACTTGCACTCATCTGAAGGACTTTGGACCACTGGGCAACAGTACATTTCTTCTTCTCCTTAGTCCAGGTAAGACACCTCTGACGTTGTCAGTGGTTCAGGAGTGCCTTAACAAGAGGAATACAACAACTGTAGCAAAATTCCTTGACATGTCTGTGTGTGGTGGCTATTGATGCCTTGACCCCAGCCTCAGTCCATTCATTTTTGAAGTTCACTCAAATTCTTGAATTGACAATCCTCATAAGGTTGCGGTTCTCGCGTTTGTTTGTGCATCTTTTTCTTCCACACTTTTTCTTCCACTCAACTTTCTGTTAACATGCTATGATGAACAGCACTCTGTAAACAGCCGCTTCTTTGGCAATGAATGTTTGTGGCTTACCATCCTTGTGAAGGGTGTCAATAGGCGCGTTTCCATTACAGATTTGCGCAAAACTTTGGCGATATTTTCTGAATGTTGATAAAAAAGTATTGCGAAATGACGGCGTTTCCATTAACCAATGTTATGCGACTAAAACGTAAACTTTTGCCTCTCGCGATAAATCATGGCAACGGATTTTAGTGGGATTTTGACAGATTTTGGCTATATTTATTCAAAGGAATCGTGTATCTTTACAGAAGCAGCACAGAAAGCCGCTTCAGAAACGTGCGTGGCACGGCTGGAATAAACCATAGACTGTATAAAACATAAACACAAGCATTGAGTGGCCGTAATCAGCTTCAGTGACCGTATCAGAGCCACACTGCACCGCAGACGTGTGCAGTGTAAATTGTCTAAGTATTAATAGCAGGGAAAGCCCCTTATACTGGAGCACGGCCACTTATGAAGTGTTTCTTGGAGGTTATAGTACATTTGAAGAATGATCATATGACTTTTTAAATACGCCATGTGACCTGTAAATGCGGGAAAAGCCGTTCCATTCCGCAGTCTTAGAGACCCATTAATCACCTTTTTCACATCTGCCCCTGAAACACCACCTCATGTGAGCGGTAACCAACCTTTTCTTTTTCTGCCGCTATCATGGCCGTTTTTGCGAAAGTAAAAGGTTTCCATAGGCGCTATTTTAATTCGCACAATTTCAATTTGCGCCCAATTTGAAGGTAACGCCCGAAAACGAGCTAATGACTTGTCGTCTGGAACAAACTGACTGTAGCAGCAGTCTTCCCCATGATTGTGAATCTTAGTGAATCAAACTGAGAGACCATTTTTAAGGCTTAGGAAACCTTTGCAGGTGTTTGGAGTTGATTAGCTGATTGGCATGTCACCCTATTCAAATTTTTTTGAGATAGTGAATTGGTGGGTTTTTGTTAAGTGAGCCAAAATCATCACAATTAAAAAAAAAACAAAGACTTAAACTACTTCAGTCTGTGTGCCATTTGACTGTATTTAATAATGGGTTTCCACAATTTGAAACTTTTCCACGACCACTTCAATTATTGAGCTGCCCCTGTAGAATGCAATTTAGTGCAAACGTTATGAGAGCAGCAACATTTAACTAAATATTCACTAAACGCTTGGTGGTGACTGAATCATTGACATCATTCTTTGATAGTAGTTACTTTACACGCATCCTTACGTGAATGAATTCAAGAATGGACATTAGACTTGCCAATGCACACATTTAGCGATGATGAGTGAAATAAGTTGCCATTTGTCATAAACCAATGATCCACCCCAATTCATTGTAATGGTAAGAGATTTGCTCAATATGCTCGCAAAGCAAGGTTGTTTGTTGGGGAATCCTGACATCAACCTTTCCATGTTCTAAGATCCACCTGCAACCTTCATTGCTTACAAAAGCGTTTTCCTATAGTGGACAAAAGGTTCTTTAGAATTACATCTGTTCTTACATAAGAAAAAACATGGTTTCTTTCTAGGAATGTTCACTGAAAGGTTCTTTGGGGAACCCAAAATGGTTCTTCTTTGGCGTTTTTACTCTTAAAAATAAAGGTTCTTTATGGGCATCAGTGGTTCCTTTAACATCCATGGACATTTTTTTTTGCACAAAATGTTTTTTAGGTTTTTCAGATTTTTTAAATGTTCTTCTCAAATGGTTCTTTTAAGAACTGTTGACTGAAAGGTTCTTTGAGAAACCTAAAAAATGGTTCATTCGTGCGTGAAGAAAAACCCCACTTTGGAACCGTCTTTTAGAGTGACCAACAGGCAACGCGATTTGTGGGATATAAACCAATGAATTGCTTTGTTATATTTGTTGGTTCTGTGTATTAAATTGGGAAAAGATAAACTATTGAAACCAATACCAATTCAGCTTCCCACTCTGAAGGAAAACAGAGTGTGCATGTCCCTGTTTGAACCGATTTTGGGTCTCCGTTGCTGTCAGCATTGAGAAACACCATCATCTGAGTTTATTTCTGAAGCTGTTTGAGGAAATTAGATGCAGGGGTGGTATTTCAGAATCCTGTCTGGAGCTCAACATGTTCTGGCTCTGCCACTGTGAATCATTAATGAGGCCGTTGTGAGACCGAGAGCAAAAGAAAATAAGCCCCGACCTCGAAATATGACACAAACAAGAGGATTACTTCCGTTACTCTTTTTTATTTATTTATTTGCTCTGCATGAGAGCATAGCGGTTCTTCAGCAGATGCTCACCTCAAAATTAGATGATAAATCCTTTTAAAATGTATGAAAAATAATTCAGTTGCAATACTATTTTACAGTATTACCCTTTTTACTGTATTTTTATCAAATAAATGCAGCCTTGGTGAGCATAAGAGACTTCTTTCTTTTGTCAAGAGTGTTTGGTGCAAAAAAAAAAATAGTTTCTACCAATTTTCAATACTAAGCTTATCGCAATGCATTCTGGGATTACCTATTCTGCAATACGATACACCCAATGCTACGTGACATTTTTGTCAAAATTATATGTATGTTTGAATTTTGTCCAAATTAAATGAATGTTTTGACTAATTGTCAGTAGCCAACCGAACTATAGTACTTTTTAACACATTTGTTTACTGTAAACAAGATTCTGCAGATTTTCACTCAAAATCAGAGTTGAATATGCTGAGAAAGTTTGCATATTTTGACTTGGATTTTTTTTTAAGGCATCAGTCTTGCTGTGTAATATTTAGAATAGTCAAGTGTGCATGTTCGATGCTTAAAATGCTGTCTAGGTAGATAGAAACCTCTGGTATACTCTGAAAGAATGAGGTCGCACTGAAAAAAAAAAAAGAAAGAACAATTATGATGAATGTCTCCTCAGTTTAAAGTTCAGTGCCACTCTTTGAGTTGAATGGGAGGATGAATGAAAGAAGGAGAAGAAAAACGATTTTACTCGAAGGAAATGGTATCCCACACACACAAACAGCAAACATCACACATATGTGCTGATGCAGCGAGTTACAAATCTCCACTGACAGGCGTGACATGATATTGATATCTCGATGGCCACAAACGTGAAGATTCTAGTCTGGCAGCGCTTTCAGCCTCTCCTTCTCTG
This sequence comes from Sinocyclocheilus anophthalmus, assembly GCA_018155175.1. Classification (NCBI taxonomy): domain Eukaryota; kingdom Metazoa; phylum Chordata; class Actinopteri; order Cypriniformes; family Cyprinidae; genus Sinocyclocheilus; species Sinocyclocheilus anophthalmus. Next base: position 288,236 of record JADLZN010005078.1, read on the forward strand.
AAAGATTTCATCTAAAATCATAAACACTCACATAAAACAGCCTTTATGATTTCATGCCTGGATGTCAGACAGTCACTTAAATGAGCGTCAGGTGTTTGGCCGACTGCCCCGTTTTGCAGAAATGTGATTCCCAGTCTTGTCTCTCTTGTGGTGGACAGATACACGCTTATAATTCCACCTCCCAGCAACTGTTTAGAAGTTACATTTTGAATGCTTTGTTCCTGGACGGCGTCCCCTGGCTCTTTGTGCGGCAGCGATCTTAATCTCTTGAGCAGAATGTTGTTGTGGGAAGGTCTGGTGATCTCGTAGACTCATGAAAAGCAGAATCTTATTCCAACTGCTAACACCAAGTGGGTTTGCTTTTGGGAAGGTGAGAGAGAAAATGGAAAGGAAGAGCGAGAGGGAGCGAGTTGTAGAGGAGATCAGTTAAAAGCACACTAGAAGTCACTTCCTCTCTGGTGACCACAGATTTGCTGAGCTTTTGATTATTTCCAATGCTACCTGAACTCATAAAACAAAGATATTTGGTCATTGTGAAAGTTATTGTCAGTAGGCCATAACATAAAACTAGCAGGGTTAGAGGTCAGACTGTGACAGATGATTGGCTTGGCTAAAAAAAAAAGGAAAATAGGAGGGTGAGTCTATAGATAGCTCTAGCTAGTATTCCATGTCAATGATTTTTTTTTTATTATTATTTTTTTTTTTATAATTATATTTAAAAAGATACATTATATTATTTATCCTTTTTTATTTTTATACTACTCAGTAGGTAATGTATTAAATTGAATCAAAATACAAAGACGTTTATACTTCACAAAAGCTTTCCATTTCAAAAAATGGGCTGGTTCTTTTTAAATCTTCTATCATAAACAAAATCCTGAAAACACTAGCTTTGGCTATCACAGGAATACATACGATTACATGGAATAAATATATATAGTATATATTATGTTAAAATGTATTAAAGAGAAAACTTTATTTTAAATTGTAACATTTCACAAGAGTATGTTTTTAACAATATTTCGTATCAATAAATTCGGCGGTGGGCTGAGCATAATATAAGTTATGTATATTTTCTAATAATATTTACTTATGTATAATGTTATAATATCAGAAATAATTAATTTAAATTAGGTAAATATAATAATCTCAATTTATTCTTGTATATTTTCTGTAGTACTCATACACCACCCGCTTAAATTATAATATTTGCATTATAATGCTGAATTTAAATAGTATATAATATTACTATAATAAAATAAATATTTGAAATATTACATAATACAACACCAAAAATTAACATATATTAATTTAAATAACTTTAGTATTGATATTGAATGCTACAGTCGGTAATTTTTATGTGTTTTTTGGAGGATGTATCATAATAATTATACTTCTACATACATTTTATGTTTACTTTGTTTTACACAAGTAACTATAAAGTAAACCATATTTACATGGGCGTTTTTTTTTTTTTTGTTCTTTCTGTCCACAATAAACGAGCACTACCTTTTTCACTTTAGAAGCCAAACTAATGTTTTGAATATATTTGTTTATCTTGACAAATGCAAATGGGGCATGGATAAAGTGAGCAGTATTATGACATAACAGGGCAACGGTAGCGTCCTTCCTTTGTATTAATATTAGAACACCTGTCTGAGAGGTTAGTCATGTGACTCTTACCATGCTTTAAGTTCAGTATCATATGCTAAAACGAACCCGTCTCCCCCTCTATTTCGGGTACAGGAAGGTCTTTGGGTTTGGTCATGGACGAGCAGGCTGGAAGCGTAGGCAACAGCCCTCAGCACGGCCGCGGATCGGCCAGGCAGGACGTTCTCCGCTGCGGTTGGCTCCGGAAGCAAGGAGGCTTCGTGAAGACCTGGCACACGCGTTGGTTCGTCCTGCGAGGAGACCAGCTGTACTACTACAAAGATGAGGACGAGACCAAAGCTTTGGTGAGTCGCTGGTGATTTTGGATTTCATCATTTACTCTAAAGTGACAGTGTGCAACTTTACATGCAAACATATGCAGATGTGCACATTACACTGTTTAAAGTCTACACATCAGTTGCCAGTTCATTCACACGCAACTATCACGACATTCTCCGAGTTCAAATCTCATGCCAAGATGCAAACAAGAGAGGTGAAGAGAGAGTGACCTGATTTGTACCTCACTGAATGATGGCTTGTCACGGTTCTTCATCTAACAATGCAGATTTTTATCCTGGAGGTCATGCAGCTGGGCTCGAGTAGGTGGACAAATGTGTTTACTATGGAATCAGGCGGGAATTTGAGAAGGTTCTGTAAATCTCCCTTAAAACCATCCCATCGTGTGCGTCTACTGAGAGTAATATGGGCTCTTTGCCCACAGGAATATTTAAGATTTATACCTTCACGTCTATATTTTAATGTTCGCCTCCTCTATATCTTTGAAGTTCCATCTTCAGCTTTAATTTTCATGTTTAATGCACTGTTAGAGCTTGTCGCAGGTTTCATCAGCAGTCAGATATTGGATTTCAAGGGTAGGCAGCTTCTTCATTCGGGGTTTTTGTTGACAAAGCTATCAAAGGACACTGAATATGACTTTTAAAGGAAACGAGAGGCTTTGAAGTTCTTCAGACGACTATATTAGGCCAAGGGGGGTTGATTAAAAAACGCAAGAATACGTTTACTACACGAATGATGCAGCCAAGCTTCTTCTAATCAAATACTAATGACTCTTGTGTTGGCCACGTCCCTATGCGAAGTGTTCGAATGCATACTCGCATAAAAGTCAATAGTCTCAGTCAGAGGATATTTCAAAAGCGTAAATATCTAATAAATATATGATCAACACAAAGATTGATGTCTGCACCTCAATTATAATATCGTAGAGTTACCATATCTTTTATAATCATTATAATTCAATTTGTCTCACGTGCGGATGGGCTTATCCATTCTTAAATAATTTAACTATTGATAGGTTAAAAATGAAGTGCTGTTAAACATTTATACTCCATTCTGGCGCTTTTATACGCCGGCTCTAACAACCTTTGCCCGTAAGCTAATTATAAACTTAAGTACCATAATAAATATCACACTCAATGATTTTCATTTTTGTATTTTTTTGTTATAAAATCATATTTTTGCTTATTTGGTTATAATCTTACTTTGATACTTTTACGTATTAATGATGCTTTAGTATAATATTTTGCGAACTGTGTCATAAGCAGTTGAGTACTTATAAATGGACTCTCCTAAATAGACGTAGTATACTCCCAAAGCTTCTAAGATTTGTTCTAATACGGTGTACTGTGAGTCCAAGGGTACGTTCGCCTTCCTCCCGACAGGACACTCTGTCCGTGGCTTATTATTTTCCTCATTTATACATTAGTCACGATATTAACATTAATGTTGATTTTTTTTATGTTATCCATGAAATCTTAGTTAGTTATCATAATCATCTCTCCTGTATTAGATATTTTTGCATATATTATTATTTTTATAATATTATATAGTAAAGATTATTATAAATAAATGCATCTGTAATATTTTTGTAGAACAATCTGTGTGAAGCGTTTGGTTTATGTTAGTGGAAGCTGAGGTTTGCGTGAATTGACTTGTTTGTCTGTAACCTACTGTACAATGTATTACTGTACATAAGCCGCCATTCAAAGAACCGAAAGCAGTTTGAGGGTCAAGTGTACAAACATTTCGGTCAAACTAGTTGAATTATTGATCGATTCTCATTCATGCGTTTTCTGTGGGTTAATCCCTCACTGTGTCTGGACTGGTGCTTTTCGAGAGTGTATTGTGTGTGAACATTTACATCTCTTTGCACACGTGTGTATGAGTGCGAAAGCAATAGAAGGTGAACTCAGACATGCTTTGCCATGACAAAGCAAGTGCACGAATGCGAAACACAACAACCTAAATCAGCCTCATGTGCCTAAAGATGGACTAGACCAATTCATAAGACCTGTGATGACCTGCTAACATCAAAACAGTGGATATACTCATGCTTTCTGATCCGGAGGCACTGCTGAGTATTTGAAGAGCGAATGGAAAGGCAGATATGAGTCAGTGGCTGTTATGACAGGCTGTTGTTGACACAATAACCAGACCTTCAACCATGAAAGAGTGGCTTTTGCATATTGTTTAATCACTGGCTTAAACTATTCCATATGCGCAGAACTAGTCAAAATAGTTCCATGTATGTGTGCTGGGCTCAGAGGTCTCCATGGCAACGGTTTGCAGTGCTACAGGGAAAACCACTGACAGCACACCAGACAGAAGATTCAGATCATGTTTTGACTGCCTGTGCTGAGAGAGAGAGAGAGAGAGAGACGGAGAGAGAGAGAGAGAGAGACGGAGAGAATAGAAGAGAAAGTATATTTGCTCTGTATTCTGCAACCGTCTAATCAGAAACAGACAATTGTTCACTGCTTAACAAACAGGCCTTCTCAAGTTCTGCAACCAGCCAGCCATCGCTTTCCAGTTGGAAATCATAGATATCACGCATCCTCATCCATCTACCAGCTATTGTTTTGTCTTTCGATTCTATTCCCCATCCATCCATCCATCCATCCATCTTATAGTTTATTTTATCAAATAATACATTTTATTATATTCATTGCTTTAAAATGACTATTAAATACTTTTATTACTACTTTTATTCAGCAAGGATGCACTAAATGCATCCATCCATCCTTTTATTGTAAATGTTATTTGTTTTTATTATATAATACACTTTATTATATTTATTGCATTAAAATGATTTAGCTTTTGAATTTTATTAATCACCATACATAGATATTATTATAATATATAGATTATAGAATATACACACACACACATACTTTATTATTCCTTTTATTTCATCAAAGGGAGATCAATCTAATATAATATTCTTTAACATATACATTTTTATTTTGTTGTAAACTTATTATACATTTTATTCGATCTTCTTTCAATCTACACTATAATAATTAAACATCTGAATATTGTTTCAACACCCAATTTATATGGGTTATATTATGTGTTTTATAATGAAATATAGTATGTATTTTACTGTTTACTATTATTTATGAAGAGATGGATTACAATGTGTATTATATTTGTGAATATTTTTACTTAAAGAAGAAACATGGTGAAACACAATGGCCTGTCATGTTGAAATGCTATAGTCATTCAGTTTCTGCATTTGAATAGAATTAAATGGTGGTATTCAGTCTTTTGGTGGCTTTCACAAGAACCAGCATGACTTCAGCTCAGCGTATTGACAGAATCAAACAGTAAGGAAAATGCTCCTGTCTGATAGCAATGGCTTCAAAGCCTTTGCACAATCTGCGTATGTGCAAACTTTTAAAGTCAGATCTTATGCAGTCAATTTTGTGAAAGTCGGCACAAGTCGCCTTATAAGACTTTGCTCTTCGCTTTGCTTCCCTGTGCATGTCTTTCTTAGATAGCAAGATAAATGACACTAAAAGGTTGAAAGATCCTAAAAAAAATCTGTCTGTCTTCCCATGGTGCACCTCTTTTTGACATGCACAAACCAAGCAAGAGTACTAAAATATCTTTTGGCATATTTCAGCATATTTCTTGTCATCCTAAAAAAAAAACAAGGACTCTGAATCTGAAAACGTCTGAAAATTGGCGTCAACCAATGCATTTAAAGGGCCCTATTATGCTTTTTTTTTCTCACTTTTTCTTTTTTTCAAAACTTTATTTTTTAGATCCTGTATGTTGCTGTTTGAGCATTAAAAAAGATCTGCAAAGTTACAAAGCTCAAAGTTCAATTCAAAAGGAGATATTTTATTGAACAGAAATCACTTTCAAAAACTACAACGAACGACTTGTTTGGACTACAACGCATATTTTCCGGGATTTGTGATATCACAAATATGGACGAGTGGTACGAGACCATGGGTTAGCTGCACGAAAGAGAAGTCAACTCTTGTTAATCACTATGTCCGGAAAGCAATGCACATAAGCTTTCTGTCCGGTCCCAAGGCAGGTGAACTTAGAGTGGTTACAATCATCCTGGTTTAAATAGTGCTCAAATTGATTTGATTTTGATGCAATATTTACACTGAAGCTCACAGGTGGCAATGGTAAGGGGCGTGACATTTCCAGACCAGGCGCTGAGTGCTGCCAATCACAACACACACTGGCCCAGCTAACCAATCACAGCACATTTCGTATTTCAGAAGGCGGGCCTTCATTTGATACAGGAACTATCCGAGCCATTCATACCAGACTGGGTAGAGAGGTGTTGCAATAATGTAAAATATGTGAAAAATAATGTGTTTTTCGAACAACCTAGTATGAGAGCCTGTTCTAGTACACCCCCAAAACAAAAGCAAGACTTTGTAAAAGAGCATAATAGAACCCCTTTAAACATTTTTAATTAATATTCATAAGCCTCACAGCATTGTATTTTCATTGGCTAAGATTGGCTCAGAGTTTGTTATATTAAAAAGTCATAATTTAGTTCTACATGACCATTTTCACTCTCTCTTTGACCTTTAGAAACATACTCACATACTGGCATAGTTCACACTTGTCATTCATCAGGACTAGTAGTTGAATACTCAATAGGTATGATATGTAAACACAGGCAGTCATTTGCTAATGTGCTTATTTAAAGTCACAATCATAACAATTTTGACCCAGTTCTGCACCAGTGAGGTTTGAGGACCAATTTATTTTTCCAGAATACCAAACAGTAGGCTTAAGTGTTTCCCATTATTAGTATGATAAATAGACGAAATGTAAATACATTTATTGATTTATTTTATTGTAAATTAATATATTTACTTTTTATTATATATAGATATTACTATTGTTTACTATGGTGGTTTGAGTTAAATATTTAATCTTAGGGGTAATATTTATTATAAATCCTTTTTAAGTTAACATACAATACCTACCAGTGTGGAGTGGACATTACTGCATTTATGTTACAGGACTATTTTTTCTTTTCAGGACCATTCCTCTCTCCCTTTTGAATATAAGAGACTTTTGTCACAAACATGAAAAAAAATATTAAATCTTCTTTAAATGAATATACGAATTGTTATTATATTGTTTTTTCTTATAATTATACATTTTTTTATATTCCTAATACTCTAATCCCTAAAATAAAATGTCATATCATAATAACTATATAATTATAATGCAATATCATATCATATAATACACTATAATAAATGCCATATCATATCATATAATATAAATCTTTAAAAATATAAAAACACTTTATTTTCTTGTAGAATGTTTATAAATTGTATTCGGTCTAACAAAATTTTTAATACTGTCGACTCTAATGTGTTGTATTAAAACAGATTATCCATCATACATAACTAGTAATTCTTTATTTTTACTGCTTCTTTTATAAGAGACTTATAAAATATAATTAAAAAAAACTTATGCATTGTATGTAAGCTATTTTCTTAGTATATATATAGAATATGTTATTATATATTTTTTAATTATACATTTATTTACTAACAAGAAACAACCCTTATAATCTATAATTTCTAAATAAATATGACTTAGTATCTTTGTATTGTGTTTTATACAAATTGTCCTTCTACAATTACATGTGTCAAATATATCACCTTTATTTTATTTATGTATTTATTTGTTGAAGGTCTTCAAAATGGTACTTCTGTTGCCACTTAGATGCTATATATGATTTTTACATCATTTATACTGAAGTTCCTTGAAAGAAGTTTAAACCATGCCAACCTTAAGTTTCATTCCCTTCCAACTAGGGAGGGAGTGTTACAGTATAGCTGGATCATTTTATTTCAAAAGAGCTTTTTTCTAGATGTGGCACTTTTAAAGAAAAGTGTATATTTAGATCCTGCATCTCTTTTTTTTCTCAAAAAAGGCAACCAGCGAACCAAAGACAGGTGCATTAATCTCAGCTATCTGACCTACAGCATGTTCTTCGCTGCTTTTATTTTCTCTACCACACAAACAACCAGGTGAGTTTGTTTTAGAGATGGAAAACTTGCCTGTAATTAGGGCACACAGAGACAGTTTGTGCTATTCGCACAGAGCCCACAATCTCCCCGAACTGTCATGAAGCGAACAGAAAGATGCACCGCTAACCAATGGATTGCAACATCGGAACCAAAAAAAAAAACAATGAGAATGAGAAAAAAAAAAAGTGATGCCAAAGTTATATCACACACATGAGGCAAATAATACTGTCAGAATAAATCACAAAATTCATCAGTTTGTAGTTGAGGGGGAAAGTGAAGTGTAACTAAGACGTCCCAGAATGCAACAGAGCCACGAGAGGTGATGAAGCACTATCATTAAAGTGGTTGTTAATTAGCATCTTCATTCAAAGCGATTGCTCCATTAGTTACCTGCCTCATTAGCTTAATTGCTGTATCTCAATCCGGTGCATGAACATCTGCTCCCTAATGTTCCCCAAGGAGACGTGGCCTTGTGACTTTGCACGCACGCGCGCACACACACACACACACACACACAATGTCCCTGTTTCTGACCATGCAGAGTTATTGGACTTGACATAGAGAGGGTCTTTGTGCACTTGCGTCAACGGTGTTAAGTTTCGTCGCAACAGTGCGGTATCGTGTGCGTTCTCACCGTTTTTTGAATGCACAGAGCGGCTGCTGACAGGGTCAAAGGTCATCTGCTGTCGTGCGGGGAACCAACGTATGTGGGTTCATTTTATGCAGATAGTACAGATAGATGTTCATAAAGGGGGTTTTGTTTAGCTGTATGGTTTGCATATTGCCATCAAAATTCAAATCTGGAAAGTATATAATTGGACATGTTTGTGTTTTGGATGCACTTGAGTTCGGATGGCCCTGTTTTAGGATCAGTGAACCTCTCATCAAGCTGGCAAATGGTATCATTATGTTATGTTTTTAAAACGACAACGCCAGCTCAATATCAAGCTGACGTCAACATTTTCCTTTTTTTTGGGGGGGGGGGTTGGCTGATATAAAACACAGACCACTAAATTAAGAATTCATAAATGATTTTCATTATTTATTTGTCTGGAGAAAAAAAATGGTGGCAAACAAAAAAACAAAAAAAAAAAAAATGTTTTGAACAAAATGTAATCATTTTTTCCCCTTTTTTTATATTAGATATGTTGAAGAGGAATTAATTACATTTAATTTTATTTGCTAATACATTCTTAAAAAAACTTGCAGTATGAATAAATATTTATTTTATATTTATAATTTGCATAAATAGAAAGTGATATTTCATGAAATGTTTGCCTTAATCATGAAATTTTTGTGAATTCAGTTATCCTGTTCAATTATTACATTTAATTTGTATTTATATTGATTTTTTTTTTTACCTTAACAAAAAAGTTTTTGGTGAATTTGTGGGCATCTAAATAACGTAAATCATTTTTTTTTATTTTAGGTGTTTTTTTTTTAAATTTATCTCTTTTTTCAGTAATCTTCCACCCTTACTGTCATTTATATTTCATATGATTGACTTTCAGAATATATTTCCTTTTATTATTTTATTATTCATTTTTTGTAAAAAAATTTAAGTTCATTCTTTTCCTTGTATTAGTTCTTTGTGGAAAAAATCTGACAAACCTTATTACATTAATTTTTAAATTTTGATATTTGGGTTTTTGCTTTATTTTTCCAATCAGGATCTTTTTTCATTCATCTACATTTAATTTGTATTTATCTTTTACTAATTTATTTTTAAAAATTATGGTTTTTATTATTTAATATATTTTCATTCCAGTTGTTTTTTTTTTTGAATTCCCTAGAGAAATGATTAATTAAGTATTTATGTGAGATTCCGTTTGCACCTCATTGCAACAGTAGTTGTATAAACTACGATGTTCATTTATACAGAATACAAGCCAGTCACATAAAATGATCAATGCTAATCAATATTGTGGCTCAGTACGCTTCACCTTTGAATATAAAAATGATCAGCACTTTCACTCAGAAACACTTTAATCTTGTTCTCGGTCCTTGAATACGTGTCAGACCAGGACATTGCCAACTTCAGAAGATATCCTGACAGATTGAAGGTTTCTGCAAGTATCTCTCAGTCTCTCTCCTTCTGTTCTCCTCTGTAATGTGCTGTGGATTTGTGACAGGTGATCTCTCATTATCCTCTCTATCAGCTGTAGTTAAGAACAGAATCCTGCATTCGAGTCCAGTCTGAAGCTCTCTCAAGCGTTAGATATGACAGTCATTAGTATTCGGAGCAGACTGATGTTATGGCTGTAACTTTTATGTCTTATTTCTGTAATCTTCTTTATGTCCTCTGTGCTCGCACTCCTTAAATCTTGTCACCATCCATCCTCCATGTGGCACTATAACTTTACTGCGCAGTGTATAATCACCATAAAAAAAGATTCCTCTTTAATGAGTCTCCTCTGATGACTGTAAAACAACAGTAAACACAATAGTTCATTTAAAAAGCAATATTTCAGACTGCAGAGAATTCATGCATATTATTTAAATGATACTTTGCTAAAACATTGACCTGAAAGGGCGAAATATGAACTGAAATCTGAAAATGTTGTTCTAGGAACTGAAGTGTAATTTTGCATGATAATCAAAATAATCTTTTGCACATTTCCAAGTTGATTCTTGTGCACAGCCAACAGAAAACAAGACATGTTATGATAAATAAAAGTTATGACAGCTGCAAAGTGTAAGGTGCATTTAAAAGGTTTATTAGTCAAAAGAAAGATGTTTTAATCTGCTACGGTGCTTGTTTACAGGAGAAGTTTCCAAAATGAAAATCTGCTGAGAATTTACTCACCATCAGGCCTTCGAAGATGTGAATGGGTGCCGTCAGAATGAGAGTTCAAACAGCTGATAAAAAACACCAGGTGATCAGATTAACCATTTACAACCACAAACGATCCAAAACCGTTCTAAACAAATATGTTGTTGGATTTTGATGTGAGGGGACCACAGGGGATGCACATTTTTACTGGAGAAAGCGTTATTTTGGCCAGAAATTACGTTTTAATTGATGGACTGCAGGATTACTTGTGGAGCATTGTGATGTTTTTATCGGCTGTTTGGACTCTCATTCTGATGGCACCCATTCTCTTATCTATTGGTGAGAAAGTGATGTAATGCTACAATTCTCCAAATCTGTTCAGATAAAGAAACAAATTCATCTACATCTTGAATGGTGAAGTAAATTGAGCAAATTTTAATTTTTGTGTGAACTGTTCTTTGAAAGGTTCATTTTACTCTAGCGTTGAAAATCTTTGAAAGAGTTTACTTTCCTCCTTATCTAGAGTTCATACTGTAGATCCTATTAGTGGCAGCAAAAAATTGTGGAACACCAATATTAGAAGCAATTAGCATCCGGTGCTCAGGCATAAAGCTCTGGCCAAAGGAATTATCTCCATTGCATTTGTTATCCTTCTTAGATCATTTGCATTTTATCTTTGAGCTAAGCCAGCTAATTGTCCTTAGAAAGCACTTAGTGACTGATATGATTAGAAACTACTCTACATTACAATCTAATTAACTTAAATGAGTTTGCCTTCACTGGACAAATCATATCAATGTTAAGAGTGCAAACACTGAGCTTCCTATAGTAGCCAAGAGCTGCTCTGTGGTCAGTAATTGAAGAACAATACTGCACAACCACTGCAGGAAACATTAGCATGACTATTTTCCGCTTTTTTAGGTGTATTGGATGACTTTGTTTCAGCTATTTGCCAATGAAACATTTCTCATTTTCATAAAAAAATAAATAAACAATATATAATCATATTTAAAAAAAAAGATTACATTTTAAATAAAACTAACTAAAAATTAAATCAAAATATATATCAAATAAAAAATTCTAAATATTAATACCTAAATGGTATTTCATTAATTCTAAAATAATAATGCAGGGTGAAAAATAAGCAACATAGGGTAACATGTGTACTTATTTTACTAATATATAGTACACCATTTAAAAAGATAAGGCGAACTCAGCCTGCATTTTCTCAGGAAAGATGGGATTTTAATCAGTAATGAACATTACAGGGATTAAAGTTACATCGCTACGATGGATTTCCGTCAGTTCATAAAGAGAGTCACTTGTTTCATTCCTGAATGAATCAGCCATTCGGACGGATCAATTTAATGAATGATTCAGTGGTAAAATCAGTGACTTGCCACCACCTGCTGGCAGATTTGGTTTCATTTTTAGCGTATAATTTCAGTTATTTAAATCATTTCTGTATTCAAAAATTTATTTAAAACATTAACCTTTAACATTAACATGCATTTAATTGCACTCATGCTACCTCTGAGCCTCATTAAACGTCTGAAAATGTACCTACAAGCCATTTTTGTGTTCTTCTGTGCCACCTCTGTAGTACAAATTAATTTATTAATACTAATTTCATATGATTGGTAACTTATGTCTTATTCTACATATTGTTTTAAATAGACATTTTAAAAAGCTTATAAACATTTTTTTTTATTTGACATAGATGAAAATGATACCATTACTAAAGGTAAAAAGAAAATACTCCTGTAAGTCACTTTAATGAGTCAAATGTCAGCTCGTATTAGGAAGGCTAATTTTGGATCAGAATTTTTGATTGATCAGAAGGCGCTCCTAAATTTTTTTAAATTAGGAGGACATGCGCTCCTAATTACAAGAACAAAAAAAAAACTGCTCTTAAACTGAATGTGTGACAGGTATGGCTGAGGAATGGGGTTTGGTCGAAGAATAATTCAGTCAAAAGATTTCTTTTTTTTTTTGCTTTAACCTCTGCAATATAATAAGTCAAATAAGTTACCAATCATATGAAATTAGTATTAATAAATTACTTTGTACTACAGAGGTGGCACAGAAGAACACAAAAGTGGCTTGTAGGTACATTTTCAGACATTTAATGAGGCTCAGAGGTAGCATGAGTGCAATTAAATTAATATGGAGAATAGGGTTTTAAATGTAACATTTGGAATACAGAAATTTAAATAACTGAAATATGCTAAAAATGAAACTAAATCCACCAGCAGGTGGTGGCAAGTCACTGATTTGATCACAGAATCATTCATTCAATTGATTTGTTCGAACGGCTGAATCATTCAGGAATGAAGCAAGTGACTCTGAACTGACGGAAATCCGTCGTAGCGACTTAACTTTAATCCCTAACAATTTGTCCAATATTTGTGTGTTTTGTATATGTAGTAGTTGCTAAAAGTACTGGGTCATTACAGGAGCATGCTAACGTAAGCAGCGGTGAGTGCTGGTCAAGTTTCTTGTGAGAAGCACTGTTCTATGTTTTGGTTGGCACTGAAGCCGCACACTAAGCTTTGGAACAGAGATCTTTTTTAGAGGAAAGGAAAAGGTGAAGGTAGCCAATCTATTTAACCCTGAGGGATACTGTTGTACAAACTCTGCTGTTTTTGACTGAGCTATGAAAAGATCAGATTAAACTAGAGCAGATTTGTGCTCAGAGTGAACTTGTACCTTGCTGAACACAACAAAACAATGAACACGAAGATGAAAGACCTCGGAGTGCTGAGATGTTGTGTAGTGTGATTCCCTCAGACTCAGGTTTTTCTGAGCAAAGCTTAACCAGCAAATAGCGCATTTAAAATGAATCATGTGGCCTTTTATGTTATTCTTCTATTATTCGTGATTGGTCATTGGTATGCTAGACTAGCTGGCAATTTGACATTTAGCCTCTGTGCCATTATTGCTTGAAATTGGGACTCTGAAATATGAAGAAAAATATGAGGAAGATGAGTAATTTTCCTGTGCCTGCAGCCTAAATGAACAGATTTTTGGATCCAATAAATATCTAAAGTCTTTTGTTTTGGACGCTGGTAGGTTTCGGTTTAAAAAAAAATAAATAATAATAATAGGCAGTATATAGACAGTGTGCAATAAACGGGGATAGGATGAATCATTTTAACATTGAAGAAATCACACTTATATTGGCCGATTCATTCTAAATATTTAAAAACATAAAAACTCTACCATTAGAGCTCTTAGCAAACAAAAGGAAAACCGTGCTTCATTAAAATGAATGAAGTACAGAGTTTCCAGCAGACGGTTTATAGAGCGTACTGTATATTTAGCACACTAATAAAACCAGCTTATTTGCTACATTTATTCCTAAGCATTTGTTAAATGAATAAATGTAGACATAGCAAGTAAGGTTTTATTAGTGGACCAGGCTAAATGTACGCTCTATAATAAATTGTCTGCTGGACATGACAAATACATTTGCACTTCAAAGCAAAAGCGAGTCACTTTAATGCAGCATAACCTTCCATTTTATTTCCAAAAACTTAAAATCAGCCGTTAATTTTTACAAATTAAAAAGATTCTGAGGATCACGTGACACTGAAGACTAAAGTAATGATGCTGAAAATTCAGCTTTGCATCACATAAATTACATTTGAAAAATATTTTAAAATAGAAAACATTTTAAAACGTAATATCACAATATTTTACGGTTATTAATTAAATAAAGCAGCCTTGGGAAGCATGAGACTCTTCAAAAACTTTTTTTTCCCAGCTCTCCCACACACACAAAATGTGGCTTATATCCCCCTTGCCAGATTTTGTATATAGAGCATCTCTCAGTGGAAAATAGTACATTGGTCAGGATGTAGGTAATGGAAAGTTGAGGTTAATCACATTTCTGAACTGTTACAGTCTGCTTGTTTGTAGACCCCCTATCTACAGGTATACTAGCCGCCAAACACGATTTCATCAGGTCTGCCATTGTGAGCATTTATATTACTGCCAGTAATTAGGTTTAGTCTCCTCGGCGGCACAGAACAAATTTCAGCAAAAATAGAGAAACACATTTGGCATGCAACTCAATTGTGACCAGTCAAAACAGCTAGATGGATGCGGTCCATTTCAGAATTAATTTGATTTAAACTCCTGGCAAACCCTCATTTCCCACCTGTTTTCTGTTATGCCGGGTTCAGACTACACTATTTGTCAGTCACGATAGTCACTGTGTCAGATTACACAATTTTGACTCCTAAAATCTTGTTGTGTCGTGGACAAGAAACATGTGAGACTACACGTTGCTTCCCGACCATTCATCGCGTGCCGTCTTTAACGACGCGCGTGATGTCATCGAGAAGGAGGAACTAGCGACTGACTTCCGAAAACAAGAGTGTAAACATTGCTGAAGCGCTTCCGCTATAGCTCACCAGCATTGTTCTTTCTTTGTTCTGTCGTTGTAGTCCCTCGATGACACATCATACAGGCAGGAGTACTGTTGCCACAGCTCCACGAACCTTTCCTCCATCTCATAATTCCACCTAGCAGCACCATCATCTCTCTTTCATTTTGCCATGTTTGAAACCTGTGTATGAAAGAGCTTCTGTGCTGCTATTGGTCAACATCACCAAATGTGACGGAACTCGTTGTGAGAAATTAAACATGCTAGTCTTTCTGTCACGAATCCTCGCAGACGCAGAATTGGTTGTCGTCCACTGTGACACACTACACGTGCTGCTGAAACGATGGAATCTTGCGTCCCGATGCCCAGTGTCGTTTACGAATCCCCACGATTCCCTGCGTCAAGCAAATTGTGGCAAAATCGGGCTAAAATAGTGTAGTCTGAACCGGGCATTAGACGACCACAAACTGCGGTGAGGGTAATGAAGTTTACCTGTGGATGTCATGGGATGACTCGAGAAACAAAATGATCCAAGTGCAGCTTTTAATGATCCAAACAATAATCCAAAATGGGGGGGGGCTAAACAAGGCAAAACACAAGACAGTCTGAGGCATGAACACGTAACAGCAAGACTGAAGCCCCGAAAGACACAAAACAACCAACATATATACACCAGCAGGATCAAACTAACAAGACACAGCTGAAACCAATGAAACAATGAGGATGCAGAGGATGATGGGAGCAGAGTGAGGGGAATCATGGGAAATGCAGTCCAGTTAAAACAAACACAAAGTCCAAAAGAGAGCCCTCTGATGGCTCTTAAGGGCACTCCAGCAGAAGACTGTGACAGTGAATGCTTCACACTCCAGTCCAGTTGGTGGCGGGTATACACCATAAGTTGGCTTGTCAACCGCCATTAAATCGTACAAGAAGAGGAAGACGACTGTGACAGTGGAAGCTTGCATTTTTAGGAGTTAGATATCTTGAGTTGAAAGTTGTCAGGATCGTAATGGTTCTGCAAACTGACGTTTTCATTTGTGAAGTGAAGAAATCCTCTGATAATTTGCTTTTCCTGAAACTGGAGCAGTCTGTCTAGACTCTAGAGCATCCTGATGTTTTAAGGACAAAGTGGTCCGAGTTCAGTTTGAACCTACAACCTTCAAAAGTAACAAAATGATAATAATGTTTTCTTTTCCATAAAAAGGTACAAAAACTGGCTCCTCTTTTTAGGAACAAAATATTAATGCACTGTATTTTAATAGTGATATTTAGTAATTTAGTAATATCCCCTAACGCTAGCAACATTACCAAGTTTGTAGTGCCTAATGTTTTGTCACAGTCCAAATGGCTGTTTATTTCATTCTTCTGCTGCAGTCCCTTGGACGTTCTTACATTTTTCTGCGAGCAAAAGACTTGCATTATAAACAGCTGTTTTCACCTGGATGTGGGTACATCTGTTGCACTCGCTGCAGGCACAAGACTGCATATTAAAAAGCGAAAAGAAAGAAAGGAGAGCGAATGAGACCTTTAAGTGTGAAAAAATGCTGCAGGACACACAGGGGCCACTAATGAACGAGGCGTGAGGGCAACCCCCTGAGGAAAAGTCAAGGTTAAATGTTCAAACGTGCACCTAATGGGACCGTTCCACAGCAAATGGCTTTACTTTAATTAATTCCATGAGACCGTTTAGGACTTCAGGCTTAAGTACTGGGTTGTAGCTTGTTTTATTCCCTCTTCTTCCCTTTGGTCCTTTACCATCAATCTCTGCTGGTTGATAAATGGAGCAAGCTCTTCTGATCCAATCTGGAACTGGATTTTTGCATCTCTATGGGGGATTCCCACACACCCGTCAGCTCTGTATGCAAGCTTCTGAGAAACACCATGGGGACTGAAATTCTGTTGGCACCATGGGGACTGAAATTAAAGATAAACAATAATGACATAACAAATAATTTTTGTTCTGCTTCTCTATTTTTCTCTCAAGCATGGGAGGGAAATTCCTGAGATGATTTTAAGCTAACCTATGGCCCAGCTCAACGTAGAATAGCAATCTGGGGCAATGGACCCGATATCTCATTTCCTCTTCCCACAGTTTCCACTCCTGTGCTGTCCAGATCACACAGAATGCATGTGGTAGTGTCTTTGATGCAGTACATTTCTGGTTGGTTGTGTCAAAGTACAAACTGTCCTTGTCTGGTTTGAGGTGTTAATGAGGGAGCAATAAAACAGCCAGGACTCAGAGGTCAGAGAGGTGCAACACCTTGCTGAGAGATGAACTGCTGCCCCAAAGCAATGACCATGGGAATCCACAGGTTAAAGTTTTGGCTGGTTAAAATGGTTAAGCTCCTGTTGGTAGGTTTTGTAACTACGCCATTTTGTAGGCAAAAAGAATCTTTCCATTGATGGCCATTGAAAAAAATAAATAAATAAGTGTTTAATTGTGTTTATAGTTTTACATTACATTTGTAATATTAATAATCACTTAAATTAACATGGGCATGAGAAAGAGTATCACTACTGTAGCAAAATGGGAAATTTATTTGTTCATGCTTATTTCCTTGATTTTAAATTGGTTTATGTTTGGCCTTACCTTAAAGTTATCGTTATAATTTAATAACACGTAATCATTTTTGCAATTCTCAAAAATAAAAAATAATAATCACTCAAGTTTTTTTATAATGATGTTCTTATTATAATTGCTTAAATATAATTATTATATTGTAAATTTTATTGGTTAGACCAAAACCAATATATAAGTTTTATATTAGTATATTAGTATTTAGTATTATTTTAATTTATTATTCTAAATATGATACTGTATAATATATAAGTATATTATAATAAATATTTATAATACATATATTTAAGTATTTTAAATATTAATATATAATATGTGAAATATACATAAAATGTAACTGTTAGATGTAACCTTTTTTTTTTTTTATTCCTATTTTGAACAAAACAATATTTGAATAACATTTGTATTCCTTCTATTTATCAGCTATTGACCATAACATAAAAAAAGTATATACCGTATTGGCCAACATTTTAATGTCGATGCATCCTTATTGTCGTAAACGTTGAGATGCTCTGATGGTCAATGCTTTTTTTGAACAATTTTTTTTTGGGCCAAATGTAGATCACAATATTACAGTGAATATGTTCTGATATGAAAGATGGCATGAATGAATAATCCCAGAATGCTTTGGGCCATACTCCACTATATATCATGATCATTGTTGTTGATCAGCAGAGCACATACTAATTCTTTCAGGTCTCTTAGTGTAGAGTAAGCAAGGAAGTGCGCCAAGGAAGACACATGGTTCCTCTGCTCTGGAATGGGCTGGGGTTTTGTTCCCTGCCTTTTGATGATATGTCTTTCCATGTTTTCCACATGGAAGGCCTCTGGGGACAACAAAAATGCCTTTAATTGAAAGGCCCATGTCTTTAGCAAACCCACCCTCAAGCCTCCGGTTCTAAAACAGGAACCGCTGCCCACATCAAACCGCTGACCTGCCTCACTGAGGGCTGAAATTTGTGCTGTCTTCACAAGCCCCACCAGTGTTCCTCACGGGGGAGGCAGGTGTGGTTTCCGTCGCTTAAGAAGTTTCAGTTCGAGTTCAACTTCATCAGGAACGTGCTGTCAGCAGGATGCTGCTTTCAGGTCTCATAAAGCTTTATGATGTTTTAACAGAAGCAAGTCACTGCATCACATGCAGAGAGACTTTAAAAGCCCGGGGGAAAGAGGTCGTTGTGTAATGATCGTCATATGTGGCTGCTTTTCACCTTTCACAAGGTTTGTATAACCATGAAAGACACCACTTACATTCAGGAACCCTACAATCTAGACCAAGTATTTTATTTTTATAAGGTCTTATTTACACAGTCATATATCATAGTAAACCGATCCTAATGTTTTAAAGACTCGATGAAGTCTAGAAAAAAACAACTGGCTTGTGACATTTACGGATGCTGTTGCATGTTTATGATTTCTTTATGAAAACCCGGACTTGCTGACAAGTTATTAACCCTTAAATGCATGAATGTTTCACTAATCATTATTACATATTCGAGTATTTAGCGACCCGGACCAATATATCCAGCACGGATGGATCTCTAACTGCTGCAATAGCAAAAGACTCTCTTGATATTTTAAGAACAAGTACAGAAGAATAAAATAAAGCATATTTCGTTACCTTTTGAAACTTAAAAGGGTTAATTTTGAGCAGATGATTTTACCATCGCTGTCATCGTCAGAGCGCACATCCACAGTACATCCAGCATCTGCCTCACATTCACGATTTCAACTATATTCTCAAAACTATCGTTTTCAATGACTTCATATTCAATATTTTGATCACTGGCAGCTTATTCACCACATCCAGCATCAAATGACAGTGACATTTATATTTCATTGCATATAGTAATTGCTCTGCAGTAAAGCCGTTCAAATCAGTTCAATTTTTGCTGATGATATTCGTTTGTTTTATGCCTGCCGAAATTATGAGTGAAACATCACGTCATCATTGTGTATCAAACAGTGCCACCTTGAGGAAAAATTATGCATTACACATATTGAGTCATCAGATATGTAAATATAGTTGCGCAGGAAAAAATACTTACACATTTACATACCTGGGGTCTCTAGTGAGCCTATAACTTTTTACAAAAACTGTATCAGAAAACTGGCATTTTTATATGTTACTATTTTTTTCGTGTTATATTGTTTATAATAATAGATTGAGGAATAACTAAGAAAGTTGATGTCTTAAATTAGAAAAAATAGAGGGAGGGAGGGTAGAGAATGAGGTACCGGGTGCTAAAGACCCGAGGTCGGCATTTCGCGGTTACAGGCGGCCTTACTAGATTGATATATTACAGCAGAATCTGAAATAAAGAGCAATATAAAAAGGATACTATTTTTAGACATTACAAAGAGACACACAAGACCTCTTATGCACCAAGGATACATGGTTTATTAAAACACATTAATAAAAACAGTAATATTGTGAAATTTTAAGCATTTCTGATGAGTATTTAGATTCCAAAATAACATGTAAAATGTGCATTCTTGTCTTTTGACTTTATGCTTCACTTTGACTGTGCATGCTTAATCCACAAGTGTTAATTAAGTGCATGGGTATTTGAATAAATTGTATTTTGTACAAGTTATTACATTTTTAATCAGTTTATATTATATATTATTATATATATATTCTATATATATTATATAGATATACATTTTTAATATACAATAGAGATCAAAATAGAGAACAATAAATAAATACTCATTTTTTTTCTAAAATATTGTTAATCATCATCGCTCAAAATTTGAAGGAATATTAGCTGTAGGTATACCACTGGTTTTACTCATATGTTTTACAAAATAACCAATGCGTTTCAACAAAAACCTTTATTTTGTGGAAAACACAGTGATCAAACTTAGCGATCAGTAACCACTGAAGGATGAAAGAAGATTGCAACTAACATTTTGGAGGGTTACAGCTGTCAGAAAAGAGTAGGAAGTGTAGAGTCTCTTGCTTTGAATAACTTCAGCCGGCCGCAGGACATCACTAGTTTCCCACACTGCGCTGTTGTGATCTTGGTCCACTCTTCTTCAAGTCTCTTTCATAGATCATGGGCTGTAGTGGGTTTCTTAGCCATAACTTTTTAGCCAAGGATTTTCCAGAGATTTTCAATCTGGTTTAGATCAGGACTCTGGGCTGGCCATTTCATTATTTCAATGTTTTCAGCTTCAAGGAACTGCTTTACCTGTTTTGCAATGTGACTGGAGTATTGTCTTGCATGAAAATTGCTGACTGGTTGGGAGATGCTTGCAGCAAAGGTACCTCATGTTGACTTCTTTATGCACTTGGGTTTCAGTATTTACTCAGTTTGACGCTGAACAAAATGTTTCCAATCCGACCCAAATAAATTAAACTTGCTCTCACTAAAGTGAACTTTAGACCAGTTCTCCTCTCTCCAAACAACATGCTCCTCAGCAAAATTGAGCCTAGCCTTTTTATTCTTTCTGCTGATGAGAGGCTTGGTCACTGCAGAGTGCGACTTCTCTTAATCGTGCAGAGACAGATCCTTACCCTGTTCTTCGCTGAACTGGCAAGCAATTCCAGCTGCAGTGTTGAACCGATTCCACATTGAGAGTCTCCGCATTGTGCTGTCTTCACGTGCATTTGTCTTACGTGGACGACCATTCTTTTTGGGGGGACTTAAATGAATTAGTGTCATTGTAAACCTGCAATATTCAAGAAATCACAGATTTGGAATGACCAGATTCTCTTGCAATGGCTGAAAGGGCATCCATTTGGCCCCCTGTCGCAGGTTCAGTCATCTTAGAGCGGCCGCATCTCCAAAATATTGGAGAGGAATGTTGCCAGTTGAAAAGGAGAGCGTAAGTGTTCTCTAATTTTGATCAGAGTTCTTTTTCAAATATCGTGTTTTTATACTGTGAATACAGTTATTCTTCAGAATACAATTAATTTATGAAATATGCTTAAAAAACTGCCCTTCTACTCCTGTTAACTTCAAATAGGACTAAGCAGTGACCTTGAAATTTAGGAAATTGAAGGTTGTTCTCTAATTTTGATCTCCACTATATATATATATATATATACACAAACACGGACTATTTAGCGTTACTATTCTCTATAAATATATATATAATATATATACTAATAATAGTGGGTATAGAAAAGAATCACGCCCCTTTAAAATAATCACATTTTGTTGCTTTTGCAGCCTGAAATGAAAGACGGACACAGTTTTTGTGTTATCCAGCTGTATTTACTCTGTATTTACCTACATTGCAATTTGTTTGATTTAGTATATATGTATAAAATATTAAATTATATTTAATTGTATTTTATATATTATTATATTATGGCCAAAATATGGTTATTTGTGAATTATTTTAAATGTAATTCATTTCTTGATGCAAAGCCGGAATACTCCAGCATCAATACTCCAGTCTCAGTGTCACCTGACCTCAGAAGTCATTCTAATAGACTGATTTTCTGCTCAAGAAACATTTCCTATTATTATCTATGTTGTGCTGCTATTTTTGTGGAAACCATGTCCCACCCCCACACAGAAAGTATTAGAAAGTAGAAAACACTTATAAAAAAAATTTAAAAAATAAAAGTCTTTCAAAAATAATATCTTACTTAGCCCAAAAAAGTTGTTTGTTTTGAAAATGTCATGTAACCGAAGCTCTAGTGCAGAGATTTGAATAATGTATCAACTGCTATGTTAACTATCCTAATCTCTCTGTTTCTGTGCACGTCAGGATACTGGATACTGAACATATGCACTGATATTTGATAAGGATGTAACTGAGCTCTGTTTTCTCTCTCTCTCCCAATGAAAATGTGCCTTTTAAGCCCCTCTTTAGTGCAGATATGAAATACTCTCCCTCAAAGGTGACTGCTTTAGACCTCTGCAGTTGTTCTACTGCATACCGTAAATTACCCCAGTAAACTAGCGCATACTGTAATGCTACTAAGATCTATATGAAAACTCACTCAGCACATGTTGCATTAATGGCGTTCATTGTGCCATCTGACCATGTGTGACTGTCAGTCATCCATATCATGATTCTGTAATTTAAATAAGAGGATGAAGTAACACCTGACATTAAAATGATGCGAAATTCCTCTCAAGCATCTCTGAGGCTTTTTTAGGTCACAAAATAATAACATGTCAAATGTAATATGCTGCATTCTTGTCTCTTGACTTTATTAAGTGCATTTACGTGTCTCCAGTTATAATATTGGAAATAAATACAGTTATTTTATAATTTAAAACTTTAGTTTTTTCTGTTAAAAAAAAGATTTACTTAAAATATATATATACACACACACACACACTTGCATATAAAATGTAATATAAAAATGACATTTAATTGTATATTATGTATGTGTGTATATATATATGCATATAAATATACATTATGAAAATACACACACATATATATACATGTGTGTGTATGTATACTTTGCATAGATACATACTAAATTAATATAAATATATATATATATTATATATATATATATATATATATATATATAATATAATAATCTATCCAGTGGGGAAAAAAGTATTTAGTCAGCCACCAATGGTGCAAGTTCTCCCACTTAAAAAGATAATAGAGGCCTGTAATTTTCATCATAGATATACCTCAACTATGAGAGACACAATGAGGAAAAAAAAATCCAGGATGAAAATCACATTGTAGGCTTTTTAAAGAATTTATTTGCAAATTATGTTGGAAAATAAGTATTTGGTCAATAACAACATTTCATCTCAATACTTCGTTATATACCCTTTGTTGGCAATGACAAGAGGTCAAATGTTTTCTGTAAGTCTGCACAAGGTTTTCACACACTGTTGCTGGTATTTTGGCCCATTCCTTCATGCAGATCTCCTCTAGAGCAGTAATGTTTTGGGGCTGTCGCTGGGCAACACGGGATTTTCAACTCCCTCCAAAGATTTACTATGGGGTTGAGATCTGGAGACTGGATAGGCCACTCCAGCACCTTGAAATGCTTCTTACGAAGCCACCTTCGTTGCCCGGGCGGTGTGTTTGGATCATTGTCATGCTGAAAGACCCAAACACGTTTCATCTTCAATGCCCTTGCTAATGGAAGGAGGTTTTCACTCAAAATCACACGATACATGGCCCCATTCATTCTTTCGTTTACAAGGATCAGTCGTCCTGGTCCCTTTGCAGAAAAACAGCCCCAAAGCATGATGGTTCCACCCCCATGCTTCACAGTAGGTAATGTGTTCTTTGGATGCAACTCAGCATTATTTCTCCTCCAAACACAACAAGTTGAGTTTGTACAAAAGTTCTATTTTGGTCTCCTCTGACCACATGACATTCTCCCATGCCTCCTCTGGATCATCCAGTTGGTCTTTGGCAAACTTCAGACGGGCATGGACATGTACTGGCTTAAGCAGGGGGACACGTCTGGCACTGCAGGATTTGAGTCCCTGGCGGCGCAGTGTGTTACTGATGGTAGCCTTTGTTACTTTAGTCCCAGCTCTCTGCAGGCCATTCACTAGGTCCCCCCGTGTGGTTCTGGATTTTTGCTCACAGTTCTTGTGATCATTATGACCCCACGGGGTGAGATCTTGCGTAGAGCCCCAGATCGAGGGAGATTATCAGTGGTCTTGTATGTCTTCCATTTCTAATAATTGCTCCCACAGTTGATTCTTCACACCAAGCTGCTTACCTATAGCAGATTCAGTCTTCCCAGCCTGGTGAAGGTCTACAATTTTGTTTCTGGTGTCATTTGACAGCTCTTTGGTCTTGGCCATGGTGGAGTTTGGAGTGTGACTGTTTGAGGTCGTGGACAGGTGTCTTTTATACTGACAACAAGTTCAAACAGATGCCATTAATACAGGGAACGAGTGGAGGACAGAGGAGCATCTTAAAGAAGAAGTTACAGGTCTGTGAGAGCCAGAAATCTTGCTTGTTTTAGGTGACCAAATACTTATTTTACAGAGGAACTTACCAATTAATTCTTTAAAAATCCTACAATGTGTTTTTGGATTTTTCTTTTCTCATTTTGTCTCTCATAATTGAGGTATACCCATGATGAAAATTACAGGCCTCTCTCAGCTTTTTAAGTGGGTAGAACTTGCACAATTGGTGCTGACTAAATACTTTTTTGCCCCACTGTATATCATACAAAAACAGAACTACATAACTGAAACATACACATAACATACACATTACATAAACATACAACACACACACACACAAACACACATTATATATTATATATATATAATATCTATATTATTATATATTATAATATATATATATTATTATAATTTGGCATAATGGTTCACAGTATAATGCTGATTTGTACAGTTGTATTGATAGTAGTGGATAGTTGAAAGCAAATGACAAACAGAGAAAGACATATGAGATAAAAGAAACCATCAATAGAGGAGGGTGAGATGCTGGGAGGATAAAGAGACAGACAGAGATGAGAGCAATGGAGGAAAATCAGGCTGCTTTACTAGTCCGCTGGTGGTTGTAACATGGTCCGCGTGGCACGATGATGTTGGGTCTATTTAAAGCAGCAGTTCATCCAGCGCCGTACGTAAAACCATGATCTATAATCCACAGCAGTCACGGGGTGCTTAAGCATCTGTTTCTCCATAATAACAAGATCTTTGTCGACTCTAATGCCGCCTGCGCTCTGTCATACAGACCCCCGAGGGATCCATCTGTAACCCCTGAACTGGCAGCGCTGCTTTCTGACTCCAGCTAATACCCAGATGATGAGATGGTTTCCAGCATGGACATTTCTCATCCCTTTGTCTTTCAATTAAACTCTGGGCACAGTTGGACTTAACAAAATATGTATACTACCGGTCAAAAGTTTGGAATAATACATTTTTTTATGTTGTTATGTCTCTTATGCTTCTAATTTTTTGAGTTTTTTAAATTTATTTCAGATATATATTCTGGAAATGAAATATATATATTTTTATATTTTGTATTTATATATTATTTTGTAGAAAATTTATATCTATACCCACTGATATAAATCTGTAAATCATTGCACAATATTCCTTGTTTTTTTTAAAAATATGGAATAGTTGGACTTCACCACTTATGTGTGTATACAACCCCTACATCCGCCGCGCGCCTTACCTGTATGGAAACACCAATATTTAGATTTGTTATTTATGTATTTAATAGTACATTTAGTATAAAGTATTTATGTTACATTTTTATATAGATATATCATATATGTATCTATACCCTAAATATTTAGATTTTTATTAGATTAGATTTTTAAATATTAATAGTACCACCTTACAACCAATTATATAGAAAAATTATAATAAGGAAAAATAAGTTGACATTAATTTTAGCTTTAACAGGCCGCTTTGAATGAACTATGATATTTTTATTTATATCCTTTTTTTTTTTGTTTTTTTACAAAATATACAACCTGAAAAGTAAATCTAAAGAAATGTATTTTTCCCATTTTAGGATCCTATTCTCCAATGCACCCAAGCTTTTTTCTTACCGTGATTTATTTTCCTCTTACATCTTGCTTTCCTCAGCAGTTTGTGTCTGACTAGTTTCTTTTGGCTTTTCGGTTCCTCTAGGGCACCATTTCCCTACCTGGCAACAGAGTCACCGAACATCCCAGCAATGGGGAGGAAGGCGGAAAGTTCCTATTTGAAGTCATCCCAGGTAAGGCGAAAGCGGGGGGGGTTTACCATGTCTGTTTTTCCAATGCAGAGTTCCTTTAGCTTTCATGATGGGACCGCAGTGACCTCACTCACTGAGGAGAGGTCTTCAAAGACATTCAACCCCGCTAATGAGAACAGATCGAAGCTGGGCACTTCGCTGACAAACACAGCTGAATCCTGACGCTCCAGACACAACACATCACAGGAAATCTGTGTCATTTCAGTGGAACGGTCTCTTGCATTTGTAAACAATGATCATTTATAAATCTTCTAGGCATCTTGTCATGCAAACCAACCAATATGTTTTCAAATGGATCCCTCTTTATACACGTTTGTGGGTAATTTGTTCTCTCCCAAATGTAGTTTAGTGATGAATGACGCTGGATCTGCCACCTGCTGTAATTAGTTTACAGATCACACTCTTCTCTCTCTCTCTTCGGGCTCTGGTTGTGTTTGGAGAGGGCTCAGATAAAACACAGATGTCCGTCTCGTGCGGTGGATGATGAATCACTAAGGACAGATGAGTGCTTGAGGAGCAACAGAACAGCAACTAAACTCCTGTTCAGTTCTGGGGAACACTCTGATAACATACACACCTGAGCTTCAAGCTAAATAAATGACTGAATCAAATAACAGACACACCTAACAGCTGGAACTGTGGTACCACACACTCACACTATATCAATGTATCTTGGGGCTACAAACACACTCACAAACTGGTTTGGACAGTTTCCAAATCATATCTATATATTAGATATATATATATAGATGAGCAATATCACACGAGAGTGATATTGCATTTATACAACAGTTCGACGGAACTTGTGTGTAATTAAACAAGAAACAACGGTGTGCCAAAAAAAACCCCTCTTTTGTGCAGAACTACTTCCTTCCGCCACGGATTTAAAGCTCAAGTTGACAGTTAAACATATATACGTCACTTTTAGAATTCGTATTAAGGGCATGTGCTGCTTCAGTTAGGTTATTAGTGAGAAATATTGAGGTTATAAGAGAGAAACAATGCGGCAAGGCGTGCATCCAAATGAGAGAGAGAGAGACCGCAAAGCTAGACGTTTCCTCTTATATTAACTAACGTACTCTACGATTAACTCAGTGAATAATAAAAAAAACATAGACCCGGCTAGAACAAACGGAGTGATACAAAATTGTGAAAGGGCATTCCTGTAGCGATACCATACAATATCTCACGGTTCTCAACCAATCAGATTTGAGAACCAGAACGAACTGTTGTATATATATATATAATATTAATATATATATAATAATAATCAATATATTATATATATATATATATACAGTAGTCAACATTTGAAGTGGCTCAAAAAAGTTCATCAAAGTTGTACTAAGACAAGAACGCATTTTGGTTTTAAGTTTTAGGACAACTTTGATGAAAGGTATTGATCCACTTCAAATGTTGACTACTATATATATATAAATAAGTCTACACGAAAGGACATCTGAAAACCCTTAACTTCTGATTTCCTGTTTTCTGTTGCTCTGTGCTTGAATTATTCAGGAGCATCAGTGCTAAGTAGGTGTATTTTGGAAACTTGTAGGGACATATTTTTCCCAGCAGTCAGAGTGTTTCTGAGAGGAATGGCAGGAGATGTTATCAGAAGCAGACAGTGATAGATCTGCTCTCAGGTGGGTCTGCGGGATCACATGACTATACGCTCTAATCTACCTGTTGTGGGAGGACAGCAGACGAAGTGGTAACAATTATCTTGACAGCACTTAATACCAATACCAGTTTGTTCACTCTTTATGTCCTATATCTGTCTCTTGGGCCTGGTAATATTTCATATTTATATTCATATATATAAAACTTCTGAATTCCTGTTTTCTGTTCCTGTGTGCTTGAATTGTTCTTGAGCATCAGAGATAAGTAGGTGTATTTTGGAAACTTGAAGGGTCATATGTATGTATGTATAATATAATTGTATCATATTTACTGTAGATCTATAGTCTCATATGACAACAATTGTGGACCCTGGATCACAAAAGCAGTCTTAAGTCGCTGGGTATATTTGTAGCAACAGCCAAAAAAAACATTGTATTTTTTGTACAAAATTTTAGATTTTTCTTTTATGCCAAAAATCATTAGGACTTTAAGTAAAGATATGTTCCAGGAAGATATTTTGTAAATTTCCTACCGTATATATATCAAAACTTCAGTTTTGATTAGTAGCTAATTAGTGCATTGCTAAGGACTTTATTTGGACAATTTTAAAGGCGATTTTTTCAATATTTAGATTTTTTTACACCCTCAGATACCAGATTTTCAAATAGTTGAATCTCAGCCAAATAAACCATACATCAATGGAAAGCTTATTTAGTCAGCTTCAGATGATGTATAAATCTCAAAATCTCAAAATGGACCCTTATGAGATTTCGCGCACGGGTCCAGGGTCACAATTGTCTGTTTTATTCTCCATATTAGGAGAAACAGCTCAAGATTGTATATTGAGTGAAACTCAATGATGAATATATTTCCGAGCTATGAAACAAGCATCCTGAATGAGACAAACAGAGGAATGGATTCATCTTACAATATGGTGATTTTTTTTAATAATGACTATTAAAATTTTTTATATTGCTAGTAGACATTTGTGCACAGTATGCACTTGATTTTTACTATGACGTTCACATTACCTTCTTCGATGGAATGAGCCGTGTCTGTTGTCATCTGTTCGGTGACGCACGTGAGCATAGTGTGTCTTTGTTTCCAGGCTTGTGACCTTGTAGAAGGCAAAAAGTTAAGTTTTAGGTCTTTGTAACTTTACTTTGAGAATCATTGCAGAGCTTTGGACCTCTATCTGCGGCGACACTGTGGCATTTGCATGAATAGGGCCTGTTTGCGGCGTAGATTAATATGACACAGATCACTGCCTACTGACCCTGTCATCACGGACTTCTTATTAGTCATGCCGGTAAATGCCACATTGTATCTGTCACCAAAATGATCACAAATTAGTTCCTGCATGCTAGACGAGCAACTGCAGTTGAGATAAATGGGAATGCTAACGGATAGAGCCAGGTATTATGCTTCTTTGGCCTATGTGGCGAAATCCATCCTGTCCTGTGTTTCCTCAGCAGACAGCCGTGAGAGTGTGCGCACTGTGCCAGAAAACAGCAGAAACAGAGATTTATAGCACGTTTTCAGCTCTTTGGAAACGCAGCACGGCTCCCAACTGTCCTGCCAGCTGACTGTAAAAAACCGGAGCCATTGTTCAGCATGTCAGTCTTAGATGAAGGCGTTTAGGAATGATTCCATGCTTACGTGCACTTTTCCATACATTAGCCTTTTATCATCTTTATTACATTTAGTCCATTGTCCATCTCAGCAATATTTCGGAGTAGGCTATTTTAAGCCTATCGTTTTTTTTGTTTGTTTTTTCTGCATAAGCCATGAAATCACTTGTCCTTGAAAAAGGCTTTTTGGAGGTAATGTTGTACAGCTCAGTTCATAAAAGAGGGTTGTTAAAAGTGCATTTAATTTCCTCTCATCTTTCATAAATACAGATGGGAGTATTTTGTGTAGGGATAACATGGACTGAATTTCAATTCAGTTCTCTTGTCGTCTATTAATTTGGTTATTGTGTGTGTGTGTGGTGGTGTAAACATTACCAGCGCTGGATAAAAGAGCTATACTTTTTTGCACTGATATAAAAATTATGGGCAATAGCAAGAATCCATTCCATTTTGTATGTAAATATAAAATCAAACAATGTAGTTATGCAAACAATGTAGTTATGCTAGTGGATTTGGGCGTTACAACATTATGTTGCAATGATGAATTATGGTAACCTATTAATTTTTTCCCTATAACAAATGTGAGACTTCTATTATAGGAAAGCTTTCAGAGTTATTTGTCGTAATCTATCGCTATTCCTTTAAAGGTGGGGTTAGCGATTTCTGGTAGCCAATGTTGACATTTAAAATCACCAAAACAAACACGCCACTACCCCAAAAGGGTCTCGCCCCTATTTTGATAGCTCCACCCCATGTTGCTGATTCGCAACCTAGGCAATGATTAGTTCTGTGAAACAAAGCAAAACTAATGTTACACCGTGTCTACACCGGACGCGAGTGGCGCGGCGTGACAAAATACTATAGAACTCATAATCAGTGATGCTGTCTACACCATAGATATAATATATTTATGGTCTACACGCCCCGATGCGGCGCGGCATGACACGACAAATCCCCGACAGAAAACTGCTGCTGCGTTCTATTCATGACGTATTGACACAAATTTCAAATGATTTTCAACGGTCGCTTTGTCGCGTCCAGTGTACTAGACAGACTTTAGCTGTTGCGGCGCAGACACGGTGTTACTCACCTATCGAGAAGAAACAAAGCAACCTCAGCATCCGATCGCAGGCCTTCCGCTCCTTGAGTTCTCTCCAGCGCTGGAAAGCTGATTCGATATTTACACGGGTCCTACTCCTTGCCTTAAGCCTTCGTTTGCACCCCCCCCTGACGCAGACGTTTTCATCTTTTGTTTTTTATCCGCCATCTCTGTCGCTCGGCTCGGCTAATGTTCGTCCTGTGCACTGAACTCTCTCTCCTCCACATCATGAGTAGACACACCCCTTACTGCTGATTGGCTACAAGTTTGTTTTGCTATTCGGCCCGAATCAGTTTTCTAAAGCGTTTTTGAAAAATCACTTACCTCTTTAAGCAATAACTTAGATGACAGTAAACAATGTAAAAGGTACACAAGGTATGTAGACTAATAGTATAGAGAAATATATTTTACACACAAACTTGCAATACTTACAGAAATAGTTCCAAACGGAGCCAACAGCAGGATAAACCGTCGCGTGTCTCCAAGCAACACATGGCATTTCAGAATGTTTGGTTTTGAATGAATCATTAGAGCAAATGATTCAGTTATTCACATACGGTCACTCACTCGTTTCGTTTTTGAATGAATCAGTGTTTGAACGAATCGGCTAAATGATTTATTGACTCGCTGATGAAAATACTCACTTGCCCTGCGTCTCAATGTTCATACTATCCATCCTATATAGTATGTGAGATTAGAATAAGTGTATCCCAAAGCATAGTAATGTTGAAAAGAGTATGCCAGAATTCCCTGGATGGTCTGCTATTTCAGGTATATTTTGAAGTGTGGATCCGTGCACACTTTAATGGCTAATATTGCCCACAATCCACTGAGCTTTGGTGAAGGACTCTGTCCAGAACTACAAACACAAATAAAACGCGTTAGAAAAACTACAATTGTGGCGGCCAAATAGCGCGCCTGGCGTACGACGGTTAGGTAGAGATGTTTACAAAAAGGGGTTTGAGTTACTAATAATCAGCATTTAACCTGGTAAAATAATATTTATTTATTCCGTGTTATATTTAATCTGCAACAGTAATGTGAACTTTTATAAACATCCATTTGGTCGTTAACATTTAAATGCATCATTATACAGAAAATATGAGCAGAGTTCTCTGCATGACAGACCCGCGACTGGCAGATCAACGAGCTACTTCTTTTCTCTCCACTACGGTAGGAAGTTAAATTAAATTAAATATGGAGAATGTTAACTGTGACAAGATGATTGACAAGCCAGTTTACCGGAACGCTGGGTGTCACTTGCTAAGCAGGTGCGACATTGTGAGCGGTCCCAACTTTAAAGACACAATTGTGCGACCGTTGATAGGAGTCCGCAAAGCTTGCCTACTCTGTCCTGCTACACACCCTAAAAAGTGTGTACTTTTTCTTTCACCAAAAGAGTAGCAACACTTTTAAGGGCGTCGTAGTATAAGTATAGGCAGTCCATGGAGGAGCACTTGTTGTGCCTAATCAGAATTGTGGGTTCGTTCCGATCCGAATCGACTGGTTCCGTGGTGACTCCGAGAAGTTTGACTA
Organism: Sinocyclocheilus anophthalmus; assembly: GCA_018155175.1. Lineage (NCBI taxonomy): Eukaryota > Metazoa > Chordata > Actinopteri > Cypriniformes > Cyprinidae > Sinocyclocheilus > Sinocyclocheilus anophthalmus. The sequence continues at coordinate 320,518 of JADLZN010005078.1, forward strand.
AGATCACCTGAATCACCCAGACACGCAATTAGCGTTCTGCCGTTCTGGAAAATCCCTTTGACTGATAACGCAATGTCCGTTATCACCATACAATGACATTGTCGGTCTGCTGTCCGGTCGAAATGTCATTCGAGTTTCCGGAGTCTAGTATTTGGACGTCACTTTCCAAATTTTCACCGGTCTTTGCTTTGAATTTCGACCACGAAAGAAAATGTTACCTCATGAGGCAAAATTGGTTTGGAACTTAAAACCTTTTCAGGTCTTGAAATGTTAATATGTGAGGTTAAATGGGTCATCTGTGCTACAGCCCACAGCTCACAAATGTTTGTTCTCTATCATCAGCAGCCACAAATATCTACCCTCATAATAATGTGAACTATATTACTTTGCTGGCCCAGCGCAACACCAGAAACGAAATATCAGACCTGGTTTGGCAGTGTGCACGATGATCATACCAAAGTAGCCCGCGACAATCAATTCAAAGCAGTTTTTGAAAAGCACAGTTTTCTAAAACAAACACTAAACTGAAACAGCGTTGTTATGAACTCCAAAACAGACAGAAAATGGTACTGCCTCATAATCTTTAATCATCTGCGCATAGGGACCACTGTATACTCACTGACTTTATTTATCAACCTCTAAGTTATTATGACTCTGACTGTGGGGTCCAGTGAATCTGGGTCAATACTGGGGAACTGAGAAAAGTTCAAGCTAAGAGTGGTGTCATAACCATGGAAAACTTGCAAGTTGAAAGTGGACTAAGAGCCATTTCTGCTTCTCTTTCTGCAGGGATAGCTGATTAGAATAGTTGAAGCTGAAATCCCAAAAATCACACACGTCTGAGTTGTTGTATATAGTGCCGGGCAAGAGTTTTGCTGTGTTTATCACGAAGGGCGCGTTAAAGAGAGAGGTTTGTTTCCAGACATGAAGGGATTTCATGAGAGTTGTAAGAGGCAGAACCGTGCAGTAGGGGGAATCAACGTGTGGGGATTCACAGAACAACAAGGACAGAAATCATCAACTGAGAGACTGAGACAAATCCCATGGTTGACTGCTTTCTTTTGTTTCTGCTTTCTCGTCCTTCAGATGTCTTTTGTTGTATTTTATTCTTTTGTTTCTTTTCTAGGTTTCTTAACTGGTTCATTCATGTGTTCTTTTGTTGACTCATTAATTGACCATATGTCTTTCAATAGTTCCTTGAGTAGTTCCTTCAGCTGCTTCTTTCTTCATCATGTTTGTACCTTTTCAGTCCTATTTCCTTTTTGCCTTTCTTGTCTCTCCGTTTTCCCTTTGTACTTCTGCATCTCTTTTCTATCTGTCCATCTTGAGTTCTAGCTTCACTGTCATTTATTTGCTCTGCCCTTGTTTGTCGAGGTGATCAATGAAATCATTTAATGTTCGCCGTAGTTATTCTTCGGTCATTTCTATAATCTAGGGATGTAACTGATTAACGGTTTCGCAAAATCGTGATGTAAATTCCCCACGGTATAGCTTCCCATTTATTCTTTTAATTCATGCTCATTGAACACCTATGTTAAATGACCGCGATTTGGAACATACTCGCGCAAGAAATAAATACTGTTCAGCATAAAGCACAGTTTTAAGTAACAACACATCTCCACAGAAAGATTTACTTTCACACCACACGTCACCTGTATCCCATTTGCTTGATTTTTGAATTTTGGGTGTAGTTTGAGTAGTTAAAAACTGTTATTAAATGTGGTTTTCACGGCTTTCAGGTGGCAGCTGAGACAACTAACAGACCCGTTCATACACGTAACGCAAACGGCTTCGATAATCGAAGAACGATATCCATAACTGACCACGCAGATCTAACTAATCTGTCAATTATTGAACGCGTATTTTGTGTTGGTAGCTTACTCACTGCTGAACTACCGAAGTCTCCAAGGGAGTAAAATGCACTCTCCTCTGAAAAGCACGTGCTGGAGAGTTTACTAATATCACAGCAACCGGCTTTAAGTGACAAGAGCGCACGAGTCACACGGCGTACAGCACGCAGAGTTCGCGCTTTGAGTGAAAAGCCGGGCGGAAAAGCGGGGAGAGTTTTAGAAAGAGTGCTAAGGGAATTCTACAAATAATATTGGAATTAATTTATTTGAATGTACTCTTGCTGAAGGTTTATGACGTTTCTTCAGAACATGATTTTGATAGGCATTTTGTTTTCATTCTTCTCCTCCCCTGTACATACCCTGAAGGAAAGTGATCTTATATCTGACAATACTGCTTTGTTCCACGAAGGTTACGGGACAACAGCCGCATTACTGCTTTCCATAAGCGCCACCTGCTGGTCAGCGAGTGGTATTTTACAGATTCGAGACTTAATACTTTAAATCAGTATGTGTGCAGTTCTCTCTGGCCAAAAACGCTGACTGAATTGCATCCCTGCTGAAAATTTGCCCCGGTTGCATGAAAAAAACACCGCTTATGTGGATTCTACACATTTTAAACAATTCAGATAGTTAGTTCTAGACCAGAGCTTCCCAAACTTCGAGTGGTGAGGCACCCCCCTAAACATAGCAAAAGGCTCCCGGACCCCCCCCCCCCCCCCACCCCCGACCCCCCCCTCCCACACCCCCCACTTTGTTAAAAAAACCAAATATAGATATATTTAATAAACAGATTGTCTCTTTGTACAAAATTATCACCATTTATTAACCAGTTTGTAAGAATTTAATGTGAGAAATACCATAAAATTTAATATTTTTTTATACTCTGGTGAAAGTAAGATGATGTAAACATTCTTTAAAAATATATTTAAATCCATAACACTACATACTTTATGCATACTATTTACAATTATATTGCATCAAAGTGTGTAACAGAATTGTGAACTATGTACAGTAGCTTCTATTGCAATGAAATACATAACTATGTATTTAAAAAAAAAACAAAAAAAAAACAACTACATTTAAACTGAGGAATGATGTAAACTTAAGTCAGTTTTAGTAAAGAACAGTCCCACAGTCTGATCAGCAGTCTTTCAGACAGTACCCAATGAGATGGGTGATGTTGCTTTTCAGCTGTTAAGGATTTGATGTCTAGTTGAATCGACGTCAATTTAAGACGGAGATCAGATTCCACACTCAACGCATTCCTGTACTTTGTCTTTAAGGCCACAACCCAAAAAATCCCACTTCACACATACGTTGTGGCAAACGGCATCAAAAACATTATTGCCTTGTTGGCGAGTTCAGGGTATTCGTTTGACACATGTAACCAGAACTGAGTCAAAGTTTTTTCAGAAAAAATCCGTTTCAAGGAGCTGTCACAGGATAGATCGACGAGGCTGTCCTGTTCCTTGTAGGTGAGTCCCGCAATTACATCCGCACTGTGGTTGGCAAAGGGATACTGTATCCAACTCTGCTGTTTGCTGATATCAGGGAAGTAGTCCTGCATCTGAGACTTTAAAGCCTGCATGTGCTCTTGTCATAGCAACTGCTGCAGTGATGGAAAGTGGCCTCTCCTTCTTAGACAAAAAGTGGACACGTTTTTGAAGGACTCATAGTTGGCTCGGGCAATTATTTTCCCACACAGATCAATTTTCTTTATGGTTGCCTCTATTTTGTTATGCACATGAAACATTGTTACTGCTGTCCCCTGTAGGGCTAGATTGAGTCCATTCAAGTGGCTGAAAATGTCTGCCAAGTAGGCCAATTTACAAACCCAGTCGAAATCACAGAGGCGGTCTGCAAGTTCAAATTTGGAATCAATGAAAAATGTTCTGACCTCGTCACGCAACTGGAAGAGCCGGGTGAGCACTCTGCCGCGTGAGAGCCAGCGGACCTCGGTACGTAGTAAAAGCTGGCGGTGTTCACTACCCATCTCTTCACACAAAAGGGAAAACAAACATGCTTGCAGTGGACGACTTTTAATGTAATTCACCATTCTGACAGCATCGTCTAAAACGGTCTTTAAATCCATGGGCATTCTCTTAGCGGCTAATGCCTCTCTGTGAATGCAGCAATGTACATGAGTGAGCAGCAGGACGGCTTTGTTTGTAAGGGCGGCCACATATCTGACCGTGATTCACCACTCCACTGGGTAGACCCCCCACGCATTAGCGCGAGCACCGCTCGGTGCTGAGTCCAACGTCACTTGTCACAGTTGATGTCATTGGATAATTATGAAATCGTCAGAATGTCAAAAATAGGCTTAAGCAGTTGCGTTTGGTTGTGAAAGGTCTGCAAAAAGAAAGTTTTCCTCCAAGTTCCTCCATTCACATTCATACCTAACGAAATTGCGAGCAACTGCGCCATACCCGCGATATGTCTGTGGATCTAATCGTTTGCAATTGCATTAAAAACGACGCGCCTTCCGAACTCCCACGCCACAAATTAGCGCTGGAACACTATCTCGGCCACTATCATTAACACGACACGGCGCTTAACCGTGTTGTTTGATAAAGAAATCAAGTTAAATTGCTTAACTGCATTGTTTCCCAGCATTATGCTGACCATCTGCTTAGCGGCTGGTAAAATCAAGTCTTCACCTATGGTGTGGGGCTTTCCAGATGTAGCTATCAGTCTTGATACCTCATATGATGCTGTCACTGCCTTTTCATTTTCGCCACCCGTCACACAGGTTGACTCGATCACTTTTTACGTTGCTGGTAATCTTTCAATTTATTTAAAAAAAAATTCTCGAGGCTTGCTGGCAAACGACCCGTGTTTTGTTTCGAGGTGACGGCGTAACTTGCATTGTTTCAGTGCCTCATTAGAAAGGGTCTCTGAGCATAGCACACAGACAGGTGTGGGGTTGTCAGCAGGACCAACACTTGTAAATCCGATGGACAAGTACTCCTCGCTGTACTTACGAGTCTTTCGTTTACTTGAAGTGCAGTTAGGTCCAGTTGATGAGGATTTCGGCCCCCAGCCCTGTCTCATTCTGATCCTCTTTTACGAGCCAGCACGTCGCATTTTTGCACGGGGAGAAGAAGTGTTGGAGACGGTTAATTGTGACTGAATTCCTACTAAGCAACCAACGTCAGTTTGAAAATAAGCAATGTATCTCACCTCGCTATAATGGGAAAAAAATGTTTTATGTGTTTTTAATTTGTGTAAAAAGAGGTTCTAATCACATTTTAGAACAATTAGAATATTTTAATATTTTGATTTGGCCTAGCCACGGCCCCCCTGCAATACCGCTACGGCCCACCGGGGGCCGTGGCCCACAGTTTGGGAAGCACTGATCTAGAATTCTTTATGGAGCAGATAAAATACATATAATTTATTAATCAATTATCATTTTGACTTATATTTTTTTCTTTATTTAAAGGCTGAAATGTAAGGTTTACCTTTTTATTAAACTTTTTAAAAGCTTTATTTGAACATCAACATTAGATATTTCAACATGCTATTAAAACTGTTGTCAGTCAAGTTGTCATTAAAAATCCAAACATCATTGGTAATGTTAATGTTTTATTGATTATGCAAACAAAAAGTAATTTTATTCGTTTTTTGTTGATTTTTAAATATAAAAATTGGTGAAGTGATTTATGTGTCAGTACTTTCTTAACATCTCCAGCACACAGCGCGACGCCAACGATACGTGAACGACTCAGTAGTGAGAACGCAGCCACGCACGGTCCAGCGACCGGCACATCCGCACGCGGAGGGCGCGCCGCCACGACAGGCGCTTGATACCCAGGCGGGCGGTGCCGTATAATCGTGATAAGCATTTCATATCGGGGGAGAGCTGTGTTCACTTGACCCTCACTGACAATTCTTCGTTGTCTTTCTCTTCATTTCAACACAACAGGGTGTTGATTATTCCATTGTTTGCTATTCAGTATTTAGTTCTTTCTTTCCTTTTTCTTTCTTCTCACACAATTTTCTT
>JADLZN010005079.1:0-62384 GCA_018155175.1 Sinocyclocheilus anophthalmus
GATCACCTTCACTTCTGGCAGGGATGTTGCTGGTGCACACATACACGCAGATGCACTTTAAATGGGATTTTTGAAGTTGCGCACCTAGTTGTTAATTTGTGCATTTTTAGTTTTGAAATGGGCCACACAATTAATTCTTAGGATTGGGCAGTGCGTGTTTTTCTTTTTTTCTTTTTCATTTTTTTTCAGTGTGAAAGATTATGCTAAGTGTGTTGTGGTTATGCATCATCGGGTATGTGACCTTTACGGTGTTTCGGAACTGTTGGCTGCTGTGCAAACCTGGACATCTCCTAGCGGGTTTGAACCATCAGGTGATGCTTGTTGAAAATACGTATAAGGTTTTCCATTCATGTCTGTATTCGACCCAGAAAAAAAAGGCCGTAGGTTATAATGGTGCTGGGTGCTGTAATATTTTGTCACTCTGTGGTTTCCGCCTGACTTGCAGAACTTAACAAAAAGATCAATCACTTCAAAGCTCAGAAGGATTTCTGTGCCGTTTCCAGTGACCAAGCGTCTGGTCGGAAAGTAAAGTGGCAGAAATTGAATCTTGTTGATGAGGTGAACTGAAGAAGGGTCTTGGATAGTGATATGCAATTGAATCAGGTTTACAGTAAATTTACTTGGGTTGGAGCGTATTGTATAGAGCACCACTTCCACCGACGCCACCTCTCGGGTTATTCGTCCGCTGGAAGCTTGTTGTATTAATGGCCACTTTGTGTAAGATTTAGATGGGTGCTCTAAGAAACAAGGGGGAAATGGAAAGAGGTATTTGTGGAGGCTAGAAGAGAATCAAATGCTGGTCTGTCAGATTCAATCCATCTTAAGTAATCTTGAATGCAAACCCACTGTTTAAGGGATTAAGTATTAAGAAATTGCTCCAGTTATAATATAAGCTTCCCTAGTGGCAAATTGGCGAAAATCATCACAACCAAATATAAATACTTATGCATTGATGTGTCAGTCATACAATTTAGGATGTATTTGGAGAAACAAGACAATATATGAGTAATTTTAACAGGATTGATGTTACGTAAACATTTATTTCTTCACCTGTTGTTTTTCATCATTTATGGTTGAAGATACGGCAGAAGATTCAATGTCATTTATTTGCATTTATGTGAAAAACGGAAAGATTTTGTAGAATGACCTGATTGCCCTTGCATCCTTGTTCTCCTTCAGAGCAGTGCTTTCAGAGTAATACTTTTTATAGAACAGTGTTTTATGACCTGAGATATGACCTGATATGATTTTACTTTTAATAATAAGAATAAACTTTGCCCTCACAGGAATAATGTCTATATTTTAGCTCATTTGATGATGAGTTTTGTATGTTGTAGTTATAAGCAAGTAGACAGGATTTAGATGTCTCTGTTAGCATATTTGCTGAGAAATGTAAGGAAGATCTGTGTAGGGTTGGCACTGCATGTGTAGTGTGTACTATGAAGGACACAGTGTACGCTGTAGAAGTGTAGGACAGTTACGTCAAGTGGCCGGCTGTTACGTCAAGACTATGAGGTGTTCTCTTTTAATTCAAGACTAAATTGCAGGCTTTGTGTCACATTCAGTATGAGCCTGTGTAGATCAGTTGAGAAATCATGTCTAATTTTCCAGTTTTTCCTTTTTTCAACCAATTATAGATCTAGCCCAGTTTTCCCAGAACTTAAGATACTAGATTTCTCCAGGCTTAACCTGTAACTGGAAGAGAAAGTTCCCTAGTAACAAGGCTAAAGCTGACAATTTTGTGACAACCCACTGTTTTCACAACGATAGAGAGTAACGAGTTTTGCATTTGTACTTGCCCGTAATACTTAGTGGCTAGGAGGTTTGTTTCATGATAAGCTGGTTTCGGGTGTCGGGGTGGTTACTTATGGTGCGTTTGTTTGTAGTTTGGGCCGCAAGGTCATAAAAAAAAATTAGAACACAAAAAACAATCCAAACTCTAGATTGATATCTTAGGATTTTTTGCATAAAATGTGCTCAGCCTTGCCTCCTTAAGATTGGTGTTGTTCAGGGTCTGCAGTCTTATTCTTAAACCCTGCCTAAAGCCTGGACATTCTAAATTAATAGACATCATTGTTTGAACCTTAGATGAAAAAAAACATGGTCCAGGTTCATCTGCATTTTTTTTTTGTGTAATGGCATTGTTTGTATCACTTCGGATTATGTGACTAATTTGTATAGCAATGAGTATGGCTTTATAAAAGTTTACTAGCAGTGGACCTAATTTCAATAATGTATTTCTGTTAAAGACTTAAGTTGTCTTCACTATAGTATATAACCATAATATGTCTTAGTATGGGATATTTAACAGGATAGTTTTTATCAGCATTTTGACTGTGTGTAGGTTTTTATTGTGGGGGCAAAACCATTTTTTAGAATAGTACATGCAACTATATACAATAATACTTGTGTGAGAAACAAACAAATAAAAATTTTCTCACAAAGCTACTTGATACTCTCTCGCTGTGATACACCTGATTTTTCAATCAAAAATACATAATAGAAAAAATGTAGTGGACCCTCATTGTGCAGCAGGGTCATATCCAACTATAAGTGTTCATCGTGAAATTGGATAACATTGATAATTTCTAAGAACCTTACAATCTTCCCTATTTTAGAGATACGGATTAAAAGGCCTCTTTTCTTTTGCTAATAAACCAAGTAATTAAATCTATCCATTTGTTTTTTGTTGTTTCCAGATGGACAGAAGGGTATGTAGCAGATTTGTGAGACAAAAGGTTTTTTTTTCAGCAAAGAGTTGTGATCCCGTTGATCATTTAGGAGGGTCTTGGAAATTGGGTGTATCAAATAGATACATTTTGGCTTCATAAGGGTTATAGATCAGGCAATGTAACAGGAGGGGACACAGATACAAAAGTCAAGAAAAAAGATGAAAAAATTGTTCTTCCCAAATATGAGGATATGATCCGGAATAAGCGGGAGATTTGGAAGTGAGCTCCATTCATGGAGTTTTACTTTTTTGATTCGGGGACAAGGGTGTGTGGCTGGTTCTCATAATTTTGTGCTTTCGGGGTGCTCTTCTGATCGGTTCAGTGCTGAGGTGTTGTTGTGTGTGAGGTTGTGTGTCAAACCCGTTGTTGTTTTTTTTGTGAATCAATGTCAGTACAGTGGGAGCATCGCAAACCCTGGGCCCATCATTTTATTGCCTCTGTTCTTGTTTAAACCCAGAACCACACGCAGCATAGAGTCTAGCTCGCCTTACTCTGTGGATAAAACTACCGCCCAACGCAACATAATCACATCGATTCTGTACGAAAAAAACATTGGACTTCATTAAAACATTGATTATACCCTTTTACCAAGCTGTTTAATGAAAGATCGTAATGCATGTCTTTTGAGATATTGCTTATTATAAGCCCCTGACCGTTGATAGAATGTTTTTTGTTAGCTTGATATGGAATTATCAATCTGAATCAGTTTGTAGGAGGTGGCAAACTGGATGCACCAATCACATGTTTCACATGTAAAGGCACAAATTGCCACCCCATCTTCCACAACTCAATCTCCAACTATTTTCACACTGTATAGCCGCCCCCCCCGGTTTAGAATCCAAATGAATGATTAATCCAATCAAGATTAGAAACTTCATCCACGTTCATTTTCTTAACGAGAAATGCTTACTGTGTCATAGCCAAACTTAGTTTTTTTTTAAGAGGTTCATTATTAATATCAAAACTATCTAGCCATATGGGATTACAATCGGTTTGTTAGTAACTAAGCCATAAAATATGGCATGTCAACTACCATGTGCTTTAACTGGAAATAGGATGGGTGAACATTTTCATTTATAGTGTAACGCTGTACTCTAAATTAAGTAATTATAAAATAGATATTTATAAATAGACATTTAAAATTTTAATTACGATTAAAATATGTTTGCATACTACTAATACCATTTCACATAGCCAAACAACAATGATTACACTCGCATCCTTCCCCCCAAGGTGGCAACGTTTGCATGAACAAGCACCATTTTTTTTTTCATAAACCTTTTATTTTTGAGTGTAAGGTTTGTTTTCTGTGCAGTGCAAATGGGTCAAATCAGCAGTCATTTCTAAACAGATGCTGTCTTAATCCATACTACAGTCCAACGTGCAGCACATATCCACACCAAACAACTTTACACTCACACTACGGAGTTGATGCCCTCCCAATGAGATTTGTCATTCCTGGGCACAAATTAAACATTTGCTTATGTAGTGGGCCTAAAACACGCCAAATCACCAACACACACCACAAACCAACACCACCACAACTCCCACACCACTACCATCACACAATACATACAGTCGGTAGTGGTAACACCCACTACGGAATTACAAATTGCAACAGTTCAGTTTACTTACCCGTGCAACTAAAAAATTTCAAAACAGTGATCCGAGGCTTATAAATTTACTACCTTCATTTTATGTTGTCGAGTACATTCTCCAATGTCCACCACAGAATCGACATTTTCCATATTATGCACAGAGTATTTCCATGGATGTAAAATGAATTACCACTGGGGCCCATATTGACAGTGCTGTTCTTGCTGGCGCAGTTAATGTAAAAAAAAAAAAAAATAAAAACAAAAACTCTCGCCCGGTTGGGTTATTTGAATGGGGGACACGCTGAAAGTCCATCGAATGGCTTCAGGCACGTTAACATTCATGAATTCGTTGGAGTTGATTACTTGTTCACCCAAAATTGAACGGTCTGTCTATTTACTCTCTCTCACGTAGTTTTTAATTACTCGTATGACTGTCTTTTGGTATTACCTCAATAATGGAGATGTTTAAGAATGTTTTCACGTGTGCTCTGAGACTGATATCTCCACACTTTATTCTGAATTTTCCTTACCATAGCTTTTTGTTGTGAGGTATTACCACCAAAAACGGTCCACATTGAAATAGTGTTTCAATAGGGTTGGGGACAAAACTAATTGTACTACGTTTTGGGATGACCTGAGGGGAGTAAAGGGTAAACGCGTTATGTAGGTGAGCCGTCCTTTAGGGGGGGGGGGGGGGGTGGGGGGACTGTTCTGTTGTCAGTATTTAGAGGTAGTGACAATTGGCCATTTCTTTGCTCACCACAGCGTGTATGAAACGCGTATGCAGAAAAACAACATCAGCGCTGCTCACACCATACAGAAAATGCCGCGTAAGCGGAATTACGTGTCGCCCAGAGCTGATCAAGATGAAATGTGGTAAATGACTTTAAACTGAAATCCATCAGCGAGGGAACCTTGCCTAACAAATCATTTCCACACATTTCTAACTAACCGCCCCATTCTCAAAATTAGGGATCTCTTTAAGAATTTTAAACAACAATAGGATTAAGTCACAAAAGCCAGAACAGTGTTTTCACAAATCCGGCTTGTGTTCGGATATAGGCTATACTACCACTCAATTTAAAATATGCAAATAATAATAATTTTTCACATCCAAGAATATTAATTGCGATGTGAAGGTCATGTGATAAACAATTTAGCTTGTACTGTTTGATTAACCATTTTTTTCTGTTTGGTTATTATACCCGCTGTTTTTGTTTCTTGTTACGATTTTTAATCAGGTGTCACATTCATGAGTTTGAACTGGCCAATGCCGTAAATAGCTTATTCTATCTACAGTACTCCCACAGCTACAGCTAGCATTCCATTCGATTTAATTGTGTCTTTCTCCCGCATGGATCCTTCTGCCTTTTTGTTATTTGATATTTTTCTTACAGTCTTTTTATTTTGTGTTTAGACTGTATTTTTTATTATAAATAATTTATTTATTGTTTTGATTTTTTAAAAGTTCCAGCCCTGGGCACTAAAGCTTCACCACGAAATCTAGATAGAAAGATAGCTTGATTTCAAGGAACTGTATAGATGATGTTTCATGGATGGTCATGCGCAATGGCATGGAGAATGGTTGTGAATTTGAATGGTATAGATAGATATGATTAGAATGATAGAAGTCTAGATAGATAGATAGATAATAGATCGATGATTTATAGCGTGAAAGGGATCTGACCCCCTATGGACGAGATGACAGGACGATTTCAATGGGATGCGATGGATGGTAGATAATAGACCAGATGATGGATGGAGAAGAGAGTGGTCATGGATGGTAGATAGATACATACAGTAGGACTCGACAGTTCCCGCTAGATAGATGGTATGGCAGGTATGGTAATGGCATGGATGGGATTTGTGCCGTTTGGTCATGGTGTTTATCGTATGACTGGAGGATGGATAGCAGATGGACCCCGATCGGATAGTCGGCTGGATTTGTGTTTAGATAGATAAATAATGTAGATGACAGTACACGTAGAGCAATTCAGATAGATAGATAGATGGGCAGGCGTTGTATGGACTTTGGATGGATGGTTTTTTTGTTGTGTGGATGGATAGTGGATGGTACTGGATGGTTTATGTGAATAGCGGTCCATGGACGTGATAGGATAGCATCGGACTGGATGGGAATTGATAGGATAAATACAGTAGAATGGACAGGATTATCTTGTTCTAGATAGATAGATAGATTGAGATAGATAGATAGATAGATTGGATAGATCGGACAAACGGTTATGGATTGATGGATGTAGATAAAATAGAACGAGGGACTGGATGGATAGCCAGGGGGACCCCCCAGTCGGCAGGATGGAGTAGTAAACAATTTATTTCATACGTAGGGAAGTGCAAGACCAGAGGATGCGATGGTATGGAGGGATTGTAGCGCTTATGGAAGTAGGACCTCTGTCGGGATGGATGGACATAGATAAAAAGGAGGATGAAGGACAGGATAGGTTATTTAGATTCCGAGGATGGATGATTAGGATAATGTCCAGGACTGGAGGCTGGTAGACAGATAGTACGGATAGGCTGCTCGGATGGATCGGAGAGGATATGTGATCGACTAGAGTCCGGAGAGATCACCTGATAGATCGAATATGTATTGAAAGATTTTGCATGGATAGATTAGACGATTCGGATGTGGTATGGCACTCCATGTGATATGATTAAATAGATACAATGAATTCCTGGATGAAGACAGGACAGTTGGATGGAATGGAGATAGTATATAAATTTATACTAGTGACTGACTATTTGACAGATGATGGATGGGAGGATGGTTATGATAGTTAAGGCTGATTATGGGGATGGGTTTTACGGATGGATGGATGGATTGATGGCTAGTATAAATTAGGACCGATGATTCTGGATGGATTTGGGTTATGGGACTTGGATAGGTAGTCCGGATGGATGGTTAGATAGCAAATCTTACCGTAGACTGAATGACGTACTGGATGGTTATGGTATGTGACTAGACGGTATTTGGGATTCGGTGTGTTATTGAGGATAGATAAATAGAACGATGACTGGGATGGATGTGGTTTTATGGACGGATAGGCTAGCGGAGGTGGAGATAGATAAATTACAGTAGGATGACAGACGATGGAATTGGTCATTGGCATGGAGGTATTGGATACGAAGGATGGATGGATGGACGGAGGGAGAGGGATGGATGGGATAGATAAATAGAAACTGTATGGATGGGCATGCGTATGGTATGGAACTGACAGTCTGTGATGGGATGGAGATAGCATACATACAGTAGGATGATGCTATACGTGATGTGTTCAGTCTGTTTTCCATATGAACATGACGGTTTATTATAAGGTGTTTTGCTAGTTAGAGGTTTAGTGATGCAAATTTAATAACCACTTCACTCCACCCCACTTATATTCATGCAAGCGTGACCACCAGCCACTGTGGGGGACAGATTTGAAAGAGAGTTAGCTGGCAGGTATCGCTCTCTATAGCGTCATGTTAGGCGTGAAATTTTAAATTTTTTATAGCTAATTCAATCTCTCGTATGTGCAATATCATATCGATCCAATCAGTCTATGCCTTTGAGAAATACGGCGTCATGGATTATATTTACTCATTGAACATTTCTCCTGTGAGGGCCCTACAGTGGTGTGGAAATGTGATTTATCGCAGTGTCTCTCTTCTAACACGGATTAGCTTCGGTAGTGGGCACCTCGTGGCACCACTTCAGGGGTTACTCGTCAACACCCACTTACATTGTGGTTTGTATTTGGTATGTCAGGTTATTTTAGCAACTAATTCAATTTGTGCCCCTTGTCACTATATTTACCTTGTCCTTTCTGGGCTTTATAAGATAGAATTAACAGAACGCTTGTTTGTGTTTAGATGCCAAAGAATTATGAATACCAACAACAGCAAACACCAAACGCATGTCTATGCTACACGCACGCGATTAAGAATCTTAATGGGAATGTTACAGCAATAATATTAAATATGTTATATCATTTGTACAAATGCATGCCTTTGGCCAATGCTATGTGTTTCCCAACACTTACCTTTACACCATGGATTGTTTAGGTTCATACTTATGACTAGACCCTAAAACAGGCATTGAATTTTCATGTGCTGTGTTTGGGATTTTGAATAGGTGTGGCTATTGACTTTTAAAGTGATCAAAACTTACCCGACTTATTCACTATGGAAAAAATATTAAATCAATGATTGCATAGAGCAGGGCAACACTATTTTGGACGTTACAGTCAGGTAACTTCAATTTTGTTACCATCATTGTGAAATCATTATTCGGTTGTATGCAGTTCTGGACCAATCAAACACACAATATTATTTTGTGTGTAGCATTTAACAATATAGCCTCCTGTGAAACCACCTCAGTTAACAACCCTATCCGCAGGATTCACCCATCGACCACCTTTTTTTCCAACGGATTCTGCGTAACCACCCCCCCAGGATGCCGACCCCCAACCCAATTGGTCCCTTTTGTGTTGTAATGGAAATCCAGACGCTGGATCACTGGGTTTATGGCCAAAGTATCTAAAGCAGGAAAATCCAGGATTTGTGTACTTAGGATCTACCAAGCCAGCTAGAAATGCGACTTTTCTATATATTAATTCATCGGGAAAAATTTTTCTTTGATTTTTATGCATACTATATTTATTTATCGTTCAGGCAACTTGTGTATTTTAGTTATTGTTATGTTCTGCTCCCCCAATATTGTCGTATTATATTCGGACTCATTTTATTCTTTTAATGCTTATCGATTTTTATAACAACTCATTCATATATTAGTAACTCTTTTACCATGTCTAGTTATATGAATTCGTCTTTCCAACTTCGGATGATCTAATTGAGGAATTGTATGTACTGTTTTGACCAACATACGTCAACATTTATTAGTGGGTCTTTAAGAGTCTTAATACGTGTGACACAAGCTGCATACAACCAACTTACCCCTGCGTTTCCAACAATCCAAGGGCTCAGAAAATTCAACGCACCCTGTATTCTACTTCCAGTAACCCCACTTGAGGTACGAGTTTCCTCAGGATAAGACCTCTTCGTGAGAGGACCGGCGGCCGATCTCCTCCGATTTCTTTATATAGGGCCATACAGTCATGTTGACCCGCCTTCCAGTTCGGTGGTTCGGTCAGAGGTGAGATGCAACTCTTTGATGTTTGGATTGGATTCTAAAAACGTTCATTGGAGACCAACAAGGCATGTTGCCAGGCCTTTTTCTTTCCGGCCTATAGTCCTGTCCAATCTCAAACATTAATCTGATCTTCAAACTGGTTCTTTCGCCTTCTTTTCCCCATTTACACCATACTTCAGCAAATCTGGTGGCCTGTAAGATTGACTACAGGCATATCCTCTTTCAGACAGCCGCGATTTCGCAAGTATCAAACTAGTTTAGTAATTTGATACATAAGTACTCCGTTACGACCTTCTACGAAGGTGTTGTTTGAGACATTAGAATCTGATGCTTCCTCACGGTGTCAGATTATGCTGAATATGCAAATGGTTTCATAAATTCCATTCCATATGTCTCTTTCTGTATTGAGTTAAACTTTAACCCTTTCCTATACCAACTTTATGTGTGTGTGTATGTGTATGTTAGACCACTTTAAGTGTTTATGTAGTATGTTAGAATAGTTTAAGTGTTTATGTAGTTAATAAAAACCTTACTTTTATCACACTTGACATGTTCATTGTTTGTTCATAACCAGAGTCACTAATCATGCAAATTTACGCTACAAGCTTTTGTAGAATTATACAGTAAGAAAGTAATTTCCCTTAAACAGGGATTAATACGTTATTTTGAATGTGACAAGACCAGTTGACTCCTGCAGTTGAGGTCACGCTAAAATATCTCAGCTTTGGTTATTACTACAAAATTTTATGAATGTAATTGATAACAGTTATGTGTTAATATTCATTTATTTTCCTGTATGGTGATCGTTACATAGGTTAATCATTTTTTTGTAAGCAGGCCCCTTTCCTCTAAAAAACTTCATTTGATACATTTTTCGTGGTCAACAATCACTAGCAATCCTGGCCACCACCGACATTGTATATGTTGACTTGATGTGATTAGGATAATTAAAAACTCAGGAAGATCCACCGATCAAAGCAATTCAACAATGTTGCTTCCTTTTGTTTGTTACTTTGAATACTTAATGAAGTAATTTTTAATTACTTACTAAGTACTACTAGGGATAGTTCACCCAAAAAATGAAATTTCTGTCATCATTTATTCACCCTCAAGGTTTTCTAAACCTGTATGTGTTTCTTTCTTCTGCATATATTTTTAAGATATTTTGGAGAATGTTTTACCTGTTTTTGTCTATATGATGAAAGTCAGGTTTTTTATTCATTAGCATACACCATTTTTAATAGTTTTAGTATTCATGTTATTTTTTTCAATACTAGTCAATACCATTGGATCCCAATGACTTTCACTGTATGGGCACAAAAAAGCAGATTTTTTTTTTGTTCCACAAAAGAAAGTCATACAGGGTTTAATTTCCCAAATTCAACTAAGTTTCGTCGTTACCAATACAGTTAAATGGAACTTGTGACATTAGTTGGCTAACAGTGCTTTTGGGAAATGCACCCTTTGTTTGTAGTGACATGAGTGTGAGTAAATCATGGCAGAAATTTCGCTTTTAGGCAAGCTACCACTTTACGTATAGTCGTATAGAAGTATTTTTCAGACTACAGATGTAACTAACAAAGCTGCATCCCTTCCCTGTGCGGAAGATCACTGAAAGTTACTAAGTTTTCAACACATGGGAGACCGAGGGGTGAATGGGTGTCAATCCACAAGCCAGATTACAAAACAAAGTGGTATATTTATACGTAGATTACTCCGTGTGTAACTGGGTTGGTGGCAGTGCGAGTAGGAAAAAAACGAGTGTTGTGTGTGAGCGGAGGGAAGCAGATACTCTGCTGTTAAAGCAGTGTAGTGACATCTGGATAAGGGGAGATTCTGTGGCGGATGCTACAACCTCAGCTTAAGGCCATTTTATCATGATCCCGCACTCCAAATAGCCCACACACACACACACTTATACATATCTATCCATACATGATAACACAGTGGATGCTTTTGCTGTGCACCATAACCCAACATGCACTGGAGTTTAGCGTTAACAGCGGTGCCATATAAGATATATGGAGTCTACAGCTACATGTGTCAAGTAAAATGGATCATTGCCCCTGCAACACATTTTCAATTCCAACGTATTGCTGCCTGTACAGATGTTCAATTTACTGTTACACACAGCGGAAAAAACCCTTTCATTTCACCTCTCACGCAAAAAACAGACCAAAAAGAAAAAGAAAAAGAAAAGAAATAGGCTTTCTTGTGCTAGAAGGTGACAGTGAGTGAAGACATTGTTTGGGGAAAAAGTTCTTGATGGATGGATCTCTGGCATCATTATAGGACTTCTGGGTACCCATAGAGGATTCATTGTACAGAATTGCCTGATGGCGCTGGTCACAGGCACTCGGATCCATGTCCTTTCTAATGGTGCCAGATTAATGTGATGAGGAGAGAAGCCGGCGGAAGGGGGGGGGGGGGGTAAGGGTTTTAACTTTTACCTTGTTGTCCTATATGAGAGTTAGGATCGAATTTAGTAAAAGGTGGGAAGTGTTAAGCTTAGAAATACTTGTTTTGTTTAAAGTTTTTAATTTTATTCAAGATGATAACTTGATGTACTTTGATGAATTAAACATTTGATAACAATGTATCATACTATTGGAAATATGCCTAATGTTTGAGTTACTGCTGTATTTGTTTTTAAATATATTTACAGGCATCATGTGCACATTTGAACCTTTTGTAGGGATGCACCAATGTATCGGCCAATAATCGGTATCGGCCGATAAAAACAATTATTTGCACTGTCGGCCATCGGCTGATTGTTTAAAAACAGCTGATGACCAGGGCCAATTATTTCCTGTCAGGCGGCGGCGAAAAAACATGTCAGACAGACTTGTGTGAAAAAAATGCTTCTTGTGTTGAATTTAGGGCTGTCCAGGTTAAAGCAATAATAATGCATTAACACAGCACCGTTAACACGGGTTCTATTTGACCCTATGCACCACCCATAGTTCAAGCCAGGGTTGCCAGGTCCGAGATATTCCCTTCACAAAACATTATTTGCAATGAGCCTCCAATCCAATTACTTCAAAGAGCTTTGTGCTTTGGTTTGGAAAAAGGAAGTAGGTATATTGGATTGTGTGGCCAAGTATGGTGTCCCATACTTGGAATTTGTGCTCTGCATTTCAAATGATAATAGTACATAATAATAGTAACATGCATTTTTGAAAGTTTTTTAATTACCTTTTTGCGTCGTGCAGTTCACTAAATGGTCCTGCGGTGTGACAAATGAATGTTTACGAGTTCAAATATTCCATGTGGTCTCTCAATTTACATAAGGTCATAAAAATGCATGCATAATAATTAGAAAATGATGTTCAGATGGAGTGTAGCATGTAACACTGCTGGACACTTCTGTGACATGTCATAGTACCCATGTATGAATGAACCGATGATTTATTATTTATTAGTGAATATCATGAGTAAAGGGAAATGGATAGACTCTGTGTTTTTAGACATAAATGCCAAACTAAATGCTTAAAGTCACTATTATATCAGTGAATTTAAGTTAGTCAGGTTGTAGCGGTTAGAGATCTGAGCTAGTAACTCCTTAAACTGAAGCACGTCCTGCGTGTTGTCACGTTTATGATCAATCAAAATGTGGATTTATTTGATTTATGCTTTGTGTGCAATAAAACATATCAAAACATCCTGTTGACTTACACTAAAAGAGGAACCAGAATGTCATAGAGACTTTTATGTGGGTCTCTTTTGGCTCCTCTAGCAACCACTCAATACACCTTAGCGACCGCATAGCAACACCCTGGCAACCACCCCAAACATCCTTCGCATTTTGTCGGCATGCACATGCAAACAACATTCAAATTTTGTTTAGATGATGTAAAAATTTAGCTGCAGTTACATTTGGTATCCGCCGAAACAGATCAAGGTCAAACCTCTATTTTAATCTGGATCTTTGTGATTGCCACTGACAAAAGATCTCATCAGGTTTCTATAAAATGAGAAAGATTGAAAGACTTTAATTTTTATGCATTCAAATGCAGTAAGTTTCGGACATGTGGAGGTTCTAGAAGGCTGTATAATGTTAGAGCAGTCACCTTGTGAGGCGTTTATACTGCAGCAGCTCTCAGAATCAGTCAGTGTCATGTTAAGCCAGCACGACTGCTGCATGACTGTGCTTTAATGAGTCTTAATGGCCCTTTAATGGCTCGTTAAGCCACAGTCATGCAGCAGCTTTAATGAGCGCCGTATGAGCACGTGCACATGCTAAAATACACTGTCACAGAGAGAGTCAGCACAACTCTCCAGGCCAGTCGTGTGTCGTGATTCGTGAACAGGTTACCTTGCTCTGTGTTTCATCGTTTGTAATTTACCTTGAGTTAGTAATTCAAACATGGATTTTTGGGCACAACAATTTAGGTTTAGCACCACAAAAGCTTCATATCCCAGGGTTTAAAGTAGCCTTAACCTAGTGTTAAGCATAGTGTGATAGACAATCTACGCATATCACATTCATAAGCCGGTGATCATCCACAGATTGAATCGCATTCGTATGTAATGACGCGATCTGTTGTGTAGCGTGTCAGGGTTTTTTTAATGCCATTAATGTTTTTTGTTAAGACGGGTATAGCACGAGTACTAAGGATGTACGTGGCAAAGATGAATACCCTTTTGGAAGTTGAATGTAGGGAAATGTTCTTATGTTCCTCTACCATACAATCCATGAAGGGAATTATTTTGTGTCCTGTCGGGTTATGTGCAATTAGTGTACAACTGATCCAAAGACCTAGAACCGTTAATTTTTACACTCACTCACCTGATCCTTTATTTCCAGTTACGAAGGGGTCTGAACTAGAATTTACATTTCCTTGAATCTTTTTGACAGGTCACATCAACGTACTATAAAACCATCCTGTAAGTTTCACAACTCAAACCTTCTTGTTAGTTCAAAAACAGCTTTTATAGAAACCAAACTCAGAAAACGACTTGTTTTGGAATGTCACATTATTTTAGTCTGATGAAGATCAACGCCTGTTTCTATATTATTACCTCTTTAGCCCCGACCACTGATTAACACATGTAATAGGAGGAGAGCAATCTAGAGAAACACAGGATTACTCCATCAACAAAACCATAGAGATGCCTCCGAGGATTACCGATGCTGTGTAGTGTAAGTTGTGAAAACAGTCTTTGCATTGCCTTCCTTGTGAACCGAACATTGTACCTAAACCGGTCACGAACATTGTGGCGTCGTGAATCCATCTCTCTTTCATGTCAGAAGCAGCGCCAGAACTTGGAGCACGTCAGAAATAGAACGGAACATCAGTTTACTCTCAGAGATTTGTCATGTCAATCTGTTCCACATCCAGTGTAGTCGAATATCGGACCGCAGGGGTGTCACTGTCGTTCTCTATCTACTGGCTCATATATCAGTTTTGAGGTGCAACTTTTACAGTTATTCTTAGTACACCCCATCACTACAGCTCTAATATATCGTCCTCCTCACCATAAGGACATTTTAAGTGAACTTGAGTGAAACGCAGCTGCTAGAATACTCTCTGGCATCCGCAAGTATGAGCCAGCAACTCCTATTTTATCTGCACTGCACACCTATGAAATATAGAATTGATTTAAAAAAATTATGTTATTTGTTTATGCTCAATAATTGGCCTCTCAGTACTAGGGATGCAGCGATTAACTGGTTTCACGATTAACCATGCTTTAAACCATCACGGTTAATTAATCGTAAAGGCTCCGCTACACCGAGTGTTTCTGTTGCACGGAACGGAACGGTTGCAACTTGCGCAAAACAAAAACAAAGTTACACTAGTGGTGCACCAGCTTAAAATGCTGTGCTTATCAGAGACACAGAGGCTACTACACACACTACAATAACTATGACAGAGGTACCAAACAGCGAAGCTTATTTCCACAAATAAATCCCGAAGTCCCCATGTGGGCATTTGGGTAAACCCAAAAAAGAATTGGGGGGAAAAAAAAACCCCCACCCAGGGGGCGTCAAAGTTAAAGGGGTCATATGACGTTGCTAAAAAGAACATTATTTTATGTATTTGGTGTAATGCAATGCGTTTATGCGGTTTAAGGTTAAAAAAACACATTATTTTCCACATACTGTACATTATTGTTTCTCCTCTATGCCCCGCCTTTCTGAAACACGTCGATTTTTACAAAGCTCATCGGTCTGAGAAGCGAGGTGTGCTCTGATTGGCCAGCTATCCAGTGCGTTGGTTTTGGCTGAATACCTCAAGCGTGTGACGGAAATGTTACGCCCCTTACCATACTGTGATGCCGTCTCCCAGAGCGACGAGACAAAAACAATAAAACCCATTATAAACAAGGTATTTGTTGCATTCAGTGGGGACATAATTACTGAATATAATGATTTATACTGTCTTTTTACGTGTCGCGTTGCATTAAACATTAAACATGGTAAACATTACCATGTCTGCATTTGTGATCGGAGAAAAAAAACTCACGCGTCTCTATACACTGTTCAATAACTCGCATGTGAATCCAGTGGCAAATTATGAAATCTGTAAAATCCTTGCGCGTGAGTCAAAGAGACAGACTGTCCTGCCAAGTTGGAATTGCCACACTTTATAAATAACACCTTTGCCAGACCATTGTAGTCCTACTCTTCAGATCAGGAAACCAGTTCTCCGAAAATGCGCTCACGACCCTCGATATTTGTTTTTGAACTGTTCTGGTACATGTGTAAATACATTTAACCACTGATAGTTGTGGTCCTCTTTTGGAAGACCAAACAAAGTAGTTTCGCTTTCTCAACGAAGCACACAGCGTTTTCACGACATGGTGGCAGCAACAATATTAAAGCGAGAATAAAAGTTACGCCTTCTTTCTTTGCGTGAACATTTGGTTTATGCCACATCGTCCCCTGAGTAGACACTGGGGGTGTGTTTAACGAGGCTTTTTTAGAGTAGTGTAGTCGAGTCTTACTTTATAAAGAATATCTCTTTGTTTGGACTTTTATCTTTGTCAACTTAGGGATCTTATCTCATGCACGAACACTTGTAACACTCAAGAGCAAAGGAAGAACTTGAATTGCATCATATGACCCTTGAAATATTGTCCGTCAGAACACAGAAGCTAAAGAGAGAATACTAGGGCTAATACACGGCTCTGTGCATGGACAATTTTCAAAACCAAATGCCATGACCTAAGCTACGGCTCGTTACTCAGCATTCTGCTGCTTCGATCAACCGAGTTGAAATAGTGCGGTAATCCACTTTATGTGAATCCATTCTTATAATTATTAGCTACTTGATGAATTATTTCGTTGATCAGCAACAGAGAGAGGTGAAGTTGCGTGTGTGAAATAGTCTACCTCATCTGCTCGTCTCCTACAAACAATGAAGCGTCTTTTAGTTCCTTAAACGTAAGGGTGTACGTTCCCCGTCTTTTCATTGAAAACGATCGTGAAACATGGATTTGAAGCGAGAATCATCGTATTTCGGACAGTATCGTTAAAACGCTAAGACTCGAATCGTCCTGCGTCTATGCTATTCAATGCTTTCAAATATATACCATTAATGACTACACGCCCAAATTAATGGAGACCTGAACAGTGTCCGTGCCCAATCTCTCCTTCACCCCGCTGCACTATTTACGCCCCCCGCCTGTGCTGTCACAGGAATTGCTTCGCCGCTCTTGTCTCTCATTGACACAGTTTTGGACAGCTGATGTGGTGATTTCCATCGTACTTGTGGCCAGTAATGCTAAAGTGAAGTAGTTTTACTTTTCTGTAGTTTTTCAATGGCTCTCGGTCATACCGATGACATAACCTGAGCAGTCGAAGGCTGCGCATTTATTGCATGGACGGGGCAAAAATTTAAGTGTCTAAAGCATACACACAGTTCTACTGAATGATAAATGTGTTTTAACAACGCTGTTGAACCGAATGTACCAAGGTTTATGTACTAAACCTTGAAATGAGAGCGCCAGGTTTATCTGATAATCAGATGCATGAAAGTAGCGTTCGTTGCTATAGCAAACAGACATCGGGTGCGATTTCTTTCAAAATCATCATTCGTCGATGGAGAGGAAAAGTAAAAAAAAAGCACTGAAAGAGAAGTGATCTCGCGCTCATTGACGTGTCAGGCTATATCTGCAGCTAATCTGAATAAAAAGCAGAATGAACTGAAACGTTAAGACAATAAATAAATAATTTATGAATGATGCAGTGCTAATTGACTTCATTTATTACAGTACAGAAACTGTAAAGTATATTTTCTACCTTATTCTGTGCAGAAAATCGAAATAATTGTTTGTAGAATACAGGTGCATCTCAATAAATTAGAATGTCATAGAAAAGTTCATTTATTTCAGTAATTCAACTCAAATTGTGAAACTCGTGTATTAAATAAATTCAATGCACACAGACTGAAGTAGTTTAAGTCTTTGGTTCTTTTAATTGTGATGATTTTGGCTCACATTTAACAAAAACCCACCAATTCTCAACAAATTAGAATATGGTGACATGCCAATCAGCTAATCAACTCAAACACCTGAAAAAAGGTTTCCTGAGCCTTCAAAATGATCTCTCAGTTTGATTCACTAGGCTACACAATAATGGGGAAGACTGCAGATCTGACAGTTGTCCAAAAGACAATCATTGACACCCTTCACACAAGGAGGTAAGGCCACACACAGTCATTGCCAAGCAGCTGCTGTTCAAATAAGTGCTGTATCCAGCATGTTAACAGAAGTTGGAGTGGAAGGAACGTGGAAGAAAAAGATGCACACCAACCGAGAGAACTGCAGCCTTATCAGGATTGTCAAGCAAAATCGATTCAAGAATTTAGTGAACTTCACAAGGAATGTGGACTGAGGCGTGTTGGTGTGCTTGACTGTCCAGCAAACTCCCCAGACCTGAACCCCACAGAGAATCTATGGTGTATTGTCAAGAGGAAAATGAGAAACAAAAGACCAAAAAATGCAGATGAGCTGAAGACCACTGTCAAAGAAACCTGGGCTTCCAATACCACCTCAGCAGTGCCACAAACTGATCACCTCCATGCCATGCCGAATTGAGGCAGTAATTAAAGCAAAAGGAGCCCCTACCAATTATTGTGTACATGTACAGTAAATTAACCTACTTTCCAGAAGGCCAACAATTCACTAAAAATGTTTTTTTATTGGTCTTATGAAGTATTCTAATTTGTTGAGATAGTGAATTGGTGGTTTTTTGTTAAATGTGAGCCAAAATCATCATCATTAAAATACCAAAGACTTAAACTACTTCAGTCTGTGTGCATTGAATTTATTTAATACACGAGTTTCACAATTTGAGTTGAATTACAGAAATAAATGAATTTCCACGACATTCTAATTTATTGAGATGCACCTGTATAAAACGATCATAAAATTGCAATTAGGAAAAAAAATATATAGATTACAAATGATTGATTATTGTCCAGCAGTGTATTTGATTTCTTACAGCAGCCTAAGCATCGTAAAAATGCACAATAAATAATGTCGCGTAATCAATTTAAAGGTGTCATATGATGCATTTCAATTTTTCCTTTCTCCTTTGGAGTGTTACAACTCTTGGTGCATAAAGAAGATCTGTAAAGTTGCGAAGACTAAAGTCTCAAATCCAAAAAGTTTATAAATTCTTTATAAAAGTTAAGAGTCAGCGACGCCTACCTAAAACGACTCGTTCTAACACGACCCCACATGTCTACGTCACTGTGGGACGATTTGCATAACACCGCCCAAATGTTCACGCAAAGAAAGAAAGAACGTAACTTTTATTCTCACTGTAGTATTGTTCTCGACCCCGCATGTTGTGGGGACGCTTTGTGAAAGCGACACTACTTTGTTGGTCTTCCAAAAGAGGACCCCAACTAAAATCATGTTAAGTGGTATTGACAACATGTTCCATGAACCGTTCAAACAAATATTCATATGGTGTGCAGCGCTTTATGGGAACTATATTCCTGATGCCTGGGAGGTAACTACAAGGCGTCTGCGCACAAGGCTGTTTCTTCTATAAAGTGTTGCAATCCAACTTTGCAAGACAGTCTGGCTCTTCGACTCACAGCCTGTAGTGCGTTTAAACTATTGAAAGGATTTGCCACTGATATTCAACGCATTTTTGGGTAGTGGGTAGAGTATGCTTGTTTGTTTGCCGTTCTCCTATCACAATACAGTGATGCAACATGTAAAAAGACAGTATAATCATTATAATCCGTAATTATGTCCCCACTGATGCAACAAATGCCTAGTTTATAATAGGTTTTAATGTTTTTGAATCATCGCTCCAGCCGGACACGACATCACAATATGGTAAGGGCGTTACATTTCCGACACGTGTTTGTGGTATTCGGCCAATCACAATGCACTGTATAGTTGGCCAATCAGAGCACACCTCGTTTTCAGAACAATGAGCTTTGAAAAATCGACACGTTTCAGAAAGGCGGGCATAGAGGAGAAACCTTATGTGGAAAATAATGTGTTTTTTTGAACCTTAAACCGCATAAATACATGGCATTACACCAAATACACAAAATAATGTCTTTTTAAGCAACGTCACATTGACCCCTTTATGCGTTATGTTGATAACCATTAACTGCCCAGCCCCCTAAATAATAACACAAAACACTAGCTTGTATTCTATCCGTTTTCTTCTTTTTATTTAGTATATAATTTAATACGACAACAAGTATATATTTATAATAAAAAAAAAACCTTTCTATGGTACCTTCTATCCTGTATTCTGTGGCAAGATCTAGTCCCTGTGAACAGATGGTCTGAATAAACCAAACAGCTAGGGATTGTCAAAAACTTACACATCCGTCTCCTCTAATTTGCAATTTCAATTCTCAGTCCGTGCATCGCAGCTTCACTCCTGAATCCTGCAGATTATTATTGTTCATGTTCAGCTCTTTCAGATTGGTTTCTGATCCAAGAACTGTAGCCAGAGCTGGACAGCTTTTGTCTGTTAAGTCACAATCATTTAGCCTACAAGAGAAATATATCAAATCACAGAGTTAGATACATGTAATACATTTGTTAAACACAAAAAAATAAATGTATATAATTTTTTTTTTTACATGAACAGTAAATATACTGCACATATATTAGAATTGTATTGATAAAAATTTGCTAGATAAAACAAACTAGCATGCTTGAATAAAACTTAGGCTTATATCATTAATGGCAATGAGTTATACATTTAAAAGTGATGCTCTATTATCTTGATGAGTGTCTTGAGGTGGAGAATCTGGAGGTTAATAATTTATGCATTGAGGTTATGTAAGAGTATATTTCCTTTATAGCAGACGTTTAAGAAGTTGAACTGCATATTGGAGTAGAAATAACTATGGAACAATATGTTTTATAATAACATGATGTGCTTCTTCTGCAGCTAACAAAACAGTGTTTTGCTGAAAAGAGAAATGTCAACATAAATCCCATGTGAATCTAATAAAATAGCATTGCACTTTATTTCCAAAGGACTGGAATTTTTAACGAAAAAATAATAATAATAATTTTAAAAAGTTAAACAAAATGTGTTATGATTTAATTATAACTGGTATATGGTTAATAATCACTATATATCAGGGGTGTCTAAACCTGCTATGTATCCATGTAGATAAATGCAATTTTAAGAGGAGAACAAAACATGACAAAATATATGAAATAACTTACAGAGCTCTTTTGGAGGTTTTGATGACTGCTGATAATCGAATGAGACACTCGTCTGATTTCTTGAATTTCTGAAGATCAAACTCCTCCATCTCTTCCTCTGAAGTCAACAACACAAAGGCCAAAGCAGACCACTGGGCAGGAGAAAGATCACCAGATGAAAGACTTCCTTTGCTAAGTTGAGTCTGAATCTCTTTTACCAGAGTTTGGTCGTTCAGTTCATTCAGACAGTAGAACAGATTGATGGATCTCTCTGGAGACAGATTCTCTTCAAATTTCTGCTTGATGTACTGAACTATTTCCTCTTTGCTCTGGTCATTGTCATTTTGCTGTGTCAACAGACCTCGTAAGAGTAGCCGATTGGACTGGAGTGACAGACCGAGAAGGAAGCGAAGGAAAAGGTCCAGATGTCCATTGTCACTCTCAAGTGACTTGTCCACTGCAGTCTTGAGCAAATCAATCATGGTTTCACTTTTGTTTTCCTGTTCTGTAGAGTCTTGATCAAACACATATTTCTTGTTGATGTCTAGAAACAGATGTGCATAAAGAGCTGCAATAAACTCTTGAATGCTCAAGTGAACGAAGCAGTACATGGTACCAAGAACGATCCCTGTTTCCTCCTTAAAGATCTGGGTACACATGCCTGAGTACACTGATGCCTTATAGACGTCAATACCACAGGCTTCCAGATCTGTGTCATAGAAGATCACATTGTTTCTCTCCAGCTGTTCAAATGCCAGTTTCCCCAGTGAAAAGATGGCATCTTTATCCCAGGAAACATCTGGTGTGTATTCTCCATCATACTTTCGTCTGCTCTGCTGGATCTGAAATCTGAGAAAGTGTGTGTACATTTGTGTCAGAGTCTTAGGAGTGTCTTCAGTATTTGACTCCTGCAGTGTTTTGGAGGCATCATCAGCCTGATTGTTTTTCACAACATTATTTCTTTTCTCCTCTAAAATGTTCTGGAGAACAGTGGCTGAAATCCAGCAGAAGACTGGGATGTGGCACATGATAAAGAGACTCTTTGATTGTTTAACATGATCAATGATTTCTTTGGCCAGATTCTCATCCATTAATCTTTTTCTGAAGTACTCCTCCTTCTGTGCATCATTGAATCCTCGTATCTCTGTCAGCCGGTCGATACAGTCAGGAGGAATCTTACTGGCAGCTGCTGGTCTGGTGGTGATCCAGATGAGAGCAGAAGGAAGCAGATTTCCCTTGATGAGGTTCGTTAGGAGAACATCCAGAGAGGCTGGTGATGAAACATCAGACCACGTCTCATTATTCTTAAAGTTTACAGGAAGTCGACATTCATCCAATCCATCAAGAATGAACAGGACTTTGAATTGATTTCTTCTTGTGAGCTTCAGTCCTTTTGTCTCTGGGAAAAACTGAGTTATAAGGTCCATCAAACTTAGTTTTTCTTTCTCCTTTAGGTTCATCTCTCTGAATGGAAGAGGAAATATGAAGCTGATATCTTGATTTTCTTTTCCTTCGGCCCAATCCAGAACAAACTTCTGCACAGAGACTGATTTTCCGATGCCAGCAACTCCTTTTGTCAGTACAGTTCTGATCTGCGTGTCTTGTTCAGGTGCTTCAAACACATTTGTGCACTCAACCTGTATCTCCTGTGATTCATGACGTCTGGAAGCAACTTCAATCTGTCTCACCTCATGTTCAGTATTGACCTGTTCACTACAACCCTGAGTGATATAGAGATCTGTGTAGATGTTCTTCAGAAGTGTAGAGTCACCTTGCTTTGCTATTCCTTCAAACACACATTGATACTTCTTCTTTAGGCTACACTTTAGCTGATTAATGAAGATCAGCTCATCTAAACAGAAACACAAATAAAGATGTTTTTAATCTTATTTTCTCTCCTACATTTATAAGTGACAGTCTGACAGATGATCACGAGTCTCTTACCTTCTAGAGTATCAGCAGCTTCATCTTGCTTCATCTCTCTCAGGAAGCAGAGCGTGAGATCAAGAGCTGCTTCTTTGTTACTGCATCTGTTCTCATTAAACTCCTTCACAAAGTATTGTGTGTCCTCTTTTTGTAATATTTTCTTAAACTTTTCCAGTTCTTTCTTCAGAAATGTGATTATTTTGCTCTCAAGATCCTACAAAGCAAGATAAAAATTAATGACAGAAAAAAATCTTCATCTACATTTGGTCAAAACGATTTATTCAGTATTTAAAAATATTCATAAAAAATAAATTTGAGACAAACGTTAATTAGCTGTAAATATTAATAAAAATAGGTTTTCATTCTTATTTTATGGGTTCTTAAAAAGAAAAATTTGAAATAAAAGTTCTGTCACACTCTTATTTATTAACATATTTGTTTATTGTAATTATTTAATATTCCTGAAAATGTGTTTTATTACCTGGAAGATCTGCAGGAGACTGTCTGTAAAATTCTTGTGGTTCCTGTGAGACTGTAAATCTGGATCTAATGTTTCATACTGAAGCCTGATAGTAAATAAAATACATCAAAATACTGCATTTTTAGGGAAAAAATATATGACCAAAATATCTTGTAAACATTTTTAGCAAAGAGAAAATCAATACTGTGATAAATTTATGGACTATAAGTTTTATGATAATTATTCGCTGATACATTTTCTGACACAGTCTATGTTTAAAGAGAAATAAGAAACGCATCAAATACCGTTTGGTTCGTCTTGTTTCTTCACTGAAGTTTGGTCCTGCACCCTTTGACCGGTCACTCTTCACAGACACATGTGAGTCTGATCTTACACTAATGACACAGAGAACAAAACACTTTACTACAGGAGCTGCTTCAGTCTCATTTAAAGAGCTTTACTGTTGAGGATGGTAATTAAGCTCAGTATAGATATGCATTTGTTCATCTATGACTATGGAGAGATGGAAAGACATATTCATGTTTGGCTGCATGATCTATTTTTCATGGTTAATGTATGCCTCCTTGTGGCTGCTTGTGTAATTGTGTTTCTGGAAAGAAGCTCCAGACTGAGTTCAATAAAGAGGAAATCAGTGAATTATTGTTTTATTTCATTCATTTCTATCACAATCATCTTAGTGGAGAAATAAGCCAACACAACATTATAATGTCAAAGATAATAAATACCTTTTGATAGATGTTTTTTTCTCACTGAAGTTCGGCATGTTACAATCCTTTGACTCGTCACTCTTCACAGACACATGTGAGCCTGATCTTACACTAAAGACACAAAGAACAGAAACTTTACTCACAACTTCATCTGTGTTTTTATTATATCGACACCCATTCTCTCCGAGTCCTCTTCACAAGAAACCTTGGCAGAGTGGTAAAGATAGAAAGTCATTCTTTTCCGACTCACATTTGTTTTAGAACAATTTCTGTAAATACTCAGATGTGAGACTAAATAGATTTTTTCAATATTTACTGATCTAATTAAGAGATTTTATTTTATGCATTTTTCTGTTTTGACTAAACTAAAGAGAGGAAATGTCAGCGCTACACAGTTCTGTTAGCATGCTTCATTAAAGGTACCATATAGCTTTTTAAAAGTTCATCCTGGTTATGGGTGTAATATCCCGTAAAAATGCGTTTGTATAAATTACGTATCTGTTGAACCCCGAGTCCGTTGAGCTGAACGTTTCCAGAAGGCAGCTTTTATTTGCAATCGCTTAATCTTTTCAGTACAATCTCATAAAGTTATAATTTCTTCTTCACTGTAACAACTTTATGTCCTGAGGTGCTATACTACATAAAATACAGTAATT
Organism: Sinocyclocheilus anophthalmus; assembly: GCA_018155175.1. NCBI lineage: Eukaryota > Metazoa > Chordata > Actinopteri > Cypriniformes > Cyprinidae > Sinocyclocheilus > Sinocyclocheilus anophthalmus. Next base: position 24,899 of record JADLZN010005079.1, read on the forward strand.
TAGGAGTGGTTTATTGTGTTTTATGTACAGTGTATTTAGGTGTGTATAGCTGATGTTGTTCACAGGAAGCTGGGAGAAAATGCACTGCAGCTTCATAAAGCGTGCTGCACACAAGCTAACCTTTGTGTCGTACGGCTCAGGAACAGAGTTATTAATAAATCTGAAACACTGATTCCAAACAAAGCGGGTTTGCTTTCGCATCCAAACACACAGCGTCTCCACGACATGACGACAACACTACAACTCACTGAAGCCTCGTCTTCTCTTTGTGTGACAGCATTACGCTAATATTTCACATTGTGACGCAGACATTTGTGACATTAATATCTGGACTTCAGTCAAGGCCTTTTAGGCATTTCTGGATCAGTGTTCTCTGTTAGATAGAATAAACCACTTTGCAGGAGACTATGAGCTTTGTAACTTAGAAGATCTTACACAAACAGATACATTACACACTAAAGACAAATGAAAACATTCAAAAGCATCATATAACCCCTTTAAATTAAATTGTTCACAAAATCATTTAATGCCTAAACACCAAATGACTGATTTGGACATAGTGAGTTCAGTGTCTACAGACCCAGAGCTGAAGAGCGACTGTACATTGACTGTAAATGATGATTTAGATTTTCAGTTCTCAGATATTTATCATCTATTGGCTATTTTTAAAATATAAATGTTATTTTTAATGAGGAAGTTATGAAGCTCTGAAGTTCTGCAAATCATCAGTAAATACAGAAGAAAGTTAGCTAAGGTTGAGTTGTTTCCAGCAAAGCTGTGAAGCTGCAGCAGTGTTTAAAATGCTTCTCTGAAAGCAGACTCAGTGTTACCTCTGTTTCTGTGAGAGACTCATCTTTCCTCGCTCCTCTGACATACTGCAGCTAAACTGTCATCGATCAGCACTGGCTTGAGACAACAATCTGCTGTTCAGTGTGAGCTGGAGATCATGTTGTTCATGAGAGGAAGACATGTGTGGAGTTAGCAGCAACAGCAACAACAACACTAGATACAATAAAGCGAGGTACAAACTAATGCACTGCATGTAGAATAACCAGATGCTCTTAATGAGAAATGGCTGCTTTAAAAACACTTTCGATTTCGCATCACAAAAACAACAGCAGAAAACAGAAGCAGAAATACGGAGAAACCTTCAGAAACACAGTCGTCTTCAATAACCCCTTTTAGAAAACTTACTCGCAGTCTTGTCCACTAAGAAGAGAATATAGAAGTATTTGAAACACTCATGTTTCTGTGCTTTAGGCCTGTAGCTTGTCAGCAATTAATGCTCATATCTCTCAGACGGATTGGATTAAATACACAAACACAATGTCCGCGAGTGTTAACAATAGTAGAGTCTGTGCTAAAGTTGTATCTATAAAAATGTTTTCTAGGACACGGAATGGATCAAATCCAGCGAGCAACGCTTTCTCTTGCTATCCGCGTGTTTTCCGCAGTTACTTTCGTTTTCGTTTTCGTCTTCTTCGTGGGTTTTTCTGGAGGGTTTGGAGCGAGCTGAACAGTTACTGCCACCTGCTGCACTGGAGCCTGGATATTACACCTAATACATTTCAACACTGCATTATTATTTTCACTGTTCCTGGACTGTTATCTATCATGTTTATTGCAGATGTCACACATGCAGAGATTTTTATTTATTTGTTACTTTCATTTCTTTCTATTCATATCAGGGTGTAGTATTAATACTTGTTCTACAGTTTCTGCTTCTTTATGTATATAGGCTCCGTGTCCAACTGGTTTTTGAGTTCATCATTACTTTGTCCAGCTGAGGGCTGCCAAGCATTACGTATAATAGAGAATCATCTCACATTAAAGACAATAAAGTAGTGCTCCATATTAAAAAGAAAAGAAGAAAAGAAAATAATAAACAATAGGAATGCACAAATTCAGAAATAAATTAGTTAGCAGCAGATAACATGGTTTATCAGACTATAATGAAGTGCTGTTGAGAGATTTATGATGAAGTTTGTCTCAGCTGACAGTCATGAAATGAGTTTAATGTCAGTTTACAGGTGATCTGAAGACATCAGCACAATGAAGGAGGAGAAAACAGCAACTAGATATGAAATGAATCCTCTTTCATAATTCCCCCAAATAACATTAATCATAGAAGTATTCAAACTCACTTGCAGTAGTTCATTTGTTGACCATGTGACACTTTCATTTTGATTCATTAATAAAGCTAAATGGCCATCGTTTGGATTTAATTTAAATCCCAAATTACATGCTACACACTGTGCATGCATACTGTGCGCTAGATACTCAACTGTCTAGTGTATGAATATTATAAGGTTATTTTGTCAACATCTGATTCTGAGTCCTCCGTTGTGAGGAAAGCTGACAGCTGACTGCATGAAGTGTTTGTCTGTTTAAGTAGAGCATTATCCAGAGAAGATCTTGACTTCGCTGATGATTAGCTGTTGTTCTTACACCCTCACCAGAGAAAACATCTCGACTCAGTGTCTGTGAACAACAACTAGACTCGAAGATCAACAAGCAGAAAACAGAGATGATTACACTGAATACCTCAAACCCCTCACCAGTTAAAGTACAGGAGTAGAGCTCTGTAGAAATGAGGAGTTTGTAGAGCTGGGCTTCATCATTAGACATGATGGAGGGCAGACAATAACATCAAGAGACGCATTAGCAAGACCAGCAACAGCTTTATAACACTGAACAATATGTGGAGGTCCAACACTAAAATGACACTGTATCAGAGCTGTGTCCTTTCCACCTTACTTTACAGCTCTGAATGTTAGAGAACGACAGAAGCACCTTACCTAACTATCAACTTTCCACATGATGAACCTCCAGAATCCTGTAGATCTTCTGCTCCAAAACATCTCTGACCAAATATCTCTAGGCAGTCATTTCTCAGTTCTTCAAAAATGCAGTACAAATGGTTACAAATAAAATTTGACAGTCACGTGCTTCAAGGTGTACAACATGTGCTACAGTTTACTGTACATATAGAATAGTGAAATGTCCACGATCTAATGTACTGGTACTGTACTGTAATTATACTGTATGTGTAAGTATAAAACCCCTGTAGATGATTGGCTCAGCTCTCTCCTCTCTCCGTTGTTAGGATGCAGAGATTGCAATAGGACTAGATTCTTACCTAACTCTGCTATTAGTTTCAGTGATCGGCATCTTCTTATTGATTTCATGTTATTGTTACGGCTTATATTCATGATGAAAGTGAAGCGAGCGGTCGGAGAATCGGATCACCAAACAATTACACGATGAATCCCAGACATATCCGGATGAGATTAGATTTCTCAGAGAGTTACCTGAAAAGCAGTAATTATCTGATTCACGAACAAATGTAAAAACAATTGTGAACTGAGCCGCGCTTTGTGGTTTTGACTCAAAAAGAACCGGTTCATAAGAGTCATTTGTTAATGAAGCTGACCTCACTGGCATGCTGCGTGCAACCATCGTGCACAGACAGTTTATTAAAAGACTGTTTTTGCCATTATTTTGCGTTACGCTGCCATCGCCGCGGCTGAAAAGTGGCACATGAAACACTGTTTACATTTATATTTTATTCTGTGATAATTCTGCGGTGGCAGGTGGGGTGGCACAGCTTTTTCTTACGGTGGCAGTTGCCACCCCTGATTAGGCACCTTTCAAGACTGAATGGCACCTTAAAATAACAGTAGGCTATTGATTGATTGACTGCAATACAACCTAATGGAATTTAAACAAGAGTTTTATTAAGACTGAAATACAGAAATAAGTTGTGATAGAGATTATGTAACCTGTGTTATGACATTTCACAGATACAAATGCAAATATGTAATTTTTTATGCAATTAAGCAAAAGCCTAATATGAGATGATGATTTTAGGTGTATGCATCAGTGTGCAGAAGACAGTCAATAAATGTTCGCAGGTGTTGAAGACACAGCATGCCCAAAGTGCTGTTATCCCTTAAGATGCACAACGTTGTTTTCTGAAATAAGAAAGGCAAAATAAATAAATAAATGTTTAATATATATTAATTGCATGTATTTATATAAAATGTATAATATTTATAAAAGTACATAAAATACGATCAAATAAAGTTAAGTAAAATTCAAATAAAAGTGTGATCATTTTCAAACAACGGCATTGATACTATATTACTTATTTTTTCTTTGTATTGTCTTACCTTACCTGTGTGATCAGTGTCTTGTTGTATCTGGATTTTAATTTAGATAGATCATTTTAAAAATAATCTCAATACAATTGTAATTGATCAGTTACAGGTAAGGAGAAACAAGAAATTGCAGCTAAGCAGACTTATTTAATAGACTGATGATTACGGTAAAGAAACACAGCAAAACAAATAATAGCTTTGCAGGCATAATCACCATAAACAAATACAACAACCTCAGGGCTATAAAAGCAAAAACATAAGAATTTTAACTAAGTTACTAAGGTTAGAAATTAGTAACCATGGACACAAATAAAGTCTGCTCAAAGGGGTGATGAACATAATCAGATCCTAAGGTTAAAATGAAGATTTTAACTTAATTAAATGTGACACTAACAGTTAAAATGTAAGAAGAGGTTAAGTGTATGATGTCAGGAGAGTATTTCCCAGCAATTTTGTCCAATACTATACATTTAAAATAAGAGTCAGTTTCATATGGTAATACGCATGGTACGTTTGCACAATAATTCCTTCAAAAACGGAAACTTTATGTTTGAAAAATGGACATGAGTGCAACGATACACTCTATAAAAACTTTGGAGTGAGTTTGTGTTTCCCAGAAACTGTGAAGTAAATTGCCATGAAAATGAATACAGTAATAGTCAGGGTCACTGTGAACAAGAATCAATGAAAGAACGAGCAAACCTATAAAGAAAAGATTTTTATGAGGGTTTGAAATGGGACGTGATGCAAAAGTTCTGATGCATTTAGATGCTTGGGGTGAATTTACCTTTAATTTTCTCCAAAACTATACAGTAAAAATATTGTTTTTTGGATGCTTTTTTGCTGTTAGTTTTCTCCAAAACTATACAGTAAAATGACATGAAAATGTATACGGTAAAAGTTAGGGTGACTGTGAACTTGAATCAATTGGAAGAATGGACAAACCTATTAAGGAAAGCTTTTTACGAGTAAGTGCTTTTTATGAGAAGGTGTGAGAATGCAGTTTTGGATTGATTTGCCTTTAATTTGTACAGATATTTTACAATAGATTTAACTTGAAAATTAATACAGTAATAGTCAGGGTCACTGTAAACAAGTATCAGTTTAAAGGTGTATACACACACACCACACAACACACCACATCACACACACACCTGATAATTTATATCTATAAATAATATTATATATTATATATATATATCTACTAATATAGTATATATATATATATAAAGGCTGTATATTAATAATGACGCAATCTTAAAATGTTAACGTACAAAAAAATTATGTAATTCACAACATTAATTCAATTCACAAATTAATTTGCTAAAAAATATCCGATTGTATTATTTATGTAATGATATAAAATAGCAATAAATAAATATTCTGATGTTGCTTTATGGTATTTTTAGGGTTAAATTACATTTTATACAGACATATTTTGGGTCATCATGAACAGCAATCTATTGAAAATATCAGCAAAAGTATAAAGGAAACGCCGTTATGACAGCTTCTTTACATCCATTTTGACCGCTCCCAGCACCCATACCATAAGTGCGCGATTAGACACGCAGCCAAAAAAAGTGCAGCTGGCTTGACCGTGTATTTTCAAGACGCGGCTTGCTTGATCGCAGTGCAGATAAAGCACTGAGAGACTTGTAATATGGATAAGATAAGTTACCTGAGGTGTCGTTGGTCTTTAAAGATTCCCAGTAGACAGGCTCACTCCAGTCGCTCCAAAACTTGGACTCTCCGCAGGATGACTCTATTCGAGCCCTGACCTGGAACTCATAGCTTTTTTTTGAGAGAAAAGGCAAACTGAAGGAGGTCATGTGGCCTGGAGTGGTGTTCTAGGGAAGAGAGATGTAAACTTTGCCATTTTGTGTTTGGTTGTCAGACGACCACAAGTTGAGAATGCATTACAATGACAATTTGTACAACATGGTCTTCGAAATTGATTAGTCTAGTCGTCAAGCACTGGGACTTTCTCTTTTATCCCAGCAAATCACTTTAACATTTAATAAGCAGTTCCAACAAGATATAACATATGGCGTAGTAACAATTTATTTTTAAAAAATACGTCATTAAGCCGATAGGTGGCGACAAGTGACTGTCTTTTACAACAATGATTACTACAGGAAAGAAACAAGTGACATTTTTTTTTTATGATTGAGTCACCCAATCAGTGGTGGACTGGCCATCTGGAGCACCGTGATTTTTCCTGGTGGGCCGTTATACAATGTGGGCCGGCCCATTGCATAAATATAATGAGTTAATGTACGTAGTCTATATATCTCCATCGGCCCAGACGAATGGACCGCGCAGCCAACTTGAGTTAAACATTCTAATTAATGTAGTGTGCTCCGGCTCAGTGCAGCGGCTCAAAAGCACTCGTCAATGTCAAAATGTTTGAAATAGCCAATCAAATCGAAGAAGGCGGGATTTACTGTTCACAGAAGCTGAGCAGCGCGCCACTTGAATGCGAGCTGAGGTAAGATGTAAGCAGCTGAATGGCGAGACAATTCAGCAATATTTGCCAACTCTGTTTACGATAAAAAAATGTTAAACGACAAACATTACTTTTCAGGGATACAAACTACTACTGGCCTTTTCGAATTTCTTAATGCCATTTACGTTATTTGTCACAATATAAGATAAGAGTGAATGTTTGTAAATCTCTATTCAGGCTCCCCCCCCATAAAATATCATTATCAAATTTACTCTGTCTAGAACATTGTAAATGTGAAGATTTTCGCTTTCAAGTGCCGTGATTAAGAAAGTAGAATATAGCCTATTATCTAATAAAAATATTATTTGCTATTTCACGTGCATTACACACTGGAGGTCAAATGTTTGAAATATTTAAGACTTTTTATTTATTCATTTATTTTCTGAAAGAAGACTACATTTATTTGATCAAAAATACAAAAATATTATTATTATGAAATAGGGATCTATACTTAAAAAAGTGGTTTTCTATTAAATACATTTTAAAATTTAATTTATTTCTGATTAAATCTGTATTTTCAGCATCATTACTCCAGTCTTCAGTGTTACATGATCCTTCAGAAACCATTCTAATATGGCTGTCTTTGCTGCGTAATTATTATCAGTTAATATTTGTGATCAATTATTACTAATGGTTCTTATTATTATCAATAGGCCTACTGAAAACTGCTTTTGCTTAATATTTTTGTGGAAACTTTAACTTTTTCAGGATTATTTGGTAAATACAGAGTTAAAGAACAACATTTATTTGAAATATAAATAATATGTAATAAGTAGCCTATAAATATCTTTACTGACACTTAAATTAATTTAATGCAACCTTGTTAAATAAAAGTATTAATTTATATAGGCTATGTTTTCAAACTTACCCATAAAAATATGAAGCAGCACAACTGTTTTCAACATTGAAAATAATCAGAAATGTTTCTTGAGCAGCAAATCAGCATATTGGAAATGACTTCTGAAGGATCAATAAAAAAGGTCCTAGAAAGAATTCCCTTCTGCAAAACATTCCAAGTCCAAGTTAAAATTTGTCTAAATTATTTACTATTGGTCATATACACCAGGAAAGACAAATGATAATGTAAAGAAGTATGCCCGTCATTCATTAATGTTAATGAAATAAGAATTTCAATTAAAAATAATAATTATAATTATAATGCTCTGTCATAATGAGCTGGTGGGTTTGGTGTAGTGTGTTGCGGATCGGGTGTAGTGGGCCGCTCTGTGCCAGAAAATCCGGGGCCACTTTTTAACCCCAGTCCGCCCCTGCACCCAGTCGATATGTACGTTTAAAACCCTGATTTAAAGACTTGCAATAGATGCTTCGGTGTTGTTTGGAGATGAAAAAAGAGGAAAAGGAGCTTTCAAGCATCACAACAATAATAGTTTAGTACAGCTTTGCATTTTATTTTCGTACATAAAAATGTGTCCTGTTTATTTATTTATTTTTTTCAGAGCAAAAAATGGTGACTATCATACATTTTACCACGATTTACAGAAAAAAAAGCCATTCAGTGTAACAATAGTCTAAATACCAAAAAATATATCTTGTCTGGCACATTTAGATCAAGAACCCTTAGAGGACATTAAAATACTATTTAAGGATCACAATGCAAAATTAATTAATTTCATTTTAAAATGAATTGAATTTGTATTTAATTTTAATAACATTAAAGTAGAAACTTGAGTTGCATTCGATATGCTTTCTGTGTATATAAAAACAGTTTTGTACATTGATTTTGATGTGATTTCAGTATCAGTACTCATAAATCATAAATGTCACGGTTCATAGATGCATCGGCCCCTACTGGTCGTTCGGTGTATTGCTGTTGATTGATCACTAGATTCAGCTGTGGCTCGTCAGCTGCGCTATATCAGTCTCAGCGTTTGGTCTTGTCTTTGTCAGATCGTTGTCTCATGTCTGTTTTCGTTACAGTGTCTCATGTGCTGCTCGGTTCCTGATTCCTGCTCTCCGGTGGATTTACTGACTATTGTTCGGGATTATTGGTTTCCACTCGTTGTCTCAATGGTTGAGGATTTGTGCACCTTGCTCACTGGCGGTTATTAAGCCTCTTATTAAGAAACCACAACTAGATCCTAGTGAACTGGCAAATTACAGACCCATCTCAAATCTTCCTTTTATGTCTAAAATTTTAGAAAAAGTTGTGTCTGCTCAATTGTGCTCCTTCCTGCAAAAAAATTATCTCTATGAAGAATTTCAGTCAGGTTTCAGGCCCCACCATAGCACAGAAACTGCACTTGTTAAAATTACAAATGACTTGCTTCTTGCGTCAGACCAAGGCTGTGTCTCATTGCTAGTTTTACTTGATCTTAGTGCTGCATTCGATACTATAGATCATGACATACTCATAGATCGATTACAAAACTATACAGGTATACAAGGTCAGGCTTTAAGATGGTTTAGATCCTATCTGTCCGATCGCTACCACCTTGTTCATTAAAATGGGGAGTCATCTCAATTATCACCAGTAAAATATGAGGGCCACAAGGATCTGTCCTAGGTCCTCTGCTATTTTCGATATACATGTTGCCCCTTGGTAATATTATTAGAAAATACGGGATTAGTTTCCACTGTTATGCCGATGATACTCAACTATATATCTCAACAAGACCAGATGAAACTTCTAAATTATAACAGAGTGTGTTAAAAATGTAAAAACTTGGATGACCAATAATTTTCTCCTATCTAATTTGGATAATACAGAGATATTACTTATTGGACCAAAAGACTGTACACACAATCTCTTGGATTACAATTAGCAAATTTGGATGTACTGTTACTTCCTCTACAGTTAAAAATGTGGGTGTTATATTAGACAGCAACATGTCTTTTAAAAATATGTCCCATGTTACAAAAACAGCATTCTTCCATCTTAGAAACATTGCCAAGTTACGAAACATGATACCTGTTTCTGATGCAGAAAAGCTAGTTCATGCATTCATGACCTCTAGACTGGACTACTGTAATGCACTGCTAGTTGGTTGTCCTGCATCTTCAGTAAACATGCTACAGGTAGTCCAAAATGCAGCGGATATAGTCCTTACCAGGTCAAGAAAATATGGTATTACCCCAATTTTACATTCTCTGCATTGGCTACCTATTAAGTTCTGTATCAGTTTCAAAATATTATTACTTACTTATAAGGCCGTAAATGGTTTAGCTCCTGCGTACCTAACTAGTCTTCTACCACGCTTCGCTTCAATCCATCACGCTCCCTAAGGTCGCAAAACTCTGGACTTTTGGTAGTACCTAGGATAGCAAAGTCCACTAAAGGAGGTAGAGCTTTTTCGCATTTGGCTCCCAAACTCTGGAATAGCCTTCCTGATAACGTTTGGGGTTCAGACACACTTTCTCTGTTTAAATCTAGATTAGACACATCTCTTTTGCCAAGCATTCAAATAATGCATCTCATAATCTTTTTCTGCAGTTATATCTAATCAAATGCACATTTATTATTATTATTCTTTAGTTTGGGTTAACAAATCAATTTTGCTTGGTTGGAACAGCATCTACGCTAATTATGTTTGTATTTGTTTCTCTGTTTTTGCCACGGGATGTAACTAGGATTTACACAAGCTTCAGTCTGGATCCAGAACACCTGAGAAGAGATGATGCAACCCCTCAGAGGACCTCAGATGATGCCAACCCTGAAACAACTTACAGAACTACCACATTTTGCTATAAGTTTGATTGCATCATATAACACGTTTGCTGTTATTATTATTCATAGTCTGTTTTATTACGTCTTAAATTGATTTTTCCGTACTGCTGGTTCGTCTGGTCAGAGGAGAACTGGCCCCCCGACTGAGCCTGGTTTCTCCCAAGGTTTTTTCTCCATTCTGTCACCGATGGAGTTTTGGTTCCTTGCCGCTGTCGCCTCTGGCTTGCTTAGTTGGGGACACTTCATTTCCAGCGATATCGTTGACATGATTGCAAAGATATTATTTAAACTGAGCTGGATGTTGACATCACTGAATTCAATGATGAACTGTCTTTAACTGAAAAATTAGTGTTTTCTATTGTCATTTTGCATTATTGACAAACTATTTTCCTGTTTGACTTTGTAAAGCTGCTTTGACACAACCAGTTTTGTATAAAGCGCTAAACGATTAAAGGTGACTTGACTTGACTTGACTGCAGCCTGGCGTTACCGAGGAGGCCTGTCATCACTGCATCCACGACCATCTGTTTGCTGTGACTTTGCTTGTTTTGTTCACGTTTAATAAATTGCCATCTAACCTCACATTTGAATCCATCTTGTATTACCTGACAGAACGATCTGACCTTAAACATGCATTCAGCGAGTGCATCTGACGTCAGCGAGTTTCTGTCTAACAGTGTTACACGTTTAGACCGACAGGAGGAACAGATGGTGGCTACGGGTCGTGCGGTGCAGGCCTTGGTAACGCAGGTATCCGAGCTCACTACCCAGCTTCAACATCTGAGGGCCGATCCCGCGACATTGACCACTGCGCAAGCTCCACGGCTGTTTCCCCCTCAATCATCGCTCACTACTCAACACGAGCCACGTTTATCACCTCCTGATCCATACTCTGGTGAGCCTCGCCTTTGTCGAGCTTTTTTAACCAAATGCTCGTTTTTTTTTTCTCTCCAACCCCAGACTTTCTGTACGGAACGATCTAAGGTGGCTCTGGTGTTGACACTACTGTCTGGGCAGGCAGCTTTGTGGGGAACAGCCGTGTGGGAGAACCAACATCAATGCTGTTCCTCGTTCCAAACAATAGCGGAGGAGATGAGGAGAGTTTTCGACCGTACTGTGACAGGACGTGAAGCAGCTCGGTTGTTGGCCGAACTACACCAGGGTACTCTTTCGGTCTCCGATTATTCCATCGAGTTTCGTACCCTGGCGGCCGAGTGCAAGTAGAACGAGGAGGCGCAGTGGGATATGTTCCTGCATGGGCTAGCTGATCACATCCAGAGGGAGATCTTTATGCTGGAACTACCTACTAAACTGGATGATCTTATTTCTCTTGCCATTCGTGTGGACGCTCGTTTACAGGAGCGCGAACAACGGGTGTTAAGGCGGGCAGCTCCGGTTTCTTCGGATCTCTGTGCTCCGTTCTCTGGTGATGCGGTCAGCTCAGCACTAGATCCAGAGCCCATGCAGGTGGGTAGGGCTCGGCTATCCCGGGAGGAGAAGGACCGTCGTCGGTCCAGAGGTTTATGCCTGTACTGTGGAACGGCGGGACATTTTGCCTCTGTTTGTCCGTTAAAAGCCAGTGCCCGGCAGTAGATGGGAGGTTACTGTTGGGTGGGATGTCACTGGAGAAATCCTTTTCTACCACTCTCCTCCCGGAACGGCTGCAGTGGGAAGGCACTCTTCACTCTTGCCAAGCCCTCGTGGACTCTGGTGCCGAAGGTAACTTCATGGACTATCAGTTCGCTTACCAACTTCACCTTTCTGTGTCCTCTCTCAATCAGCCCATTTCCGTCAACGCTCTCAATGGTCAAGATCTTCCTACTATCACTCACACTACTGGTCTCTTGACTCTTATCACATCAGGAAATCATTCAGAAATCATACGTTTTTTACTGGTTGACTCTCCACTCGCTCCTGTGGTTCTGCGTCATCCGTGGCTCACTCTCCATAATCATCACATTGACTGGCGCTCTAATACTGTTTTGTCGTGGAGTGAACGTTGTCATGCTGTTTGTCTTAAGTCTGCTTGTTCGTCTGTGTCTAGTTCTGTTTTCCAGGAGGAGTCTGTGGATCTGTCAAAAGTGCCCAATGAGTACCTGGACCTGAGGGTAGTGTTCAGTAAGTCTCGGGCTGCTTCTCTCCCTCCGCACCGTCCCTATGACTGTGCTATAGATTTAGTGCCAGGTAAGTCTCCGCCGAAAGGCAAGCTTTATTCGCTCTCTGCTCCGGAGAGGGAGGCCATGGAGAAATATATTTCTGATTCTCATGCAACTGGGCTTATCCATCCTTCCTTTTCCCCTGCAGGTGCCGGGTTCTTTTTTGTGAAGAAAAAGGATGGATCTCTGCGGTCGTGTATTGATTATCGGGGGTTGAACAGCATCACGGTAAGGAATACTTATCCCTTGCCGTTGATGTCTTCGGCCTTCGAATGGCTGCAGGGGGCATCTTTCTTCACCAAACTGGACCTGCGCAACGCCTACCATTTGGTTCGTATAAGGGAGAGGGATGAGTGGAAAACCGCCTTCAATAACCCCAGGGGGCATTTTGAATACCGGGTTATGCCGTTCGGGCTCTCCAACTCGCCGGCGGTTTTCCAGGCACTCGTCAATGACGTGCTGAGAGACATGGTAGATCAGTTCATATATGTCTACCTGGATGACATATTGATTTTTTTCCTCCTCTCTCCAGGAACATGTTCAGCAGGTCAGACGAGTGCTTCTGAGGTTGCTCGAGAATGGGCTTTTTGTCAAGGCGGAGAAATGCGTTTTTCATGCACAGTCAGTTCCGTTTTTGGGGTTCATTTCATCCAAGGGGGTGTGTATGGATCCCGACAAGATTAAGGCCGTGGTAGATTGGCCAACCCCTGATTCCCGCAAGGCCCTGCAGAGGTTTCTGGGGTTCGCCAATTTTTACCGGCGTTTTATTCACAATTTCAGCCAACTGGTCGCCCCTCTGACCGCCTTGACCTCTACCAAGGTGATGTTTAGGTGGTCTAGTGCAGCTCACGTTGCATTTACCAACCTCAAGAGCCACTTTGTTTCAGCTCCGATTCTGATTGCCCCTGATCCTTCACGTCAGTTTGTGGTGGAGGTCGATGCTTCAGAGGTGGGGGTTGGTGCGGTTCTATCGCAACGTTCTTCTGTGGTCGATAAGATGCACCCTTGCGCGTTTTTTTTTCTCATCGTTTGTCCCTCGCCAAACAGAACTATGACATTGGCAATAGAGAGCTGTTGGCTAGTAAGTTAGCCTTGGAGGAGTGGCGCCATTGGTTGGAGGGCTCGGGGGTGCCTTTTATCGTCTGGACTGATCACAAGAACCTTGAGTACATCAGGTCGGCTAAACGTCTCAACTCCAGGCAGGCTCGGTGGACTGTTTTTGTTTTCTGTCGTTTCGATTTTTCCATCTCGTACCGTCCGGGCTCCAAGAACATCAAGCCCGATGCTTTGTCCCGCATTTTCGACCGTTCCGATCGACAGACCGCTCCCGAGTTAATCTTACCCGAGAGACTTGTGGTCTCCACCATCACTTGGGAGATTGAGTCTAAGGTCCGCACGGCCTTACAAGGGGTAATGCCTCCGTTTGGATGTCCACCGGGTCGGTTATTTGTGCCGGAGGGTTTAAGGTCAGACGTCATCCGCTGGGGCCACTGTGTCAAGGTTGCTTTTCACCCGGGGATTCATCGAACTAATTCACTAATTAAACAGAGGTTCTGGTGGCCAGTAATGGCTCGTGACATTCGGGATTTTGTTTTGGCCTGCTCAGTTTGTGCTTGTTGTAAGACTTCCAATCGTTCCCCGGAGGGTCTCCTTCAACCGCTGTCTGTCCCTTCGAGACCCTGGTCCCACATAGCGCTAGATTTAGTTTCCACCCTACCTCCGTCCCAGGGTAACACGGTTGTTTTGACCGTGGTGGACCGGTTCTCCGAAGGCTGCCCCTTTTATTCGAACACACAAACCTGCCCAAATTACCCTCTGCCATTGATCACGTCTTTCGCATTCATGGCCTCCCGACGGACGGGGTTTCTGACAGGGGTCCCCAATTCGTTTCCAAGTTTTGGAGAGAATTTTGTCGGCTACTGGGGGCGAGTGTTAGTCTTTCTTCTGGTTTTCATCCTCAAGAGCAACGGGCAGACAGAGTGAGCCAACCAAGATCTGGAATGGGTGATACGATGTTTGGTTTCGCAGAACCCATCCTCGTGGTGTCAACAACTCTCTTGGGTGGAGTACACACAACTCATTGCCAGTGTCATCTACGGGCCTTTCTCCGTTTGAGTGTAGCATAGGGTACCAGCCACCTATTTTTTCTGATCTGGAATCCGAGGTCGCGGTCCCCTCTGCCCAAGCCTTTGTCCAGAGGTGTCACCGCACTTGGAGAACTGTTCGTCAGACACTTCTCCGGGTGGGGGCGCGCACCAAGGCCCAGGCCCAGGCCGATCGCCACCGGTCGAAGCCTCCCATCTACGTCGTCGGTCAAAAAGTGTGGCTTTCTAGTAAAAATATTCCACTCCGCCCCATTTGTAATAAACTAGCACCAAAATTTATTGGCCCATTTACTGTCACCAAGATTATTAGTCCGGTGGCAGTCCGCCTCAAACTTCCTCCAGCATACAGGAGAATCCATCCCGTCTTTCATGTGTTTAAATTGAAACCCGCTTTTCGTTCTCCTATTAATCCACCAGTCCCCCCCCCCCGCCGCGTCTCGTAGATGGGGAACTTGTTTATTCGGTTAATCACATTCTGGACTCTAGACGGAGGGGGGACTGGGGATAATCCAGTATGTTGGTGGACTGGAAGGTATACGGTCCAAGAGGACAAATGGGTGCCTGCGAGAGATATATTAGATCACTCCCTTATCGATGATTACAATCGCCAGGCAGGTTCTCCTGGGAGCGCTGAGAGGCGCTCTTAGGAGGAGGGGTACTGTCACGGTTCATAGAGGCATCGGCCCCTTCTGGTTGTTCTGTGTACTACTGTGGATTGGTTATTAGGTTCAGCTGTGGCTCGTCAGCTGCCCTATATCAGTCTCAGCATTTGGTCTTGTCTTTGTCAGATCATTGTTTCATGTCTGTTTTCGTTACAGTGTCTCATGTGCTGCTCGGTTCCTGATTCCTGCTCTCCGGTGGATTTACTTACTATTGTTCGGGATTATTGGTTTCCACTCGTTGTCTCATTGGTTGAGGATTTGTGCACCTTGCTCACTGCAGCCTGGCATTACCGAGGAGGCCTGTCATCACTGCATCCACGACCATCTGTTTGCTGTGACTTTGCTTGTTTTGTTCACGTTTAATAAATTACCATCTATCTACCATTTGAATCCATCTTGTATTACCTGACAATAAATCATTAAGCCATTAGAGGCCATATGAAATGAATACCTTTACAATGTCCATGTGTTTCAAATGTGGCCAATCAAAGCTTAGTTTCGTAAAACAAATGTCATACCTTCCACGCATTGTTGTCTGTCCTGTGACGAACTTCACTCTCAATGCAGGCGTCGTTCTTTGTCAAATTCCAGTACAGCCACAGTTCAGAGTCTTTTTTCTCCACCACAGACAGGTTGAGCGGAGGATAAAGCTTCACTGATTAGCAACACAGTATATAAAGTTTTAATTCATAAACCGGTCAATTATTGTCAAGTCATAATAAATATGAATCATTTCTAATACCATATGCTTTGAGATTATGTTCCTGCTCTGTCACCAAAGCGCCATTGTCAGTGTACAGCCATGTTTTTAATGTATTAAACCGTTGTGGTTTTTCGTAAGGAAACACACAGCCCATGTTAACACCATCAATCCTGAGATATTTTGGACAATCCAGAGTTTCTTTATGAGTAAACCTAAGAAAGAAAACACACGCTGTTGTCAGTTCTGAAACTTTCATCCAAAAATGCAGGTTTTCTATTTTGTTCAACATATGCACCTGCTCTTGAAAGTGTAATTGTGCTCATTCTCAGTCCATGTGCAATTAACATAGTCCAGATTTATGATAAGACAGTTCATTTCTGGGTAAAGAAGGGAAAAACAATATAGTTAACACTTAAATGCACTTTAATTTATTTTTCATTATAATGAATTGTGTAATATATAAATGGCACAGTATTGCAGCTTGTAATGCATGTAGTTTGTCAGTAGACGATGCTCAGCCTGTGAGGACTGGAAAGAAACATATACATACCGGAAATATGGACAATTTCAGTCAAAAATCACAATTTTATACAGTCTTTCTGATTCAAATTAAATCATAGTTTTACATAAGAAGTTTTAGAACATTTTGATTTAGTCATTATATGGAAAAACTGAACTGAAAGTGTTGTAAGCTCAAGTTGTGTCAAACCTGTCTATTTTGAAAAGCAAGCATCTGAATATTGTCAACTCTTCAGGCGACAGGTTGCTGAAAAATTTCACAATTTCCTGAGGAGATTGTAATGGTCACGTCTGCTGATGAAATAATCGCCATCGGGAGACTTTTGACAGCTTCTTTACATCCATTTTGACCGCTCCCAGCACCCATACTGTAAGTGCGCGATTAGATGCGCAGCGAAAAAAAAGTGCGGCTGGCTTGACCGCAAAGCAGATAAAGCACTGAGAGACTTGTAATATGGATAAGATAAGTTACCTGAGGTGTCGTTGGTCTTTAAAGATTCCCAGTAGACAGGCTCACTCCAGTCGCTCCAAAACATGGACTCTCCGCAGGATGACTCTATTCGAGCCCTGACCTGGAACTCATAGCTTTTTTTTGAGAGAAAAGGCAAACTGAAGGAGGTCATGGGGCCTGGAGTGGTGTTCTAGGGTAGAGAGATGTAAACTTTGCCATTTTGTGTTTGGTTGTCAGACGATCACAAGTTGAGAATGCATTACAATGACAATTTGTACAACATGGTCTTCGAAATTGATTAGTCTAGTCGTCAAGCACTGGGACTTTCTCTTTTATCCCAGCAAATCACTTTAACATTTAATATGCATTTCCAACAAGATATAACATATGGCGTAGTAACAATTTATTTTTTTTAAATACGTCATTAAGCCGATAGGTGGCGACAAGTGACTGTCTTTTACAACAATGATTACTACAGGAAAGAAACAAGTGACATTTTCTTATGACTGAGTCATTGAATAATTCACCCAATCAGTGGTGGACTGGCCATCTGGAGCACCGGGATATTAAAACAAATGTCATACCTTCCACGCATTGTTGTCTGTCCTGTGACGAACTTCACTCTCAATGCAGGCGTCGTTCTTTGTCAAATTCCAGTACAGCCACAGTTCAGAGTCTTTTTTCTCCACCACAGACAGGTTGAGCGGAGGATAAAGCTTCACTGATTAGCAACACAGTATATAAAGTTTTAATTCATCAACCGGTCAATTATTGTCAAGTCATAATAAATATGAATCATTTCTAATACCATATGCTTTGAGATTATGTTCCTGCTCTGTCACCAAAGCGCCATTGTCAGTGTACAGCCATGTTTTTAATGTATTAAACCGTTGTGGTTTTTCGTAAGGAAACACACAGCCCATGTTAACACCATCAATCCTGAGATATTTTGGACAATCCAGAGTTTCTTTATGAGTAAACCTAAGAAAGAAAACACACGCTGTTGTCAGTTCTGAAACTTTCATCCAAAAATGCAGGTTTTCTATTTTGTTCAACATATGCACCTGCTCTTGAAAGTGTAATTGTGCTCATTCTCAGTCCATGTGCAATTAACATAGTCCAGATTTATGATAAGACAGTTCATTTCTGGGTAAAGAAGGGAAAAACAATATAGTTAACACTTAAATGCACTTTAATTTATTTTTCATTATAATGAATTGTGTAATATATAAATGGCACAGTATTGCAGCTTGTAATGCATGTAGTTTGTCAGTAGACGATGCTCAGCCTGTGAGGACTGGAAAGAAACATATACATACAGGAAATATGGACATTTTCAGTCAAAATCACAATTTTATACAGTCTTTCTGATTCAAATTAAATCATAGTTTTACATAAGAAGTTTTAGAACATTTTGATTTAGTCATTATATGGAAAAACTGAACTGAAAGTGTTGTAAGCTCAAGTTGTGTCAAAGCAAGCGTCTGGATATTGTCAACTCTTCAGGCGATTTCCTGAGGAGATTGTAATGGTCACATCTGCTGATGAAATAATCGCCATCCGGAGACTTTTTTAGACCCTATATATGTTAACATATTCGATTTGAACATCTTAACTGTTGTAGAACCACATACTTCCGTAGTTTTAAAGAGCATATAAAACTACAAAAAGGAGAAGAAATTAACAAAAATCCAACAAAGCCTACCCCATTTTGTTTAATAGTTTAGAAATTACTTCTGTAAACCTTTTGTATTTTAATACTAGGTATGATGTGTTTTGTAAAGGCAACATAATGTAAAATCTAAATAATAAGGGAAAAAAATACATTACATTTCAAAATAGTGCAGTTGTAAAATACTCACTTGGCTGGGACGATGCAGAAAATGCAAATGAAGGAATGTTCCCAAGGAAAAGACCAACTAAAAGTAATATCATCTTGGACGGTCATATAACGTGCTTGTTGTCTGTTTCTGTCTTCCCTGTTCAAACCTAAATATCTGCTGTGTGGGCTGACGTATGTGTGTGAGATTTCCTGAGAAAGGAAAGAGAAGCCACATTCTGCTGATTGCGTTATGAAAAGAGCTGACTGCTACATTTGTGTATGAAAGAGAGCAGACATTAAACATTGAAGAACTTTTACTTCACTTTTACATCATTCACTTTTACATGAAAACACATATCAAAAACATCAAATAAACTATAGTAATATGTTTAAGGAATAAATTTATAGCCTATATTCTGACCTTTAGTTAGACAATAAAGTACAACAAGTACAATCATGTACAGCAAAATAACTGATTCACATCAGAAATCATTGTAAACAATCTTTTGTCTCAAAACTAATATGCTATCATATAGTCGGCGACCATATCTTTATTTCAGCGGAGAAATGTACTACTAAAGAAGATGAACTATTAAACAAACTGATTATGAATTATATATATTGCATCATATGCGGGAGATACATTAATATTACTTTACTTTTTTGTGACATTTTCAATATTTTAGTGCTGCAAACTTTATATATATATATATATTCAGTGTTGCTTGAAAGTTTGTGAACCCTTTACAATTTTCTATATTTCTGCATAAATATGAGCCAAAACATCATCAGCTTTTTCATCAGAGGCAAGTTGATTTATGTCAGCTGTAAATGATGTAAATCATGTAGATTTTCTGTCGTGATGTTTATCCATCAGTGAACTCTGACCTCTCTTGTTGACTCGAGAGTGATTGAACCAGGGCGTAGATATATCGCGGGTACATAAAAAAAAAAAAAAAAAAATTCTCTCTCTTTATTTATTCCTTCTCTTTCTAGCTTGTCTTATTGGGGGGGGGGGGGGGGGGGGGGGGGGGGGGGGGGTGAACAATGTCTAAGAACTTTGATTTCAAGCACTTGCTTGTGTCTGTTTTCCTATCTTAAGAGAAATCGCTTTAATATATCCCCCAATTGTAAGTCGCTTTGATAAACGTCTGCTAAATGACTAAATGTAAATGTAAATGTACTTAAACATTATAAATATATTCCTTATTCTGCATGACCATATTCTGCATCCATAATCCTACCTAATACCTAAACTTAACAACTACAACGACTACCTTAAAAGCTATTAATAAGCAGTAAATTAAGAGTTTGAGGCGAAAGTCATAGTTAATAGTTAATATGTGTTCCCCATACTAAAGTGTTAAAAAATAATTTAGGATACAAATTATTGGTTATTGTCCAGCAGTGTACTTAGTTTGTTATTTTCTTCTGTATGTCACTATTCCCTGTATATACATGTTTCAAACACTACTTTATTTTCAATAGACAGAGGTAGAAGTGAATTCAGAGTTGAGAGTGAATGAGGCAGAAAGTAGGTAAGGACAGATTATGTACAGCATTGTCTATGATAAGATATTTCTTATACATTTTAACTTAGACTAATCAGACTAGTTTGTACTTTTTTTGTAGACAGAACAGGGGGCATCTGGCATAGGGTTGGCTGCTGTAGAAGTAGGCAGGTCTTCTGGAACTGTATTAAAACCCCACCAGCCAGATCCTCAGACTATTGTGTGTCAGCTGCATGGACTGTAGAATAGAACATAAAGTAGTATGTGAATGTGCAAGTATCCATTACTGTGTGAGTACCAATATATTACCTTAGAGTACCAATTTCACCTTAATGTACAACTATGAAACTTTTTGGGGTAAATAAGGTACAAAGATGTCCTTTTAAGGGTGCTGTCCCAGTGACATGCTGTGGGTTTGTGGCTTTTTTTTTTTCTTTCTTTCTTTCTTTCTTTCTTTCTTTCTTTCTTTCTTTCTTCTCTCTCTCTCTATTTCTTTCTCTCTTTCTTTCTCTCTTTCTTTCTCTTTTTCTTTCTCTCTTTCTTCTGTTTTATAATCATATATAATAATATAAGCATAAAGCATATAAAGCAAAAAAGGTATGATTAAAAATAAAACCTGTCCATTAGACGAGGGAAAAACAGGTATAACACTAGACATTCCGTCCCCCCACTTTTGAAATGATGGCTACGCCCCGTGACGGGGTCATTTCTGAATAGTTTTTATCGGTCTCTCCGTGCTATTTGTGTGCCTGCTAACATCTATAGTTATCTAAAGAAGGGTTTGTCTTGTTTATCTCCCCATAAAAAAATACACCACGACTGGAAACGCTTTTGTTTGTTATAAATGTTATTTAGAAAACCACAAAGTTAGTTCGATTCATAGCACTGTTATCTGCAGTGGTTGTCCTGCATCTTCAATAAAGTAAGAATATTTGTTGAAAGACTATAAAACTGCTCTAATAAAACATAATATGATCGTCTCATAAAATGATACAGAATTTAGATCTATAAAGAAAGACACTAATAACATCACGTACATCAAACATCATTTTAGCATATTGATCATAGTTTGAATTGCTAATAACTGCATTCATAGCAATAACGTAACTAAAACACATATACAGATCATAAGGCTGTTTCTATTAAAATTTTGCTTTCTCCTGAAGCTAGATTTAACAAGGGCTCTTCTTATTGGAAAATGAACAGTTCATTGCTTAATCATAATGAGGTTAGATCAGAGCTGGAAAGACTTGTTGGTTTTTATTGGAGTAAAGCTAAACACGAAAATTCATTTGGTATAAATTGGGAAATACCTCAGAAAATTTAGTGCTAATTTGGCTAAAATAAAACGTCTTGAAGTTAATATTGTTAGTGAAATCTCGTCTATTACCAAGATCTTGCCTGAAAATCTGTCCGATAGTCAGAGAGCCTATTTAGTTGATTTGCAAATGAAGTTGGATGACTTGTATAAATTAAGAGCAGAAGGGGCTTTTATAAGGTCAAGGCAAAGGTGGCTTGAATATGGTGAACAGATGTCTTCCTACTTTTTTAAGCTTGAGAAAAATAGGGCTAAGCATAATTCTATTTGTCAATTAAATATTGGAGGGGTTGTCTCAGAAAATGCTAAAGAAATTTCCCAATTTTGTTATAAGTTTTNAATAACTGCATTCATAGCAATAACGTAACTAAAACACATATACAGATCATAAGGCTGTTTCTATTAAAATGTTGCTTTCTCCTGAAGCTAGATTTAACAAGGGCTCTTCTTATTGGAAAATGAACAGTTCATTGCTTAATCATAATGAGGTTAGATCAGAGCTGGAAAGACTTGTTGGTTTTTATTGGAGTAAAGCTAAACACGAAAATTCATTTGGTATAAATTGGGAAATACCTCAGAAAATTTAGTGCTAATTTGGCTAAAATAAAACGTCTTGAAGTTAATATTGTTAGTGAAATCTCGTCTATTACCAAGATCTTGCCTGAAAATCTGTCCGATAGTCAGAGAGCCTATTTAGTTGATTTGCAAATTAAGTTGGATGACTTTTATAAATTAAGAGCAGAAGGGGCTTTTATAAGGTCAAGGCAAAGGTGGCTTGAATATGGTGAACAGATGTCTTCCTACGTTTTCAAGCTTGAGAAAAATAGGGCTAAGCATAATTCTATTTGCCAATTAAATATCGGAGGGGTTGTCTCAGAAAATGCTAAAGAAATTTCCCAATTTTGTTATAAGTTTTACTCAAATTTGTATAAAGCTAAATTTAATCTAGCTGATCTGGATACTTTCAGTAAACGTCTTGGTAATGTTAATTCTATTACGGTAGTTATGATGAAAAAAATGTATGTGACTCGACAATTACTATCGATGAGGTTAAAGAAGCAATTTTACATTTAAAAAATAACAAGTCGCCTGGCAGTGACGGGATAACGGCAGAATTTTATAAGTTATATTCTGAGTTGTTATCTCCGTTCCTCCTGCAAGTGTATATAGAGAGTTTAAATTGCTCTGAGCTTTCTGTTAGTATGAAGCAAGGCGTCATTTGTTTAATACCTAAACCTAAAAAGGACACTCTTCTTTTAGACAACTGGAGACCTATCAGCCTCCTTAATAATGATTATAAATTGTTTGCCCTTATTTCTCTAAGCGTTTTAAGTTGGTTTTGAACTCCATTATCGATGAAAATCAGTCAGGTTTCATGAAAAATCGTCATATTTTTAATAATATTAGACTTGTCTTTGACCTCATTGATTACTCGGACTATATTGAGGACGATAGTTTAATTCTGTTTTTGGACTTCTTCAAAGCTTTTGACACTGTTGAGCATCCTTTCATTTTTTTTTGTTTAGAGCGTTTTGGTTTCGGGCCTTATTTTTGTAATGCAATGAAAAGGTTGTATGCTGGGGGAAATAGCTCAGTGAAATTAGGACATGGTATACACAGAGATTTCTTTTAGAAAGAGGTATTCGGCAAGGCTGTCCAGCTTCCGTATATCTCTGTCTTATTGTAGCTCAAGCCTTCTGTCATTTTATTAAGGATAGTAAGCTAGAAGGAGTTCAACTACAGTAGAGTTTCATTTTTGAAAAGTAGTTCGCTACATTACACTACTAATAAACATTAGCTAACAACACTGAAACTATTTAAGGTGGCAGTATGTTCTTAAATATACACTACTAGTCAAAAAATTCAGTGTCACATGGCCCTTCATAAATCATTCTAGTAGGCCGATTTATCATCAGTTATTATTGGTGTTCAGTTATTAACAATAGTACATATTCAGTGTTGAAAACAGTTTTTGCTGCAAATGTTTGTAGAAAGTATGAAACATACTTTTTATGATTTTAAGAGTATTATGAATTTGGAAAGTCAAAGCATATATTTGCAATATTATTTTTTTTTGTAACATTATAAATGTTTTTACGGTCACTTTTGATACATTTTAATGTGTTCTTGCTGGGGGAAAAAAGTATTAATTTAAAAAATGTTTTTAGCTCTAAAAGCTAAAAGCATTCAACCTGAAAAGTTAAATTACTAAATAAATACATAAATAAAAAGAAAGAAATTGATGCACCCAAAATTATGTAAATAAGTTGAAGACAGCTGTGAAGAGCAGCATTTATGTTTAAGTTAACTTTAAATATTATTTAAATATACTAAGTATTTAACTACACTCTTTAAAATAAAGGTGCTTCAAAAGGTTCTTTAAGCGATGCTATAGAAGAACCATTTTTTGTTCCACAAAGAGCCATTCAGTCAAAGAACCATCTCTTTTCTACCTTTTTATAATCTGAAGAACCTTTTCTTCGCCACAAAGAACCATTTGTGAAACATGAAGATTCTTCAGATGTTGAAGGTTCTTTATAGAACCATTTAGACAAAAAAAAAGGTTATTTTATGGCATCGTGAAGCACCTTTATATTTTTAAGAGGTATTAGGTTAAATGCTTCGCAGAAAGTTTTTAATCAGTGAAACTTAAAGAGTGACCTTGTTTATCCGCCGCTGTGTGTGTTTTCATTAATGTCAGTCAGCCGGCCTGTGAAACAAATCACAGTGTCAATCCCACTGCCTCGTCTTCCTCTCCGCCTCACTGACGCTCTCTCTGTCTTTCTTTCCACTCGTTCACCTTACAGCGACTCCAGACTGTCTGCTCACTGTTTCACTGAGCTAGCGATACCTTTAGAAGTGCGTTAAGGACGGGTGGAGAAACAGTGGGAAAACAAATGCCCGAATTTGAATGCAGGAGAAGCTCTTAGAGAGATTGACTGTTCGGCACAAAAAGTGCATGATTTGTTGTTGTTTGTGTGTCAGCGAGGAGGGAGTGGCTCTTCACAAAAGCTTATTTCCTGCACCATCTGCCAGCGTTCCTTCACACCATTCCCCAAACCCATCCCATAAATCTACATTGAGAGGGATCCCCTGCATAAGCTGTCCATGCGCCAACTGCAATCACTCAGCTACATCTACAACCTGGAAAAACAGCTTTAAAATGGAGAAAACAGAGGCAGAGGAGACGAGCCGTGAGCCTCAGAGGAAATGAGCAGTTCGGAGGAATGTTACGTTTAAAAATAGCATGTTACAGTTTGCATTAGACTTTATCACACTACACTGTACAAAAAAAACCTTTCGAAAGCGAAAAGTCTGGAAATTTTTATGTTAACTCCATTTTGTGTTAAGTTTACAGACATTTCCTTCAACCTTAAAACGTGATTTTTTTTTTTTAAGTTGTGTACATTTTGGGACTTTTTATTTAGAAAACAAAAAGGTTACATCTATGAAGTATATTGAATGCAAAAACTTTGAAGCTCAATATCTCAAAATTGCTCAGAATGCAGATAGAACCACATAATTCCACGTTCACGATGTGGAAACAATGATTTTTTTTTTTTTTTTTTTTTTTACTGGATAAAAAATATTAATTTAAATTTATAGAAGTTATGCATGGGAAAACAAATGTTCCTCTTTTTAATATTGTATAATTATCACTATTTTCATTATTATTTGTGTTCTCTCATGGAACGAACATAGTTTAAAAAATGTTACATGAAATAAATTAAACATTAACTAAAATAAAATGTTAAAAACACCTTAAACTTGAAGTACTAAAACTAAATAAAAAATAGATAAACAAATAGATACAACTAAAAAAAATTAAATATATACAAACTAAAACTAATAAAAATGTCAGAAACTCACAACAAAAATACTAAAACTTTAACTAAAATTAAGAGAGAAAAATTCTGTTTTGACTTTAGTTTGTGGCCCGTTACCCCATTCTTTTTGACTATAGTATGCGGCACCTCACCATGTCTACTGACTCTCATTAGTGTTAGAGTGTTAGTAGACTGGTAGGGTTAGGGTTAGAATAAGTTGACATGTACTTGCAAAGTTACTTATAGTCAGTAGAATGTCTGTTGGGAGACCATGACAATAAAGAGTTAGCTGATACTAAGCAAACAGTCTACTAATACTCTGATGAGAATTAGTAGACATATAGGTGCAACATTAATTATTGTCAACAGAATGTTCAAAAGGGACCATCAAAATAAAGTGCTACCGAAGATTAAAAAAAGAAAATCCAACTCTCTCTCTCTCTCCCTGTATATAGCTGATATTTTCATCTACATTTTACATATAATGTGTTGATGTAATCATCTGTAAGACTGAAGTCTGAGTCTCACGGGTGTCTCTGTACGCTGTATGTGCAGCTGGCCGTCTGTGAGATGCTGAAGCGTCCAAATCAAGAGACAAACACAGACAAAGCAAGTGATTTGGCTGACTGGCACTAACTTACATCCAGCTTCAAAACGGCAACAGCTGCTTGCTAAATCATCTGAAAAAGAAGCAATGCCACCCAAACTCTCTTTAAATACCACACCTTCCTACCTCTCATATTTAATTGTTGGCAGAACAGCTGGTGGCTTGTTTTAATTAAGGGACGAACAGGCTTCATTGTCTCGCGGTGCGTTCAAGTGCAGGGTCCTTCATCTCCAGAAGTGTTTCCACGCAGCAGAACACGGACACATTTAAAATGCATAATGACCCATTACTGTCTCGGATCTTTATGTTTATGTCTAACACAGAACCAATGCAGCGAAGCACATTTCGACTAAAACTCAACACTGGAGCGGCACTAGATGAGAAGTACAGGTTTGCAGAGACATTTGCTTGTCCACAGTCCACATTAAATTTCTGCGAACTATCAAAGCCAATCAGAACATATCTGTTTAAGATGAAAACATTGGAGCAGTGTGACTGCAAAGCAATGCATGTCAAAGCAAAATAAAATAAAACGTATTACAAACTAAATATTTTATGGAATATACTTCACATAAAATATTTTAGTTACATATAGACATAATAGCATACATATTATTTCATTGTACATGAAAATGTATAGCTGTCTTTATATTTAAGAAGGGAGTCTCTAATATGGGACATACAAAGCTTAAACAGCTCTGGTATATTTCACAACACTACTACATCACAGATAATTAATTTAATTACACTCTAACAGTAATCTATGCGACCATAATAAAGAGCCCAGATTTCCATTCATGTCAGCTGGAATATAACCTGCGGCTGTAATGGATGTACTCGGAATGATTTATATTGTTTACTAGCTCTTTATATACATAAGGCAAATGGAACGATGTGTTATGTTGAGTTTAATCAGAATAAACGGGAAAACCGTTCATCTGAAACTACAGAGCTGTGCCGTCCAGCAGAAATCACACACACATGCTGTCCATTCGAGCTTAACTCGAGTGAAGGTCACCTGAAATGTCTTCCCAGCGTTCTCAGGGTTTATGTGCATGTAAAAGTGTGTAATAAGTGCAGTAATAATGCCAGTGATATCTTATGAGCTCTGTCCTCTGTGAGAGTCATGCTCATGTAGTCGTACAGACGTCATATGCTAAATAACTCAGTCTGTATAGAAGAGGAGACTATCTTAGTAAGGTTTCTATTCAAAAGTAAACACTTGCTTGTTTTATTCTAGAAGTGATTTTCATGTTGGTTTCAAACACAATCTTCAGTGAGACAACATGCCTCACTGTTAGTGCACGTCACACAGAGTCCCCTTGACAATAAACTATTCCAAAAAAAGAATAGTTCAGCCAAAAATAAAAATGTGCTGTAAATGTGCTCACCCTCAGTCCATCCAAGATGTAGAAGAGTTTGTTTCTTTATCATCAGATTTGGAGAAATTTAGCATTGTATCACTTGCTCACCAGTGGATGCTCTTCAGTGAATGGGTGCCGTCAGAATTAGAGTCCAAACAACTGATAAAAACCATCACAATAATCCACACCACTCCATGCAGTCCATCAAGTACTAGTTTTGATCTGAGAGGACAACAAGGGATGGGCTTTTTCACTGGCGGAAGCGTTATTATGGATTATGGACTCGTATTTAGTTCAGAAGCACTTAATGCTGGGAGTTTTTTCAGATTTTGTCTCTGCAGATGTAACTGATGGACTGGAGTGGTGTGGATTATTGTGATTTTTTATCAGCTATTTGGACTCTCAATCTGACGGCACCCACTCACTGCAGAGAATCCATTGATGAGACACTTGATGCAGTTCTTTACCTTTATACAAATCTGTAATTACATTTTTAGTTTCATTTACTTTTGGGGCCCTACAGAAATTGACTTTTAATAAAAATAAATAATAAATACCCTGAGAAAAGTCACCAGCGGTAAAGTTGATAGTCCCGCCCAAATGAAAACGGATGATTGTGTTATCTAACGCTATCGGGTCCTATTGCCTTCCATACACAATACTGAAAGTCCATGGGACCTTATCACATTTCTTCACAATATCTTCTTGATTGAGTTGGGAATTAAGAAATTTCATATTGGATGAACCTCCCCTGTAATAGTGTGACAACTAGCCCCGGTCTCCCACTATACGTACTCTCTCTAATGACATTCACTATAAAAGCATGTCGACTTCATCTAATCTGTGATTAGAGGGCCTCAAACCCTCAAAACTTTCTTCTATTCACGTAGTCCTGCTCTTGCCCTGTAAAACAAAGAGACACTTGGACTGTGAGAGTGAAATCTGAGCAAACATTTGAAGTGTCTCTGTGTTTCTGAGCACTGGAGCAGACCCGTCTCCATCTGTGTGTTCGGCCCAGTGCGTCTGTGTCCGGCTGGGCTTCCTCTCCCTGCTTAATCCCTGGACTCTCCAGTGCAGAGAGGCCCGTGACAGGCATCACTATTAGTAGGCCTGCTGCAAAAAAATCAAGTCATTTTAGAAAGATTACTTTTTAAGCTTCTCTGCCTTTCCATTATTTTCTCCGCACATCAGAGGCTCGAGTCCATCGCCCTCCTCATCCTCCTCTGCTCGCCCCTGGATGATTTGATATCGTTTTGTCAAAGTCCACAATGTTTGCCTTCCGTTTTCATTTTTTTGGACTTCTTTAAAGTCAACATGAACACTATTCACTGCCTATAAGTAATAGTTCAGCCAAAAATACCAAAATTGCACACGCTCATTACAAACGCTCTTTTCAAATCAAAGTGAACGAGGGGCTCTCAAACATAAAAAAGCAGCAGAGAAACAGACATAAGTTGTTATGCACTGAAAACATTTGTTTGCCTGATGTCCACTTCTTAAACATTTGTACAGTAAAATGGGTTCGTTAACTTTAAATGCATCACTTGCAAGATCTTGTCTGATGCCTGCATGTGTAATTCAGAGCAAAAGTCCTTCTTAACTTCTAAATGAGGGCATGTTTTTGCCGCATGATCATTTGCATAGCTAATCTGGTATTTAAATGTATCAGTTGCTCCATTAATTAGGTCCGTGATCAAAGCCAGATCACTCGGGAGAAATGAGGAAGACTGTGATTTCTGACTGAGCGTGGCACTTTTCCAGATATGATAAAACATGAGGGAGAGCTGATGGGGAAGTGCAGTGTCATTTCTTGCAAATAAGAGCAGCATAAAAGAGTCTGCATTCTTATATAAGAGAGAAACACCATTAAAATGTGTTGGGGAGGAGAGAAGAAGAAAAGCATGCACTAGGTGAAAATATAGTCCACCTCTGCCATCTACTGATCTGGATGTGATATTTATGATCACTGCATCAGATGAAAGTCCAGAAGGAATGCTTCAGTCATCCCAAAATCCTCTGCTATAATTGATACTTCTTGTGAAGTATGCTTGCATATTTGAGAGACTTTTGCTTCTGCTTTATAGCAGCTGTAATGCTGTGCATCGCTGTCTTCAAGTGAATCCTGCCTTCTTTTTACAGCAGATAAACTCTGAAACACCTTAGAAAGAAGAACAAAATACTCATAAATTGACAAACCATCTGTTTTCTCTGGCAAATGGCTTTCCGCAGTAAGGAGAAGAAATGTGATCAATTTGAAAGGCATGAGCAAATTTAAAAATGAGTGTTGCCTTGCTTTAATTGTCTCCGGTGGAGTGGTTCTGGGTTTAACGAGTTACGTGTCTTGATATTTGGATCACGCGCACAGACTAAACACTCCTGAAAGCCGAGGTTTCATGAAGCTAAGACATTGTCCTCATCATCATCTATTAAAATGTCTCTGAATTAACAAAGCGCTTGTTCATAAATGAAGGTAATGGTCCTGAGCTTGTGTAAACATTTATGACTAAACGTCTCCATTTATACACACACAAATGATTCACTGAAATTAGAAAGGTTGACGTAGAAACAATTTTCACTCAGAAATTGCTAGTAGATTTCATTAATAATATAAAAGGCAACTAACGCAACTAAAGGTGAACATTTGAAGTAGAAATAAAAATGTTGTTTTTGATATATGGTTTACTTCAACAATGGAAATCTTTATAATCTGAACATTAAAAAGACACTAGATAGCAATAAAAATAACGCTAGATTGTTATGAGAAATGTGTTGCTGTTAAGCATGTTTAATTATACAAATAATCATAGGTAGGTCCTAAAAAAAAAAAATGAATAAAATAAAAAGCAAGAAAAGAAACTCCACACAACTTACATTCATAAGTGCAAAAAGTATGTTACACAGGCCCCATTCTGTGTATAATATTTATTTTGTTTGTTTAACCTTATTTATTTAAGTTATTGTGACGAACTTAATTATTGGCCTTTATTTTCACCGCTGAAGTACTAAAATAATATGTAACATAAATAAAAAGAACCTTATATATATATATATCCCCATCATCCAATATTACAAAAAATGAGAAACAATGAGTAACAATAATACTGGCATCACCTAAAATACAAAACTAAATAAAAACAAAGAAACTAAACCCACCCAACATGACAATTAAAAGTTGTTTACGGCCCTATTAGGTGTTATAATATCTTTCAGCATAAACCCGACATAATACATATAAAACATGTGATTGATTCTTTAACATGTCAGTACAACTAATCATAATGCAAAATTGCCACTCAATTTTGATTTGATCTTTAACCTCTCCCATCTGGATCGGTCCCTTATTGACATGTGCTATCGGCACCAAATCGAGTGAGATAGTTCCTGTCCATGGATCATTTACCAAATGGAGAGAGAGAGGGAGAAGAGAGAAGCAGAGCGTCAAGATAGAGGGGATAGGGGGCAAGATAGAGAGAAGAGAGGAGGTAGCGAGGGAGAGAGGGAGGCGAAGGAGGAGAGAGAGAAGAGAGAGAGAGAGGAGGACAGAAGAGATAGAGGAGAGAGAGAGAGAGAGAGAAGGAGAGAGAGAGAGAGGGGCAGAGGTAAGAAGAAGAGAGAGAGAGAGAGAGGAGGGAGAGGGCAGGAGAGGGAGAGGGAGAGGGAGAGGGAGAGGGGGAGAGAGAGGGGGGGGGGGGGAGAGAGAGAGAGAAAGAGAGGAGACAGGGGAGAGGGGAAAAAAAAATAAAAAAAAAAAGAAGAAAGGGGAGCAAAAAGCGCAGAAGAGAAGAGGAGAAAAGA
Source organism: Sinocyclocheilus anophthalmus (assembly GCA_018155175.1). NCBI lineage: Eukaryota > Metazoa > Chordata > Actinopteri > Cypriniformes > Cyprinidae > Sinocyclocheilus > Sinocyclocheilus anophthalmus. The sequence goes on from JADLZN010005079.1 coordinate 56,090, forward strand.
GAAACAAGGGGAAGAGGGAGAGAGAGAGAGAGGAACAAGGAAATGCAGAGAAGACGAAATAAAAAGGAAAGCCGAAAAAACCGAGAGAGAGAGAGAGAAAAGTGGAGACCGAGATATAGTGACACCAGAGAGGGACCAACGACCGGAGAAGAACAAGGAATACATGTGAAGGGGGGTTATTGGAAGGAGCAGAAGGCGGACGAAAAGGGGGTAAGAGAGAGGTCGGGAAGTGAGAGAAAAAAGCGAAACAGAGAGAAAAATTAAGGGTGGAAGAGAGGTAAAAGAAAGCAGATTTGGAGAAGATTTGTGGAGTGAAAGGTACTACAGGGAGGGAGGATGGGTGGGGGAGTGGGGGAGGAAAGGGGGGGGGAAGGAAGGTGTAGGAAGGGGGATACAAGAGCAATGGAAGGTAGGTGGGGGTGGGGGGAGAAGTATGGGGGGTAAGGGGGGGGAGTGCAGAAAGGGGGAGGAAAAACAGAGGGGGCGGGGGGGGGGGGGGGGCGGCGGGGGGGGGGGGGGGAGGGGGGGGGGAGGAGGGGATGAGGGGGGGGGTGGGGGGGTTGGGGGGGGGGGGGGGGGCGGTGGTGGAAAAAAGAAAGGGAAGATAAAAAAGAGGGGGACTGAGGGGTGGTGAGGTGGGGGTGGAGGGGGAGGGGGGTAGGGGTAGAGGGGGTGGGGGGGGGAGGGGTGTGGGGGCGAGGGGGGAGGGAGGGGGGCAGGGGGGGGGAGTGGGGTAGAGGGGGTTGGCGGGGGGGGGGAGGGGGGGGGAGGGACGAGACGGCGGTCTACTGTGGCCAAATTGCATTGCCTACATCACCCTGCCTTTGCTTGTGCTTTATAATTATTGTGTCCTGACAGCCAAGTCCCGTCTCACAAGCACTCTCACAAACATTTGGGCCGACAACTCTACTCACCCAGAATCTTCCGACCCCACTGAGAGTCACTCATCGCCTAGGGTGAGCCCGGGGGGGGTGGATGGTTGTTGCCCGGGTGGGAAGGGGGGGGGGTCGGGGGGTCGCAGGAGACGAGGGCCGGGGCGGGCTTGGTCTCGAGTGCGGCGGGGGGGGGGGGGGGGGAAATGGGGTGGCCTGATGCGGTGGGAGGGGGGTGGGGTGGGGGTGTCTAGATTCTTGCCATCCAGGAGTCAGGGGGGAAGTGGTCCGGGGTGGTGGGCCGAGGCGCGCAAGACATGGATTGTAGTCCTGGACGTACGGTCGCAGGGCACAGCGACACCGAGGGGACGCTTGTGGAAATACTCCATCTTGTCGTTTGCAACCACTGGTCACCTGTATATCATCTCAGATCCCTGTTCCAACATATAGGTGAAAACATAATTATATAGAGATGTGCATTTCAGGATGCGAGCGATTAATTGGATGTCGAGCAAATGGTTGACCAAACTGAACTCGTAAAAAAGTTTAGAGAACAAACTATAGCTCATTAAAAGCTCCACATAGACTGTTCACGGGGGGGGGGGTCGAGGAGGACTGGGAGACTGGTGAAAGCGCCAACGAAAGAAGAGGCGCTTGTCAATTAAAGGCTAACGTGGCCAGATTGTGAAGGGTTCGTGCAGGGTGCGGCCAAGGCAAAATACAGAAGGTTCCTTGCAGGGGATGTCTGTCTGGTTGGGCTGGCGATAAAAATGCCTGACAGGGGTGTCAGTGTATTATTACAGTGTGCGGTCTGCTAAAAAAAAAGAAAAAAAATAAATCCACGACTTGCTGTGTCATGAAAAGTGGATAGGATATTTTTAAACACGCGAACAGTAAGCTGAATTGTGTTCAGCAAGCGAGCCAAAAAAAATCCTACAAATCCATCAATGGATTAGTATTTTGAAGCCTTGAACAGTAGAAGAACAAATAAAATGAGGTCAGCAGTAAAATCTGGAAAGTGTACTTTCCATTTCATTGCCTGATTTCTGCTGTGTGTTGGGTTATCGATGCGTAAGGTAAACTGATGATCGGCCAACCAATAAAATCAATTGGAAAGTCAAGGGAAATAACCAGGTGAACATCACATAAAATAGAATCATAAATCAGTTGTAGAAACTTGTTGTCAGCTAAGTGCCAAGCAACAGTGTGTCTAAGAACAGTTTCATTCAGTTTTATGATGTACTAAAATAGCTTTAAATAACACAAACTAAAACTTTACCTAAAATTAAAATATAAAATAGATTCTAATTCAAAATATTAACAAAATCTACAATACGTATATAAATGAAACTAATGCATACAAGAAGAATCACAAGTTTATTTGAACATTTTAACTCTGTCCAATTTTGAATACATGTTCCGGGTCTGACAATACTCCAGAGACAGTTCGATTCAAACAAACTAAGTACAAAATGGAGACAAACTGTTGTGTGTAGGGAAGAAAGGCACAGGATGTTTGCCTGCTGTGTGTTATGGGGGAGTAGAGGAGGTGGGTGCGCTCGTGTGGGGGGGGGGGGGACATAATGGAGCAGTGGTCGTAACTGAGTGGTGACCAAAGCCGGAGGGGCGGACTGACATCATGTTTTTAAACACAGAAACAAATCCAAACTAGTGGGTCCATATCTAATGAGTCGTAGGTATAATCAAACCTTTTAGGGTGGAGGGCAAAAAACAGGCAGTGTTGAGACTTAGGGGACCTAGAAAGGGTACGCTTGTTGGCTGGTGGGGGGTGATGTGAGTAGCGGAGGATAGGGTGGGGGAAAGAAAGAATGAAGGGGAAGAGGGGGAAGTACGTAGTCGGGTGTAGACGGTTATAAATGAGAATATTTTTGGTCTAAATGAATGCAAAACAAGGGAGGGAGGGATTCAGTGAGGGTCTGATGATGAACAATAGTGGGTCCTTGCGTGGAGTGGAAACGCTTGAGGGGAAATTAATTTTTGGCAAGTGGTGGTGGGGGGTCGGTTGAGCACAGTATGGTTGGCTATGGAAGGGGGGCTACGGGTTTGGCGGTGTGTAGGCATGTTACGAATAGGGGGGGGTCTGACAGGCTTGTAAGGGTCACACGGGTGGAATGTTCTGAAAGGGCTCTCACTGACACATATAGCATCTCTGAAGTTCAGCAGTCATTTGTACACGCCAAGTCAGGGGGATGAAAAAGATGTGCGCATTTGTAGAGGCAGGAGGTTGTGGGGGTGGACAACAATCGGCTGGGGGAAGGAACCGTGAGACACGATGTGGTGTGTTTTTGTGTGGGACAGTAAAAGTACTTGGTTCCGTCTCTTCTCTGGTGCAAAATGCCAAATGTGAGTTAGAACATTGGGGCCAGAGAAGGGTCCAGAGCAAGGTACACATCTCAGCAACAGGGCGTGACAGAACACGGAAGAAAGACTACACATGACATGGATTGAAAAGTCAAATAGCGGAGGGGTGGATTACACTAAAAATCGCAAAACAGTTGACAGAAAAGAAAGAGGTCATGTAAGAATTAGACTTCCCCTTACAGTGTAACCTCCCTGGGAATACCATGTTGAGAGCGGTTAAGATGATAGTATGAGAGCTGGTTAAATGGGGACGTATGGCTGAGACAGATATAGACACATGTCTGGTGGGTGAGAAGAGAGAAAAGAATGGGAGTGTGTGCGTGTAATATACTATTGCGAGTAAGTCTCAGGAAAAACAGTGGGCAACGATCTAAAATACATTTGCTGATAAAGCTGTGTGATGTAAGGAGACAAGAAGAACCGGAATAAGTGAGGAGACAAGGAAAAACGGAGCATGCAAGCTAAAAGGCTATAGGGAACACACGAAAAAAAGACGCATCCCGGACAGAATAAACAAGCAAGAGTCCACGAATGAAAGATAGTGCTTTACACTGCTATGGTAACAAAATGTGGAAGGTCCTACAAAATCTGAAACATACTATGAACTAATGAGTTAGCTTCACAGTAAAACAGTAGTTGAAACAGACAGCCGTTTGCTGATAGTAGTATTTGGAGATCTTGATTACACTGGCTAACACGGACCGTGGGGAAAGTGGCTTTGTCACAACAAACATCCAGTGTTCAAAGAGTCATTAGGTATTTTATCAAAGTTACGTAACAGCTGGTCCAAGGTTGGTTTATTTCACTAAAATTTTTTATAAGTTGTAAAAAGAGAATCGCAAATAAAGTATTTAAATCTGACTACAGCTGTCACATGTAATGCAACTATCTTCACTAAAATATTTTTAGCAGAATTAAGTGGCTAAGCATTCTACCATTTAGTTATAGTATAGGGAAGCACAGTTCAGGTGGGGGGGAGGGGGGTGACACAAGGGGCATATTAAAAGACCGCCAGGCTCATCCAAGGTACATGAATGTCAGAGTATGAGGGCAAAGAAAGGCTGGTACAGAAAAAATATTATAATGGGGGGAAAGCCTATAGTCACAGCGTTAATGATGTATAACATACAGGGTGTCCTACGCATAGGCAACAGGCATGGGTGACAAGGGAAATACATGAGACGTAGTTTATAAATTGTAGAAAACATAGCAATTCTCAAAGCGCTCAACTTGGGGACAACTAAAGTAGGTTTTCAGGGTAATACAAGCGCGAGGGAGAACGGTCATGGCTCAGGTGTACACGGACACACAAAAAAGAAAAAAGATTTTAATGAACTTCCGCTGGCAGTCATTACAAGAAACACTGACCGCAAGGACCAGTGACAGGGGTGATGCCTACAACATTATTAAGTTCGTCTAGTTGTTCGTGAGTTTAGGGCGTCCAGACATTTAAAAGGTTGGAAATCGCGGGGACAGTCTCGAGAGCTGTGTGTGCGTAGGTGGTGTGAGAGTGTTTTGGTTGAGGGGTGTTTGGGTATGTGGGTAGTGTTGGGTGGTGAGTGAGTGTGTGTGTGTGTGAGTGGTGTTTTGTATTGGGGTTGTAGTAGTGTGGTGGGAGGGGGTGTGTGGGGGAGGGTGGTTGTGTGGTGGTGGTGGTATGGTTTTGTGTGTGAGTGTGTTGTTGTGTGTGTGTGTTTTGGTGTGGGTGTGTGTGTGTGTGTGGGTGGTGGGGGTGTGTGTGTGTGGGTGTGATGTTGGTGAGGTGTGTGGTGGTGAGTGTATGTGTGTGGTGAGTGAATGTGGTGGTGTGTGTATAGTTGGTGCTGTGTTTGTGTGGTGGGTGGTGTGGTGGTGTGGGTGGGGTGTGTGTGTGTTGGTGTGTGTTGTGTGTGTGTGTGTGTTATGTGTGTTAGTGGTGAGTGTGTTGTGGTTGAGTGTGTTTGTCGGTGTGTGAGAGTGTGTGTGTGTGTGTTTTGTGTGTTTTGTGTGTGTGTGTGTGGTGTGTGTGTGAGAGTGAGTGTGTGTGTGTGTGAAGGTGAGAGTGTGTGTGTGTGTGTCAGAGTGTGACCTGTATCTCACCCCTGCCCCAAAGATGGATTACCTTCATTTGTTCAGCGGCGGACCTGCCCTCCTCCTTTACCTCAGGGCTTTATGCCTTCAGTCAGATTTAAATCAGGGCCTGATTGCTTGACTTCTTATATTAAAGTTGTGAGGCTGTATCAGTCTTTCTGAAATATTAAAACAACTGTGTTCATGTTTCAGAAGCAACAGAAATAGACTGTTACTTTATCTCAGGCAGAGATAGAGTGAAGGATGGAAGAATAAATTAATCTCTGCTAAAAGTCTTTTATTTTGTGAAGGTGATGTGAATATGGTATAGGCATAAGTGCCCTTCTGTTATGCATAAAAGCAGCTAGAGGCTCTGAAGTGCACCTAGATTGTCAAACCATGAACTCTTACTCTTTCCTTTAAGTGTACTTGTTCTTGATGTGTATTATCTTGTCTTTGACATCCTCATGCTCTGCTTGGGGTCGGGGTAGATTGTTAAAACAGCTCAAACTTAATTAGCATACTTAACATCTGAGTATTAGGTTGATACTTCATGACTCTAGTTTTTAAAGAATTGATTGTAAATGTTAAATTACTCGTGTTTTGCACCTTAGAGAACCCAGATTGACCCAAAAACAGACACAGCGTTACTATAGTAAGTTAAATATTCATACTGTATCTACACTGAAAGCAAAGCTGAACATTGTTTCAAAACATTCACTAAACACTGATAAGTCAGCTATGAGCTTCAGCAATAAAAAAAAAACAAATAAACATGAAACATTTTATTTACAACTTGTACAAAAACCCATTGGTAAAAATAAACTGCACACAAACCATTTCCAGCACATCATCATGAAATAAAAAGTCATAAATATGAGACACTAAGTCATAGTTATTTAACAGAGTCTAAATTATGAGATTGTCATAATGAGATAAACTGACATACAAATATTTAATATGAGATACTAAGTCATAATTATGAGATAAGT
>JADLZN010005080.1:0-98280 GCA_018155175.1 Sinocyclocheilus anophthalmus
GTGGACAGGTGACTCATATTCAGCTGTGGTGGTTCCAGATGGTCCAGCTCTGTCTGTAATTCACAGCCAAAACTGTTGTAAAATAGTTTACACTTGTATGGAAAATGATGCAAGACTAGAGTCTAAATATACAACATAAGCAAACCTAAAATGATCAAAAAAATGTATACACACACAAACACGTTTCTGAGAAGTAACATACCTTCATATTTACAAAGAATAATAAAGAATAATAAATAGGCTACGATAAATCAATACTGCTACCATCATATAAATGAAACGAGTTCAAAAACTATAATCATTAATCAACGTAAAGCATCCTTACATTTCTAAACCATTAAGACATTTGTCTTGTCTGGCCTTTTTTATTTATTTATTTAGTATTTTCGTTTTGTCTTGAAGCCGTCCTAAGATTACGGACGTGATGTCAAGACGTTGACGCTAATGACGTGCGCTCTCTGGCAACAGACGTTGAGCACAAGTTTTGAAAGAATCCCCTTGTTCAAATATCCACACTTGCGGTCTTGGCCACTTGGGAGCACGTACGCGTGACAGGAAGTTAGTGCGCAAGATTGTTCCAGGTCTTATGCTGCATTCAAGTCCTCCTGCGACATTCGTACTAATGAGTTGACAAGTCGTAATTACGACATCATGTGCGTTCAAGTAATTTTAGTCGGCACAAGATGGCGGTGTAACCTTCTTTTAATAAATTACAAGAAAAATACAACAGGGGTCTCTATTTTTTTTACTTGAATTTCAGCTGCGTAACAAGAACATGACCAATTTAAGTTTATATGACAACTAAACTATCAATTTAAACAAATTTACCGTCAACTACAGACGTTGCATCAATCGATTCCGCCATGTTTCTCATTGACACGCCCCCAACTCGGAAACTCGGGGCTTAAAGAAAATGTTGATTTTCCCACTCGTAATAACGACTTTGTGGTTCATGTGGTGGCGTTCATGTGAGCTCAAACTCGTAAATACGATCTATCCAAAATGACTTGAACGCACCATCAAAAATGCCAAAGCGCAGTGCACTAAATCCACACCATCTCGAATACCGCTCCAGAGCGCTATTCAAGACTAAGCGTATCCCATCATGCATCATGTTATGGAAATAAATCGTGAGACTTTTTTGCCGAGATCTCACGAGAGGTCACGGAAACCTTTCCAATGTATGTTAAATATTGGTGTATCAGTGGTATAAAGTACCTGAAAGATATCTTACCAGAAAATTACTTTGGTAGAAGTTGAAGTCACCTTTTAAAATATTACTTGAGTAAAAGTCTTAAAATATGTGATATTTATTGTACTTAAGTACGTTTAAGATTTAAAAAAAAAAAAAATACTTTTCGTACTTAAGTATTGAAAGTAAAAGTAAAATAAATGCAAAATGGAAAAGAAGCCAGCATCTAGTATTATATTTAATACATTATAATATCATAAATAATGTTATACATACTTGTCTCTTTTTTCTGATAGCAATGATTCGTGTTCAGTTTTAACTCTTTCTATTTTTGGGTAAGAATAAGCAGCACTTCATTCGGTTCTTAGTGTCTTTCATTCCAACATAAGTAAACATTTCTGGAATCTGCATCTGAATTTCTGAAATAGCATTTAGATGTATTTACGCAGTTTATGTATCTCAGAGGGGACATGTATGCATTTAAACTGCAGTTTCAGATGCATAAATAGGCCTAATGTTTGGTTTTTATCAAAACGTGAATACTGATGTATGTTTTAATGTGAAATTAAAATTAAAACCATTAATGAGTGAGTCATTGAGATTCAACCGATTCATTCAAATGACTGATTCATTCAGAAACAAAGCATTTGACTGTCAATGACAGAATCACTGAATCATTTATTAAATCGATTTGTTCAAAAAGCTGATTCATTCAATAAGTAAACACCGTCCATTGCTCAGAGATGCAAAACAGGCTGTGATCTTTGTTGGGAACCTGTCATTCAGCCCCCCCCCCCCCCCCCACAAAAAACAAGCATATTGTGTCTAAAATATAAGTCACTTATTGCTTTACTGAACTTGTATTAAATTATTATTAAATGTGTTATCATGCTAATATCTGCAGAAAAACATTACTCTTTGTGTGATATAGATTAAGCTAACTATATTAAATTATATAAATATAAAAAGCATACATATGTAAATATAAAGGTAGTTTTGCAGTCTACAATTTAGAATGCCTGGAATTTTGAGTTTCAATAGACTAATAAATCAACGTGCGTGCACTGTGTGTGATTTGGTGATATAGCCTACTTGATAATGTCAGATCACACATCATTACAACAACACTTACCATATCGCAGACGATGCTGTATCGCACAGCCCAGACTCGACTTGGAAAATGAATCATCCGTGGTTGTGCGCGCACTTGTTTGCTGAAAAGGAGGTTGCAGATGTTTAGGTAGCTAGCTTGAAGCCAGTGGGGCTGTCGGTAAGAACAGGTCCAGTCTAGTCAAACCCGGTATAGGAAAGTTTATTATACATCCAAGGAGGTTTTGTGCATGTAGATGTGGGTGGAGCTTGGGGCTAACAGGGAACTGAATAGGCTAAGAAGGATGTGGCACTGCTAAACTTGAGGGTGCAGCTTAGGGATACGAAAGCTTCACAACAGCCGCCCCCAAATTTGTAGTGCAAATTTGACAATTTACAAACGTTCAGGTAAGGCCGGGAGAGGAACAAGGTGGGCAACGGGCCTTGTGTATGTCCTCTTCTTGACTTGGACTTCAGCAACCCTACAACGGCCATCCTTGCTGGGATGGAGGGAGATGACTTTGCCCACTGACCACTGAAATCGAGGAAGTTGAGGATCAAGAATCAAGACGACAGTGTTAGGTTGCAGGTTAGGATTGTCGGTGCGCCACTTCTGTCTGGACTGAAGAGAAGGGAGGTAATTTCTGAGGAAATGAGCCCTAAAATGATCAGAAAGGATTTAACTATGATGCCACTGACGGCGACTGTGCAGCTCAGTGTCTGGATATGTTACGAGAGGAAGGGAAGCATTATGCCACCCCATCAGCAGCAAGTTAGGTGTCACATGGTCAGGATCAGCAATGTCAGATGACACATGGCCTAAGGGCTTGGAATTTAAAATGCCTTCGATTTCAATTTTTTTTATTTTTGTTTTATTTTTTGTGCGTGGAGTACCTCTTTGCTGACAGTTTGAGCACCAAGGGTGGTCTCCAGGGCAATTTTGATGGTTCCACCAAAGTGGGGTGCGTGTGGAGGATTAAATTTGAAGGAAATCTTCTGCTTGGCCAGAGCTGCCTGAAGGCCAGGGGTTAAGGATTGATAGGAGTCCAGTAGCTCTTTATTGCCTCTAATGAAGTTGGTACCTCTGTCAGAGAGCAGCTCAAATGGTTTACCTTTGCGAGCAATAAAACTCCTGAGTGCCATCAAGAAGGAATCCGTATTCATGTGACAGAGTAGATCAAGGTGCATGCACCTAGTAGTCAGACATTTAAAAATTATTCCCCACATTTCTCAGCTCGTCTGCCAATCTTTACTGTGTAGGGCCCGAAGCAATCCATCCCAGTGGAGTAGAATGGAGGTTTGCAAAGGCGGTAGCCATGTAGTCAAGGAGGTCTTGGAAGGTGGCAAATTGACTGGGGTCAGGGATTGAGGGGTATGGATTGAGGGATACAGCACCACAGAAATTAGGCTTGCGCAGCTCTACAGGGTCATCAGATTTATCAATATTAGGGTTAGTGGGTTTCAGTTCAAGGGGTGGAATCAGGAAGGCAGGTCCTTGGTTCCACCTGCAGGGTCTGCCAAGATCAGACAGCAGCTTTCCTCTGGTTAAGTCATCCACTGGGTTGTTCGGTGAATCCACATAATGCCATTCCTGGCCTTTAGTGACCTCCTGAATCTCAGCTACCCTACCAATAAAAGTGATAAATAAGGTACAAGGCAACAACAATGTTTCATCAACTGCACATTAACACAGGTGCAGCTAATAAAGTCTGTGAGATAGTTCTAATTGGCTTGAGATTGAGTAGGTGGAGCTTGGGGCTAACAGGGAACTGAACAGGCTAAGAGGGGTGTGGTACTGCTGTGAGGGTGCAGCTTATGCTGAGTTCACACTGCACAATTTTAGCCCGATTTTTCACTCGCCGACAGGTTTTGCGAAATCGCCGACAAATGCCCAAAATCGGAGGCAAATCGGTGCACACCGACAATCACGCAGTGTGAATTATCAAAGACGCGATCTGAGGGAATCGCCGACGATTCACAATCATGCTGTGTGCAATGATTTCTGACTGAAAACTACATCGGCGATGACCTACAGCCAATGAGAGACCAAAATACAGGGCAGAGGGAAGTTCGGGGAAGAGTTATAGACCAGAATATCAGTATTTAAATAGATATATGAACAATTATATCATACAGAAACAAGCACAAACATTTGCTTGACCAGCCACAACATCAGCATAACAGTTACGGCAAAATTATTTACCTCCAACTCTCTTTGCAGAACACCCAATCCCTGTTCCCTGCAATCTCCCTCCTGCATAATCTGTTTTTCTTTTTCTCCTTGTAGCTGGAAATCAGCTCACAGACAATTTGCGGGCTATATATATATTTTATAATTCCAGTCTTGCTGGAGAACTCCGGTCTGACGCAAGCGGGTTCTCGCGTTATTTCCTTATCACTTCTCGCGTGTGTTTTGTTGTGAAATGTAGTTTGCGGACCAGACGGAGTTGTCGGCGATTCTTCCTATTGTGAAGTCATGCAGTGTGTAACCTCCTGTCGCCGATCCATCGTGCAGTGTGAACACAGCAGCGACTGACTGCTGCCTCAGATAGTCGTGCAGTGTGAAAACCACGGTGTATTACCACCGGGGAGGTATATTAAAATTGGTCATGGCTCTTCCAAACTCTTCCCCCTGTTTTTGAAGCTGAAAAAAGTGCATCCATCCATCATAAAACTACTACACACGGCTCCGGGGTGTTAATAAAGGTCTTCTGAAGCGAAACGATGATTTAGTGTAAGAAAAATATTGATTTTTAAAAATGTAGAAACTGTAATTTCCGGTGTCCCTGGTGTCTGTAGCAGTCTGTTCAATCTACAGTAATAAGTGTCAAATTGAAATGGCCACTGTCCAAATCTGACCTGTGGCTCCAGTCCTTCCTCTGCCTTGTGTATGTGCTGACAGAATGCTCTTTTAGCAGCTCAAGTCAAACACGACTGTAACTGCAGTCTTGAATCTTAAATTTTCCCCCCTTATTTCTTCTAAATAGTTTTGCTTAGCAAATTTTCAGTCTGCTGAGACAGTATCAGGCAAGCAGAAGTATGTAACTAATGGTGCTGCAATGACTGAGGTAGCTTTTTAAAAAAGGTTGCTAAGCGTAGGGAGTTTTTCCACCTTGGATTTTTAACTATTGTGCATATGCCCAATAGGTCTGAACAGCATTCTTCAAATTGTATAAAATGAATAGTTCTCAAAATTCAGACTAAGAAACTAAATTCAGAGTTCACTAAAATGCTTTCCTTCAGCTTTGGTTATTTTAAAGAGGAATTAAGTGTGATATGTTTAAAGAGTAGCTCTTTCTGTGGGCAGCAGTGAAATGGTCACGTTTTGATTGTTTTAGTTTGGAGACAAAATACCAGTTTGTTGTACACTTGCAATATTTGGCAAATATTTTGTTGGCACATAATTCTGACCATGTTGTCATGTATGATAGACTATGATGTAGCCAGAATAATAGAGAGAGAGAAAACGAGTAAAGCAGAGAGAGATAAAGGAACATATGCTGTACAAAACATGGTCAACTCATTTGGCCTTCATTGCCCCCTTCTGGTTTCCAGGGTTATTACAGATACCCTCTCATATTTTTTCAATGCCCAAAGGGACAAGATTTCCCAATCAGCTCCTTCAAGCAAAGGCTGACCTTATTTCTGTTCAGGCAACCTCATCGTTCATTAGTGCTACTTGGTGGCTGCTATAATGAATAAAGTGGCCCAGTGTCCTGTCAGGCGCTAAACCATCAAACCAGACAAAATGTTTTGTTAGGAGCTATTTCACATCTGACGGCTCAATACCTGTGCTGCATATACACTCAAGATGAGAAGCAAGCTTATTTTACAGCTTATTTTTCAAGCTTTGAAGCTTATTTTACAGATTCATTTTCGCACTAAATATCTATAATTAACTATATTATCACTAGTTGAATATTTATTTAAGGATGCAGTGTGAAGTACACTTGTTTTTCAAGGTGATCAGTCACATGACATTTTAAGGCGGGAATGATTGCAACGGCTTTCTTTAGTTCTTTGGAACAAAAAGATCCCAACATTTTCTGGTTACGAATCTACTAAGCCAGCAGGGGCCGGATTCATGAAACATTCTTAAGAAGAAATTTCTTCTTAAATGCCATTTCCTTCTTATTTTTTAACTTAAGAAAAAAATTGCAAAAAGATTGTTTCTTAAGATTGTTCTTAAGACGAAACTTAAGAAGAATTCAAATTCTTGAAAAGAATCTTCTTAAAAATCAACATAAATAACTTCTTAAATTTAGGACAGCCCCAGACTTGTCTTAAACCCCAAACAGTAAGAATTATTTAATGAACGTATTGGGTTATTTCAAATTAATTGTTAAATTTAAGCATTATAACAACACTAGTTGGACTGTTAATAGTGATGTGCACAAGTTCTCTGAAGTGACAGCGATGACGATATGTAACATGTCATGATTTGTAACTATTTGCTGAATTCAAAATTCAGTAACGACTCTACAAAATGAGTCAGATAGGGTGCTCGTTTTTAATTTTAGCCTATAAATACGACATAATCATTGGCAGTATTCAGCACATATGAATGCACCCATACTTGTAGCAGTGCAGACACACACTGAAGCAGTCACCTGGAAGAGAGCGCAAAAACACAGCACCGAAATGAATGAAACCGATCGCTGCAGCTTGAGGCAGGCTCTTTAAAAGTAATTGTTCAAAAACACGGTGCATTTAAAAACGCGAAGCCGAGCACCAGTCAAGCTGGTCGCGACGAAAATAGTGTGCGTGCGCTTAGAACATATGAATTTGAGAGCTTATTAAGAATTTTTTAAGAATTGCACTTAAGAACATTCTTACGAACTTCTTTAAATTTATCGTAAGACATTTCTTAACTTATTTCTTAAGAAGATATTCATGAATCCGGCCCATCAAATGTCCCGTCAAATTTGTAATTAAAACGGTGAACAAAGCGAGTCGGCCATCTCTGTTGTCGCCCTAAGGCTATTTCATCTGAGTTTTCATGCCTTTAAATGTCAGTGCAAGAACACTCCTTTAAAAATGGAAAAAGTTAATTACCAGTGACATTTCAACATGTGTGTGCAACACATTCTGAATAGATGAGGCTAACTATATTCAAACTTTGTCACATCACTTCTTATTTATAATTTTATGCGTAAGTGGACATTTTGTAAAAGTTTTTGTTTGTTCCTAACATTACTGTAACCCGTCTGATGTCATATCTATAGTCACATTTATGCCTGGTGTCTGGGAACCAGGATGATTCACAAAAGGTTAGAAAGTCCTCATTCTTTTTACGTGTTATAGTTTTATGCATAAATGTCATTGTGGACTAGGTGGAAAGGGGTCATCTAACATTGAGTCGAATGTGAATCCTCCTTCATACAGTTACAATTCTTTCCAGCCAGTCTTAGTTCTTGGCTGAAAGTGGTACAGTCAAATACAACTTCAGCACTAAAGTTGGTTTGATGTTCAGTGCTTCAATACTGCAAGATCATATACTTTTGATACAGCAACCGTTCTATAATGCCACTAACTGGCCTTCTGTCTTGGCTTAATTCCACCTGAGCAATTAGCAAATCTTTTTCTGTATAACTTATAGCTTTGATACTTGTAATGTGTTTCTTTGCAGTCCTCATTCATTGGACCAATAATGGCGTGTCTGTAATAACTAGGATCGGAAACCTTTGTCAGTTTAGTTGTTGATCCAGAGGACTGACATCCAATTACTGAAAAAAATATGTTTGCAATAGATATGGCAGAATACAATTGACATGTTATAAAAGGGAAGCCAAATGGAACCATTCAATGCTACCTCTGTTCCCTGTCATGCTGACATGACTTTTTCATATACCCCAGTATCTGATCCTGAAGGTTATTACAAGAATTTTTAAACACCTAACTGGTTGTGTATCGTTCAGCCTTGTTCAGTGTCAGACTCAGTCACGAATCTCTCCGGGGACACTTGAGATGAGATACAAACACAAGTGACAAGCCTGAGCTTAGCAACTGTAGCACAGTGCTTGATAAATGGATAAAACGAGCAAATCTGAAATCACTCGCACAAGACTCTCCAAGGAATATCACAGAGCTGTTAATTCTCGTAAAATTCTCCCACATCTTGATTGTTTGCAGGAGGGCAGCATTGTCTTACGAAGAAGGTGCAGAGGTCACAGGTCAAATCTTTCTAACAACAACAACAACATGAGTAATGCTTTGTACAGTAGGATTCATGCATGTTTTCAATCTCTTGATGGATTTTTGTTCTGAATTTCCTTTTTTCCCCACAATTAAACAACACAACAGCCTCAAATATCAAAAAGCGTGTTCGAGTTTAACATGGCACAGTGTGCTGTATCTGAGAGAGTTTGCACAAACACTCTTTCTGTAATATGCTGTTTTGGGGGTCTCTTCGAAGCCTACCCTTGTGTGTCCGTACTACCTCAAATTGATTTCCAGTGAATCCCACAGACGAATCGCTGGCCTGTTCCTGCTTCATCTTCCTAACCTTTTTCAGTCATATTATTGAGACAAGCTTTCACTATTGTGCACATTTCTACAATGCATGCAAGGCAGTGCTGTACTGAAATCCTGCTGCTGTAAAGTTTTCTGCAGTTAACTCAGTTCCAACTGCTTAACATAAAGACTATTCGAACTTTGTTGGTAATATGTGATTTGATCTTTTCTTTCTTACATGTATTTCCACATGTATGAGCCTAGAAACCACTTTGAACAATTAAGCAACTTCACAGAAACACCCTGCCAAACATCTACCAATTGTCACTGTAGTGGTCAAATCTACAAGGGATAAAAAATGTTATTGTAGCACATCTGACAAGGTCATAGGTCCAATTCTCAGGAGCACACATGCTTGCAAAAGTTTCTGCCAAATGCATACATTTAAAATTTAAAAATCTAGTTTAAAAATTCAGTCAAAAGACAGCAGGGCATTAGATAATCACCTAAAACAGAAAATCTGTTCATATTTTAGTGTGTCTGCATATCTCCTCTCGCCATAATTATTTCTAACCAGGTTATAACATGTTTTTGTCCAGCTAGGTGTGAATGTGCTGGAGACAGAAGCAGAATTTTAAAGAAGCACATTTGAGAAGCTTTCCCTCATTAGAGGATGCACCGCATGGAGAAAAGAGGCCTGTAGCAGCGCCACTGGTGTTCCTCTTGTTTATTTTTTTACCCGGTACTCTGACAGAGAGCTTGGCATGCCCTGTTTGTATGTGGAAGAAAGATTAGGTCCCTTTCTTGCCTTTTCCTCAGCGCCTGTGGTTACTTTCAGAATGTAGTGGAGAATTTAGAGCACAAACTGCATCTCCTCTTGAATATAAATTGCTATTCTCTGAATTTTTAAAGGAGGGAGAAAGAGATAAATAAATCAAATTTTATTTGGGTTCCCTCTGCTCAACTCAATTTTCACTTTTCCCCCCTGGCCCAACTTTGGCACAGAGGAAATTCAGATAGAGCTCCTCTAGGTACATTGGGATAGTTCACCCTAAAATAAAAATTCTGTCATTATTTACACATCCTTCCTCATTTTGTTTCAAATATTTAGTTTAAAATCTTTGTTCCAAATCTTAAAAATTTATATATAAAAAAAAAATAAAAACTGTTGTCCATACAGTGGTGTTTTTGGGCCCCATTGACTTTCATTATGCAGACAGAAACAGGTGAAACAAGATTCTTCTTATTATTTTATGTATGTATGTATTTATTTATTTATAATTTGGGGTGGTGAACTCTCACTCTGTCAATAAGTGTTTATTTACGGAAATTTAGGAGAAAAATATGCAAACATAGTTTGCTAGCTAAATGAACTCTGCAGACTTAATGTAAGTTTTAGTTTTTCCTCCGTGTGACACTACTGAAAATTCAGTGGAGGAAGACCGCAAGTGAGAGAGAAAAATGAGAGCGTATGCAGAACCTCTTTAACAATTATAGTGTTTTAAAACTAACAAAGAAACCATGTCAACAAGGCCCCATTAATTTTACATCTCTACATTCATATCTGCACCTATAATCTCCATTACTGCTGTCTGGCTGCTCGTGTGTCTTTTAATGCATAATAGCACTCTTTCCCTGGAGAGAGTCAATGGCTTTCAATACACCTGTTTCTATATAAATTCTCTGACGTGCTTATTAACTAAAGGGTTTCACCAATATGTTAAGATTTATGGGCACTATGTGAAAATTTGAAGTATTTTCTATGAGTGATTTAGAGGCTGATTATCTGACCACAGAACAAAAAGAAAGAAGTGCCAGAAAAGTGTTTAAGTCCTGAAGAAGTCATTATAATTTGTGTTTGTGTGCTCACTCATGTTAAACTAAAAATGTTATACCTTCATACCTACATTTGCAACATTTACTGTTCAACGTTTTGAGCAGTGATTCAAACAGATCATAGAAATGGTTATTCATATTGAAATGGACATTTTAAACTCTCAGCTTAAATGCCATTTTATGCTATAGGAAGTTATTTGATAAAAACCCAGCCCCAGATGATACTTATTAAATGCCATAAATCTGGTATTTGTTTCATGAAAAAAAAAAAAAAGAATTGTTCAGCTATTCAGTGAGCAAAGGTGTGGGAGTGTCTAATAAATATCATAAATGCATGTTTGAGTGGGTGGGTGCATATGTATTATTCAGTAACTGCACAGGCATACATTATACTGTAACTGAGCCTAGCATACTCCTGTTATGATTGGCTGTTTTCGTTCCTCTGAGAATGTTGATGTCTGGCTCTGATAAAAGCCCAGTCAGTTTTTTTTCTTCTTCATAAGGTTGCTTGCTAGGTGAAGTCCGATTAGTAGTCCTTAAGCACAGCTCCACGAGAAGTGTTAAAAGCAGTTTATGCCAGAGTGAGCAGTATTTTTCTTTTCCATAACTGTCAAGGATGGACTTTGAATTGATCCGGTGATGACCCCCCCCCCACACAACACCACCACACCATCGCACACCACACAACCAGATAACACACACATCCCGTAGACAGGATTTATATTTCAGCTAAAAAAAGTATATATACCCTCGGTATGTGTACTTCCGACTCTTCTCTTATTCTCACATTACCCAACCTTTGCTTAGGTGAAGTCAAGAGATCAATTAAACTTCCATCATCTTCATAAACCTCAGTCATTCCAGGGACTTAAGTAACATCACTGACCAATGGTGCCCATAAATCTTAACGATAGTAAGCCATCATCTGCTCTCATAACAGAGAATGAACCACTCCTCAACAAGGGAAGATAACTGAAGGATAAATAGTTTTAATTTTCCTCTCCACATCTTCACTGAAGGCTAAAACATGAAATTCTTCAGGCAGATGGATTATTAGGATGATCCAGAATGGTTCACCTTTGGGTAATCTTATGGTTAGTGAGTTTATTTATTTTATATTGCCATTTATATATTGTATTACTGCTAGTATATATGCTGAATGTATTACATTACATATTGCTGGAATTAAAATTCATCAGTTCATCCTGTAACATTTGCTAAGCATCCACTCCTCCCGCCCCGCCCCTGCCCCCCCCACCCCAACATTATCCTTATTTTTACTTATTTATTCTTTTACAAATTGTGAAGCATTATACGTTGGTTACCCTTGAAGACAAGTGCCGATGAAAGAAACTGTGAATGTAGTTGACTAACCTTATTCTATAGCATGACCGTATGTGGGTAAGTGTTAAGTAAGCACGTTAGCATCACTTATTTTTATCAAATGCATCAGAGGAACGGAAGTCTAAGATGTTGAGGGGGATGGTTATGATTCAAAGGCTGTGTCAGGCATTTTTATCTTGCAATTTTGTAACGTTCTGTTCGACCCTCCGGCTCCTCCAAGTGCGAAACCCTGTCCCTGCCTGCCCCCGATGCTTCTTTTGTCTTCCACTGTCGTGACGCAGACCAACTGCTACCCCCCACCTGGCACAATCTGCGTCTTCACAATATACACCATTCCCTTCAACATGCATTTAGCATTCCTTACATGTTCCCTCGGCCGTTACAGAGTTTGTCCTCTGTCCAGCCGTGTGCTCCATTTTGGCGAGAAACACAGAATCCCCAAAGTCTCCAGGAAGCCACCGTAATGCTTAACATTTACAAATAATCCCACGCTTCGGCAGAAATGCTGTTGTGTGAACAGCATCCCTAATAGAGCTACATAAATATTCTCCAGCAGCAAAATGCTGGTATTGATAAATAATGGATCCTGTAGGCACGAATCTGTCAGGGTTTCCACTTTTATGGCACGGGGTTGGGGATGGACAGGTGTGTGTGTGTATGTAATTGTAATAAATTTGGACTGAAAACCACACAGATCTGAACCCAGCAGAAAAGCAATATATGCACATGGTTGTGCTGAAAAAATGAAGAGCCCTTGAATATTTTTCTCTGTAATATAGTGTGTATTATAATTCAGTGATGACAGACTAATTTTCAATTACATAACTTGGTCAGGCTGAGTTATCCTTTCTTATTGTTGCTGTAAACTGTAATGGCTCTTGTTGTGCTTCTCCTAATAGGCTCATGAAGTAAACTAACATATTTCCTTCAGTGCTCTGCAGCTTGTATAAATCATTATTATTATCCTTGGCCGAAAGCCCTAAGAAGCCACTCGTTTGAGTGGTAAATTCATCTGCATAAAGTCTCATCAGCCCTCAATTTTTCGACCAATGCTTACTCTATGGATCCTTCATTGTTATCTGTAATAGTCCATAATGGGGACAATGCACAGGTTTGAAGAAACCGTTTTATCATTCATGACAGGACTTTAACTTCTTCCAACATCTCTACTGGAAATACCAAGCTTTCTGGGATTTAGGTCTATATTCTAAGCCAAGTACTGAAATCGGTTGACATAGGGGAGTTTGCACTCGCTTGCTTTGGGAAGAAGGAAGAGATGATTAAAATATTTGAGAAAAAAATATGTGGAGCGTTTCTGTTTTAAAATTAGTTGTTAAGCCGAAATATATTTTTCAGGCTTCTAAAGGTGTAATTTCCTCAGTGCTAGTATCACCCACCAAATGCAATTACAAAAGAAATGACTTTTCAAGCTGGTTTTTCTTTCACTTCTGTTATTGATCAGACAAACAGATAATCAGGGTAGTCTAAATGTTTTACTTTTATTAAAACTCTGCAAACTCAGACTTGGAATTTCCTCACATGTAGTTGAAGGTTGATGGACACATTGATCTTAAATCAAATATCAACCAGAAGACTATATATCAAATGTTTAGATCAGTCGAATACCATGGCAGTCCAGCTTTGCTCTTGCTAAAGGCCCATACAACATCTTACAAGAGAACTTATGGAGCCATATATATGAGAGCACTTCAGCATTTGTCTTACGCTTACATATTGACTCTGCAATCTTTTGAGGTCGAAGGCTTATTTGATAGTGCAAACTGAAGGGGGTGCCAATCAATAACGCAATTTTCAGTAAGAAGTGTAAAGCAAGAAGTCTGTGGCACAGCTTCCTGCAGCAGAAAGCGTTCAGAAATGTGCATGAATCTACAACAGGACAAAGACAGAGTTCCAGCATTAAAGGGCAGCCTGTCAGATTTACACATCCCTATCCACACTCCTAATTACTCGTACTCCTCACGGCCCTCAGCGCTTATTAATAACAGTTTTAAAACGATTAATTGGAGACCCCCAAATACACTTGAACATTCTGGACACATTCGTGTGAGAGATTCATAAAAAAAAAAAAGGGGGTGGAAGAGTGACTTAACACTTTTATGATTTCAGTTAGAAGCAGCTGAGTGAAAATTAATGGCTAAAAAAGGAGGAGAAAAATGAAGTGCTGAAAACCGCAGTCCCAGGCTTCTCCCTGCTATGTGCACACACACACACACACACACACACCTTTGTAAAGGGCTCCCGTTGCCATGGCGATGTTCGGAACGGTTAAAGATTCTGTTTCTCTAAAGCTCTTCCCAAGAGTCTGGCTGATTCCGTCAAACTTGTAGTCCAAGTGTCGACCAATTCAATGTGTTCGGTTGTTTCTTGCTTGGCTTTCTTCTAAAGGTGCAATGTTAGATGCTCATCGGTTCAGAGGCATGCAAATGCATTGCAGGCACCTCTGATGTCCAATAAATTGGTTGTTCTTTTAGTTAGTTCTTTTTTGCAGTGGGAAATTGTAAATTGAATTTGTATGTTTGGAGTCGATTGTTTATCAAGATGTGCCTGCAAGGCTATTAGGGATAAGAATGTTTTGTATATTCTGTTTGTACAGTAAACTTAAAGTGAACTACTTTGACAGACTGGCTTGATGCAATCATGTTCTTGTCTCAAACACTGCACTGGTAAAAAGGTTACGCTTATTGTCATTTTCTGAGTGACTCATACCTGTACATTTCTTTAGGGACTCTTTCTCAGTCTCGTTCTCTTTGCTCCCTGGTGTTAGAATCCTGGCCTGTGGTTCTCTGTTTAGCACGGTGACATTTAATAGATGTCTCTCATCAGAATGTTAAAGGAGCCCTGCAGCCTCACCATGCCTGACCGATCTGGAGTGTGCGTTTGTGTGTAAGATTGAGAAAGTGGATAGGGTTGAGATGTGGCAGCCCTTCATTTAGCCTGACACATTTTCTTGATTTCCAAAAAGTCCTAAATGAGTCTAAATGAGGATACGTATAAAGACTGACAAGTGCTTGTAAGGACAGAGCAGTGCTCATTGATGTTGAAGATGATACAAAGTAATCACAAAGTTGTACTTGCAGGCATTTGTGGATACAGTAGTTTGTCAAGAGCAAACATGCCTGAGATATTTAAATTGGCAATCTAGCATAAAATCATATGACCTCGATAGCAGCAAAGATTAGGGATTTTTAGCCAATCTGATTACTTATTTCTTATCATCCTAATTAAGCCTTTATCAGGAGCTCTGTCATAACCGGTTTTATATAAGCTCTTTTAACAAATTAAAGTAATACCACTGCTGTCTAGATTTTGTTGACAAAAGTGTAGAAACGTTTTCAGAATAACAACACAAAACACAACTAGATTATACACAATTGATCAGTCCTATTTATGATCAGCTATCTACACTGATCAGTTGAATAGCACCCTTTTCAATGTTTGGAAAGCAACCCCAGCCACTTTATTTGTATTTATATGATACAAATATCATATGTATTCACTGTATGCATTTTAATTCATTGTGTAACTTCAGTGATCACAAGCAGCATTTGATGTAATGATCAGGAAGATGCTGAATCAAATTACTTTGGATGTTTAAATATGCTCTCGAAACCAAGAGAGAGCATGTTTGTTTGTGGACAGATTATGTAATTTAGTCAGTCAGTTATGTTGTTCAGCTCTCAAATCAGTAGAAACTGACTCTGGGAATCTGGGAGAATTACATATGTCGTCCTGGCCATGTACCAGCAACATTTCGCACAGCATTTGCTTGTATAGGTAGAAAAGCTCGTTCAGGGCATTGAGTTGTCCCACAAGATGAGGGGGAAAATCTATTAACCCAGCTTGGCTGCTGAGTCAGTCTTCCACTCTGTGCTGGGACTTACAAAAAAGAAAACCTGATGATTCAGCCGTAGTCTTCCTTTACGAAGTTGCTTATTCCATGGCACATTTATTTATTCTGTGATAAATCCACTGTGTGCAGTGTTTATGGTCGTTTGTCAGATTTGACTTACCATGCATATGAATATTGATTGTGTTGGGTCTACGACCAATCTAATATTTGGATTTTGATTGACAAATCTACCGTTTAAGACTGAGCTAATGTTTAGCATATTGTTTAGGGTCCAGTAACTCTGTAGTTAAAACTAACAGTTCTGCAACTCGCATCTGACAATAAATAGGAGACTAATAGATTATGTGTATGACAAACAGCAACAGTATCAGACCACACTGGTCAAATATGATTTCATGTGAATGTTGTATGTGATCATTAGAGTTTTTTGAAACAAGAAGTATGTGGACTTTTCTCTAAAGCCATTCATCCCTAAAAAGGCTGAGTTTTAGATATTGATTCAATCTGTCATTTATTCATTCTGGCAGAGAAGACAGCGACTGTAGCAATTTTCATTCTTGATTCTCAAGCCTCTGGATGCCACCTGAGAGCTTGAGAGTTTGTAGCAACAGGAATTGAACTTTACACCTTCTTTATACAAAGTACTTTTGGAATAGATTTGGCTGCTCTGCACATTGCATCTTACAGCAGATATTGATATACTGTGTGTATTTTTGTCAACTTTTTTAAAATTATGCAAAGTCCCTGAACTAACAAATGGCTCTATTTAACTTATATTACACTAAAATATTGATTTTTTTTTTAATGCATTGAAAGTTCCTCAAATGCTTAAAAAACAACTAAGGGGACTGAACTGCAAGATGCTAATGAGATACAACTTGAAGGTACTGCTGTTATGACTATTCGAATATGCTTTAAGTCCAACCCATTTTAATTGTTCTCAATTTACATGATTACTCTGAACCCACTGCTTATGTATTTCAGACTGTGAACCACAATTTGAACTAAATATGTAGGGGAATAATTGGGCATATTCTTAATGCTTGCTTGCCATAATGTTATCATAATAATATCCCTTCTGCTTCAGTGGTTCTTTTTAGAAAAGGTCTTCTTGTTTTTGTCTCTTGGTTGCAGTATGAAATCTTTTTTTTTTATTATTATTATTAAAAGGAGATTTAGGGGAGAGTGAATTTTGTTTAAAAGAGTAGTTCACCCAGAAATAAAAATTCTTTCATCTACCCATATTCATACTGATTCAAACTTGTTTTTTTTCTTCTTCTTCTTCTTTCTAACAGAAAGAATGGATTACTGGAAAAGCAAATCTCCAAAGGGACCAAAAATGAGTCCATACAACTCCAAATTCCAAATTTTCTAAAGTCACACAATACCTTTTTTGTGATAATTAGATTAAGTTTTAAGTTTAAATCCTGCCTTTTTACAAAGTTTGAGCAACTTGGTCAGTAGATGACATAATTTGGGTGAACTTGCCTTCAAAATGATTACCTTCTACAACTATTAGCAATGAAATGTTCTTTTCCCCACAGAACTACAAGAGCTCTTGAAATAATAGTTCTGAGATGTGCAGACATGGCTAATCACTTCCACAGAGCTAGCAGAGAGACCAGAGTCTTTGTAAGGTTTTTTTTTTTTTTTTTTTTTTACATAACCCCACCTACAGCTCAATATTTTCATAGCCATACGTTTAGGAACTTTGGTTGTTAAGTTTATACCATTACTCATGTAAAACTGTATGGAAGAACTCAAGGAGAAATCAAGGAACAGAGACAAACTCCATAAATAATGTTTATTAACAAATTCATACTTCTTACAACTAATTAGGCACTTCAAACCACGCATTTGCATGTTTATTTATTAATATGGAAATAGGCCAGCCGCATCACTCACTAAGCAAATGTCATGTCTTGTCTTCATCTCTTTCATTAGTGACTTTCTTCCAATTGAATGGCTAGACAACTTGTGCATGCGCAAGTTCTTCTGCAGGCTTGAGAAATTTAATTGAAATATGGGTGGAAGCTTTCAGACCAGAGGTTGAAAATCTTGCTCCATTGCTCCATTTTAGTCACGTTGCACATTCCCTAATATTGGACAATAACACTGGACGTAATAACATTGTGACAAAATGAAAATGAAAGTGTTTGATTTAATTTCACTGAGTCCATGATACTTCCACCAAAAGGCAATTACACAAAATCGATATGCAAACATCACTGTGCAATTTAAATGCGTGTCTGTGCTTCCTGGGGTTGTGCTGCTGTTGTTTGTGAATTGGATTTTAAATATAAATTCTCGATCACAGCTCAGGCACTGCAAGACCCTGAATTTGACAAGCCACCTTTAACAGATTTTGTAAATCTGATTCAGAAAGGGCAAGGTTGCCATTTGCAAGGGCTTCATGTAGCTGTGCTTCCCAGACCTGTCCTAGAGGTACCCACCACTGCACATTTTAAATGTCTACCTTACTGAACACATCCAATTCAGATTTTGCCGTCTCTACTGCAGAGATTATGAGTTGAATCAGGTGTGTTTTATGTGTAGCGGTAGGCAGTGTAGAGGGTAACGCATTACAAGTAACATGAGTTACGTAATCAGATTACTTTTTTCAGGTAACTAGTAATGCATTACTTTTTAATTTTACAAGAACATATCTGAGATACTTTTTCAAATAAGTAACGCCAGTTACTTTTTTCCCATTTATTGATTGAAAGATCTCCTGTCCGCATGTTGAGAGAAATCGGGAGTAAGATACTTTAGTTCTAGAATAAATGTTGAACACCATGCCATTTAATAATTCATCTCACTCACTCACAAAAACAAAAAATGTTATTAACCAATTTGCTGCTGACCTTCGGTGATCCAATTCAATCATACTAATAAGCAAAAAATTACCACGATACTAACCATTTCTTCTTTTTTTATTGCTGAAGAGTTGGGGAACTGTCTTCTTCTGTGTATACTTTCACAGACGCCAATTTACATTGCTTCATCCTGAGTTTTTTTGGTGTGTAAGAGCTTTTACATTTGCCAAAAATAACTTTTTATATTAAAAGCAAACAAGCAAACCCTGCCCAGATTTAAAAAGTAACGCAAAAGTAACGTAACGCATTACTTTCAATAAAAAGTAACTAAGTAACGTAATTAGTTACTTTTTTAGGAAGTAACGCAATTTTGTAATGCATTACTTTTAAAGTAACTTCCCCCAACACTGCTTAAGGGGCCTTCCAGGACAGGTGTTTGGTAAAAACTTTGTAATTGAAAGGGCTAGTTCACCCAAAAATGAAAATTCTGTCATTATTACTCACCCTCATGTCGTTCCAAACCCAGACCTTCGTTCATCTTCTGAACGCAAATTAGGATATTTTTGATGAAATCAGAGAGCTCTCTGACTCTGCATAGATTGCAATACAACTGAAATGTTCCCAAGTCAAGAGAAGTAGCAAGGAGATCTGTAAAATAATGCATGTGACATCAGGGGTTCAACCGTAATTATACGAAGCTACGAAAATACTTTTGTGCGCAAAAGAAAAGAAAAAAAAACTACTTTATTCAACATTCGTCTCCCTCTCCGCATCCCCTGTAAACAAAGTATGCTGTTCTGTGTCAGCTGCGTCACATGGATACGCGGTTTCCGTTCAGATCAACTCACAACAATGTAGGAAACAGATCCGATGTGACGCTGCTGACACAGAACAGCATACGCTGTTTACAGGGTGATGCGGAGGAGACGAATTGTTGAATAAAGTCTTTTTTTTTTTTTTTGCACACAAAAAGTATTCTCGTAGCTTCGATAATTGCGTATGAACCCTGATGTCCCATTTATTATTTTACCGATCTCCTTGCTACGTTTCTGGATTTGGAAACATTTCAGTTGCGTTGCTGTCTATGGATGGTCAGAGAGCTCTTGGATTCCATCAAAAATATCTTAATTTGTGTTACAAAGATGAACGAAGGTCTTACGGGTTTGAAATGACATGAGGGTGAGTAAATAAAGATGTTTTATTTTTGGGTGAACTAACCCTTAAAAATGATTTTAAACCAGCCCACTAAGAGTACTTGATTAAGATGCACAGTAGACCATGAC
Organism: Sinocyclocheilus anophthalmus; assembly: GCA_018155175.1. NCBI lineage: Eukaryota > Metazoa > Chordata > Actinopteri > Cypriniformes > Cyprinidae > Sinocyclocheilus > Sinocyclocheilus anophthalmus. The sequence continues at coordinate 19,885 of JADLZN010005080.1, forward strand.
TTTAAATACACATTTGGCTTAAAGGCACAACTAAAGGTAATTATTTTGTCCCCTTAAGTACACTAGTTACATTCAGTGGGATTTTTGAAATATGTTACAAAAGCATTCATTCATGTTTGTGTATATACATACTTTCTGGGCTGAGAAAGTAGAACAGCTTCTAACTAGCAGGACATTAGATATTTCACACTTGGTGTGCTGTCATGATTTTGCATTGCAGAAGAGTGAAGGGCAGGGAGTCTGGTGAGAGTGTCCATGCCTCAGTTAACATGCGGCTGTGGTGGGAGGTGGGAGGGACCGGGGGCTTCAGGAGGCTTGGGATTTGGGGGCCAGTTTGACTGACAGCACTGAGGTTGATGTTTGTCCACTGGTAAAAGCGGAGCGTCTCTCAGGAGTAGGCTGTAACTCAGCGTGTAAACACTCTCAGTGCCTCTGTGTGAGCTGTCTGCTCGTAATGGAAACTCTGTCTCGGAGCTGACCAGCTATTTTTCAGAGAGTTGGGATTTCATTACGGTGGCAAGCCATGACTGTTAGTGTTTATTGTGGTTAATTGAATGGAATGAGCTTTGACGCAACTTTTTTTTTATGCATGGGATTTATTATTATTGGTGCTTGCTAAGACAAGTTTCACTAGTATTATTGCCCATACTTAAGGTTCGAGATTTGTACAAGTTTAAGTATGAAACGTTGATGGTCATCCCACAATTTGTGCTACAGACTGTGAGCGTGCTTGCATGTGAAAACATACTTCAGAGTTGTGTTAAAAGAAAGGAACCAAGCCTTATCTAGAGAACAGAATATCATAGGCTACATTCACACTGCAGGAAAATGTGGCACAGTTTTTTTTTTGGCTCATATGTGACACTTACTTCGGTGGCCTCCGTGGTTACCGCCATATGACAGCATGCTTCATGCCATCTTGTTATTGTTCTTTTGCGCATGCGGGTCAATTCAGGACTGTCATTTGTTCACTTTGGAATTAGATTTTGGCCACATTTAAAGGGGTCATAGGATGCCCATTTTCCACAACTTGATATGATTCTTTGGGGTCTTAATGAAAAGTCTGTAACATAGTTTGGTTAAAATTTCTCAATGGTAGTGTAAAAAAACACCTTTTTTACCCTGTCAAAAACAGCTCTTTTCAGATCAAGCCGTTTTTGTAGCATTTTCCTTTAAATGTTAATGAGCTCTGCTGACCCCACCCCTTTCTTCCGAGCTGCTCTCAGAGAGACTGTTTACTTTAGCCGCATTCATCGTGAAACTTGCTAATTAGCACATTATTAGGAAAGGTGATTTGCAAAGATTCATTACAAAAAATGATACTCACTTCTTCTGATGAGGCTGGATCACGTACGATTCGCGCGAACATAGACGCATTTATCCCTTCAGGAACAAATGTAATCCACTGCCAGTTCAGCGGCTCAGATGTCGGGAGTAAATGACGACTGCTATGTTCATTATTACATCCAACAACAAAACACCTCAATCGCTTAGGAGTCATTCTTGTCTACATCTGCTCCGGCGGCGAAACAATGGCAGACTGATGACAGTCACTCAGGGCGGGTCTAAGGTAAGACACCAGTTCAGTCTGTGCTGAAACACTACTGTCAATCAAACTAACGTGGGAGGGGCCTGTATGTGTGATGTCCACATACAGCATCTGAGATCGCTTTCCGATTTGAGAAAGGGGAAAACGTTTAACCAGATTTAAAAAAAAAACACTGGGTGGATTTTTTTTATCATTATAGGGTGGTTGTGTACACACACTGCCAACACACATTTCAGTTCAAACAACTTGTAAAAGTGCATGTAGCATCCTATGACCCCTTTAAAAACGATGATGTGAACAGCCATACAAAAAATTGGATTAAGCAATAAATTGGAATAGACCACTAATGCTTGCATGGTGAACGTAGCCATAGAAACTTGGGATGTGCTTTTTTGACTTGAGGTCACTAAGCATCCGGGACGCTCTAGCAAACACATAGCAGCAACACACTAAAATGCTCTAGAATTCCTTTGCAATCACAAGGCATAACCCTCCAAAATCATGCTGCGGCGACTTCTGTTATTTTTATTTTTTTTTCAAGAAATATTATTATTGTTTATTTAATTTTGCACTGTAACCTACTTTTTGAAATGCATATATTTAAACTTCCTTTCCTTTTACTTCACCTTTCCCTTCTCCACCTCCACTCATCCAATGCTATATCTCTAAGAGAAAGCAAATTGTGTGTGTAGGAGCATGTCACTGTCCTTCACATTTAACCAACATGTCTTTTCATACATTTATATTTGACTGGAACAGCGGTTGCCATGGAAATGACAACGACCCTGAGGCTTTTTAGTCAGTCTTTTGTTTTGCTGCTGCTTGTGTTTGCGGGATGTTGGCGGGACTGGGCCTGCAAGATAAGACGCAGTATCAATAGCAGGAGTCGTGCCTGCACTGTGATGCACCATTGGGAGAGCTCAACACAGTTATCATGAGAGCGCCGTAGAACAAAATCCCTATACTCTCTGTGACACACCAAGACAAGGACTTGGCCATAATAACAAAGAATGAAGAACAAGTGACACGTTTATTGGATGTAGGTGCCATTCCTGGTTCAGCTTCAACAAATTCAATGAATTTCTATTATCAGGAGAAAAAAAGACAATTAATTAATTTGAGTTCTGAATATGTTCTGTCTGTAATTATGCAAAATTGACTCTGGTCTCATAGCTCATTAGGTTCTTTTGCGGAGGGGGATTTACTGTATTGCTTATTGCGGTCAATGTCCATTATTGGGATTTTTTACATCTGATGGCCTCCTGTAATTAAAATGAAATATTTGCATAAACCTAAAACGTATTGTTTATTGTCTTCCCTTTAATGAAGACTCCACTCATTTTCATTTGTATTTCCTCTTTATTCTACAAATTAATTAATTAGGTTCCAGTAGCAGTAAACCTCTCCAAATCTATTTTAATCAAGAAAAGGCTAATTCCCTGGAGTGGTCAGATGATATTAATGGACTCAAATTTTTTCTTGTTTTGTGAAACGCAGAAACTCATGCCTGGCACTGTGCAGCTGTGGGTCTCTGCACATTGTTTTGGAGCACAAAAGAAAATCAATGAATGCTGTTTCCTCTGTACCAGCTGATGGTTTGGTGTGGTGCCTGTGGCAATATGGAGCTCTAACAGGCAGCCATATTGGTGGAGTCAATGACATACTGCTACCTTTTGTGTCTGGTTCAACATCTAGCACTTCATCTCAAAGCTGTGCCTGGGCTCAGAACTGCAACATATCACTGTCTATTTTACTAGCCCCATGGGATGGGACAAAAACTAGCCACTTTCCCTTCACTGAAGTCATTTGAATGCTTATACTTCTGTTCTGTGTTCCACGCTATTGGTTTTCTAGTATGATTCCCATGCCTCATATTACTGCTGCACATTCATAAATTGCAGTCATATACTTTCTTCAGGCTCCTGGAACTAGAATATTCTTTTTTTAATCTTTGTTCTATAATGGCCTCCCGTTATATATAGCGTTTAGAGTTATGGAATTCTGGCACATATCTCATTTACCATGTGATAATAGCGGAAATTGTTGGCAAGCAATAAGCTCCCTCTCCTTCTAAAAGGTTGGCTGCCAATCTAAAGGCTGTTTCTAAAGGTATGCTACTTTAATAAAAGTAGATTCTAAAATTAAATTGCATGTATGTTTTATCAATAAGGCAAGCCCAGAATGCTTTGCAACAAAATTATCCAAGATTATACAAGCTGAAATTTTTTTGTTATGTGTATTTTATGTAGTATTGATCAAATCTGTATTGTTTTGCTTAAATAGTTTCTTTATAAATGTGTTAGTCAAATTCTATTAGAATCAGTTGAGTCTCTTATGCATGATTTTTAAGTGCTGCCTATGTAGAGCATTTCAAATCAGTCATTAATGAAATTCCAGGACAGTTCGATGCTGCCTTAGAAGAACCTATGTAGGCAGTAGACAGCGAGTCAAGTCGTGAGGTTTGGAACAGCTATTAAGTATGTCAGAGTTATAGCTGCAAGCTTTGGACATTTGATATGGACCAAATCCTCTTCCAGCATGGAAGGTGGAATTTGGCTTCTCTGCATTTAGGCTGACACACAGTTAAACAATGATGCTGTAAACAACCTTTTCATTACATTATGACTCCATTGCTCTCTTAGGTGGGTGGCATACACTATTTTCATGTCCTCTGAGTAAATGAATGCATTGATTGAATTCAATATGGAAAATGAGATCCTTTTAACCCTTCGATTGGTGTGCGAACGTCTATGGTCCCAAAGATCTAATATTGCGTTTGTGTGAAATGTAGATGTTCAAAGGTTTTTTTTTTTTTTTTTTCTCAGAGTGTTATGCAGTGCATCAGGTTAAGGGAATTATCAGACATAGTTTTAGATTTATAAAATACATTTTCTGTATTGATTTTTTTGTTTGCAGCAAGAGATGTATTGAAAAGCAAAAATAAGCCAGACCTGTTTCACCCATAATGACCATTAGGATTAACAACTTGCTTTGGCAAGCACCACTAAAACATTTTTTTAGATGTTAAGGATTTTCACTGAATCTGAAAATCGAACAGAACATCAATCATATGCCATGTCTTAATTTAACAAGGTGGTTATTGAGACCAAATAATGCATAAGGCTCAGAAGTCTGAGCAGGAATTAGAAATGGTTTAAAGAATAAAAAATGAGAATTAACTTTTTTTCGGTAGAGGGTTATTAATAATAATTTATTATTATTATTATTGTGCATTTTTATCATTCATTTTGTTGTGGAAAAATATTTGTGATAATATGGAAAACTTGAACATCAAATACTGTTTCTGCTCTAGATGAATCAATATGAAAAACATTTTGTTTTTGAGCCCTGGCTCTGAATGTCGTCTGCCTCTTTTCTGTCATCTCTCAAATTTCCTGTATTTGTGAAACACATTTCTGAATCCCATCCTATAATTTTGTGAAATCGTTGATTTTCCCATTGTTTCACAGAATCATTTTACTATAGAAGTCCAAGTAGTTCCTCAATCTGCTACTTAAATCAATCCAATGTGTGTCTCCCTACTTTTATTCAACTTGATGTGTAAGACTGGCTCAATAGATCTAACTCAATAGTCCAAATGTCACTCACTGGAATCAATTGCCTATTTCAAAAAGTCTTACCACACACAGGCTGTTTTTTGTTTTTTTTCTTTAACAGTATGGATTTATGGTGGTTCTTTAAATCTAAGATACACAAGAGATAACAATAGGAAAGTTATTCTCCTGGGATTTGTAATCTAAATACCAGCTGTGAGGTGGAGGCAGAAGTGGGACTCTTTGACACCTCTATCCTACTCGGTGCTTTTAAGCTTCAAGTTTTGCTCATGGTTAAACGTAAATGAAACCCAATGCAGAGCTCCCTGAAACCTTTCAGAAGCACACTGCTCAGACTCAAAAAAACGAAATCTGTCTGAATGATGCTACAAAAGAGCAATGGCTTCCTTCCCGACAGGAAATGACTCATGAAGTGTCTTAGTCTTCTTTAATTGGCATTGACAGAAGAGAAAATATGACAGGAGAAGCAGGGTCTCATGAGAAGCCACCCTCACTAGCAGGCATGCCACCCTCAGGCTGTCAATCCCACAATCCTCAGGAGGCATCTCATGGGCGGCAGTTGAACGGTGTTCCCCTACTGAGCTGCACCTGCCTGCCTTTCTGCCAGAAGAGCTTACCAATGCACACATGTGCAGAGCATACAAATTCATACTCAGCTGCACATCTTTGGGAATTACTGGCTTCAACTTTGTCCTGTATTTCAATAATCCCTACCCCCTCCATGTGTGCTATTTAATAGAGTGGACTTGTTAGGAAGTTGGGAAGCCCATTCCTGAGCTCAGAGCAGTTGTAGTAAATGACTGACAAGCAGGAAATCAATATCTTGGTCAGGGATGTCAAATCAAATGGTAATTTCTCCATTCCCAATTCCTTTTGATTTTTGTAAGCTACTAGATTTGTACTGGCAACCACAGGGAGGAAAAAAACTCATGTTTGTTTCACAATATCCAGGTCTGAACTGTGATGTTGAGAAGTTGCATATTTTCCAAGATCATATTTGATCTGATCGTGCCTGGAGCTACAGTACCTTATCTTGAAAAATACTGTAACTACATTCCAGCTGAAGCAGAACTTCTCTCAGATGTTTGCTGAGAGATTATTACAATGTTAAATGTGAGAAATCTTTATATATATATATATATAGCAGACATATCCAATCTAGATACTCTTATCTAAGCAGAATTTCTGGTATGTTATTAAGCAGGTACACTCTTAAAAAAAGGTGCTTCAAAAGGTTCTTCAAGCGATGCCATAGAAAAACCATTTTTGGTTCCACAAAGAACCATTCAGTCAAAGGTTCTTTAAAGAACCATCTCTTTCTTACCTTTTTATAATCTGAAGAACCTTCTTTCGCCACAAAGAACCATTTGTGAAACAGAAAGGTTCTTCAGATGTTAAAGGGTCTTTATGGAACCATTTAGACAAAAAGGTTCTTCTATGGCATCGCGAAGCACCTTTATTTTTAAGAGTGTATGTCCCCTTAAAGCCATGTCTCAAAATGCACATCAGCTTTTCTTGTTCCAGTCTACAGGCTGTTCATGTACAGCTTGATGAGTATTTTGTTTCCCCCTTCTTCAAACTGTGAGCTCTAATCTGATTTAACTATCCTTACTCAGTTTCTTAGAGTGAACAGGGTTTCATTAGTCTGCAGTAAAAGTATAAAATAAATCTTATCAGATCATAGTGTGGTAATTACAAGTATGTCTTGCTTACTTAAGGATGGTACAGAGAGAGAATTAAATACAAATTATTTTGTTTCAAGCACAACTGTGTTATCAGGCAAGAATTAATTACCCTATGTTAGAACAGGTAGCTGGTGTCGAATAATTTTGCAGACGTAAATTTCAATTCCCTTCTCCAGAGTCATAATCTTCAGTATTTATCCAATAATGGACAAAAACTCCATTATATAACTGATTTAGTCCTGAACCAAGGGGCACAGAAAGATTGGGGTGTTTCTTAATAAGCTGTTATCTCGTACCGTACATGCCCTAAAACATAGGCTTTTGTTTCCGTTGATCAGTTACATTTTGCTGCAGAGATTCTGAATGAACTCTAATATGAGAGATTCTCACAAGACAAAAAGAACAACACACTTTAGTGTATACCTGCCGGTGATTCAGCTTAACCAATCTGCAAAAAAGAGAGACTTGTCAGGGGCCATGAATCATATTTAACTGGGCCTCATGCTGGTGGTGGAAAAAAGGATGGCTATACTTTCTGCACATGAAAAAACTTTGGAACGATGGGCATCTGGATGTGGTGAAAGGTGACACATTTCGCCATTCTTATTCACAAGTCCTCTTTGGTGCTCATTTTTTTTCAGCCTTATTGGCCAAAGCGGCTGCCATCTCAATGCAGAGCAGGGGCCGGGGTTGATGAATGGTCAGTGGAATGCAACCAGACGTTCAGGATTACCGCAATCTGTTCCACTCTGCCGCGATAGCATCTTCATTAGGAAATCATCTTGTAATTCAATATTCATTATTTTTCAGAACCAGCTGTCTTCATTTGCCTTTGCATATTCCCCAATATTATTCAAATATTAGTTGTAATGAAAAATTGATATCTAAGGTTTTGAGAGAATTGTTTAACGAAAAGCATATTTTTGATCTCTGAGTCTGTTTTCTAATTTAGTTTGCTTCAATTGCACCCACTTCCCCCTTCCTGCACTGGTGTCTTTTCACATTTTTCACAAATGCACAGAACGACACTTGGCACATTGAAGCTACTTTCACTCCAATCAAAGAACCAACGTGTGAAAGCTTCCTGAGAATAGTATCATAGTAATGCAGTATTTACGCATTTCTGTGCCATATCATTAGTAGTCCATTAATTGCTCTTACTACTGCAGAAAAATTGCTTTGTCAGTTATTTATAAGGAAAATAAAGTATCTCCCAGTCTTAACCGAGAGAACTTTAATAACTTAAAGTACTTTAGTATGGTAGTATTTCCTGATGAGAAACTGTGGTGTGCATTGAACTTATGAAAAGTAATGGCCCTAACATCTGTAGCATTTGTTTTTCAAGTTTTAATGAATAAGAGGATTAGTGATTCACTAAATTTCAGTTTTATATTGAATTATAAATCAGCACTAGCAAATTCAGAATGCTTACATATTTCCAGCTCACTGGTTGAGCCGACTGTTTACATTTGTAAATGAAACACTTGAATTTTTCCTTTTTGTGGAGGTCATAAAAATGGCAATCTCTCAACACAAAAGGCGCGAGAAACCATAGCTTTCAGAAGGTAAAAGGATTGTATTGTGAAGGCAGGCAATTCATTTTCTTTTCAGGTCAAATCCTTGATTACTTCAAGATCTTTTGTAATCTTAATGGCGCTCTTGTGTTTTAAAGGTCCTCTGTACACCACCTTCAATGGGTATTAAAGTAGTTTCCACAAGAGAAATAACGCTCACCTAAGCATTGATGTCTGCTTAAAGCTTACCAGATTAAACTCCCTGAAAGGTTGTTTCATGTATCTACTAAATTGTTTTAACGTAAGATGAAACAAGTTAAGGTCATTCTTTATGCATTAAAAACACTGTCAGTAAGCAATTACATGCCTTTTTTCTCTGAACAGAGATAACGAGCTTGGTGTGGCCCTCATTTCTTTGAGCACTTGAAAGTGTGCTTGTAACAAAGAGACAGGGCTTATGGAACCCCTTGGATTTGTTGACAATTTGTCTTTGTGCTGTTTTCAGAAGCAGTAGAGGTGCTTCTGATGAAAATATGAGACGAGGAGTGGAGGTCAGTTTGTCCTTTTCTACTGATATCCATTACCGGTGGGTCTTGTACAAGAACTCTTTGTAAATGAGATGCAAAATAAATAGCATTTAATAAAACATACTATATGCCACTTCACACCTCAGCTGTGTATAGTGCATAACTGGCATACCCTTTTAAAGCAATTTTTTCCACTTGTCATAGCCAGACTTTAGACTATCAGAATAAAGTCAAGTATTCCAGCCAAGATCTACCGATTTAGTCAAATTAGTCAGTAAAACTAGAATTGCTGATTTTTGCTAGCTCTTGCCAATTTCGTCTCCAGTATGCATATGATGCTCAGTAAACAGACTGTGGGCCATCCACAAGTGTGGTGTATGAGGGTCTTTTGAAGTAGGCACATATGATCTGAAAGTATTAAAAAGCAGTAAGTTAATACATGCCAAATTTAAACACACCTGTGCCAAATGTTGGCCTTCTCTTATATGGTCATTCTCTGGCAAAAAAACATGCTGCTTTGAGTGGATGAAAAACGAGAACAAAATATTTTATTGCCCATAAAGTGTTGTTACACTCTAAAAAATGCTGGGTTGTTTTAACCCAATGTTGGGTCAAATATGGACTAACCCAACTGTTGGGTAAAATTTGGTTACATTTTTAAATGAGCTTTTTAACCCAACAGCTGGGTTAGTCCATATTTGACCCAACATTGGGTTGAAACAACCCAGCATTTTTTAGAGTGTACTTATAAAAACGGTGGAGATTGTCTCTATGAGCCTAATAGAGTGCTGACTCTCCTTAAACTGCCATTCTGATGGAGCCCGAGCTTGGGAGTAATTTAATGACAGCCGAGCTGCCAAAATAACAAATGATAGTGCCACAGTAGGCTAATGTGCCGGAAGCATGGTGGACCACTAAAGAACCTGGATTCCACACAAACCCTTCAAGAACAAAAATGTCTCTCAAGATTGTTCTGGCATAGTTCATCTTCATTCGTCAAGTAAAATGTTAACTCTTCCGCAATATGGAAATTGTCAGCACTAATTTATCTTTATTGAGACATTCAGAGTTCTGTTGAATCATTTGTTCTTTGCTGTTGAGGTTGCCGGAATGATTATAAGTTACCTCTGGAGTTGGCGGTTTTGTTCATGGTTGGCATTTCCAGTTTTGCTGCTGATGCAAATGGTCTGTTTTTCTTGGAAGCACTTGAGGGAACGTGCAGGTGGGTCTTTATCTGTGCCGTGTTTCGTATTGTGCAGTAATCAGGCTTGGCCAATGCTAATGATGACTGAAAAAAGAAAAACTTATTAATGCCTGAATAAGCTACACAAAAGCCCTCCACTTCATCTGAAAGTGTATTGTATACTGCAAATTAAAATTACTGGAAAAAACAACCCCATAAAAGCTCATTAGGACTTGCTAATGAATATTGCGCCAGTGGTGTACTGGGAAGATGAGGCCTATACAAAGAAATCAGACCAGTTTAGGTGCATGTGAATGTTTAGCTTTTTGTGAATCGCACAATGAACTTTTGTGTGTCTTTTTAAGAATTGTATTTATAATGGAAGTAAACATATGTCTGCTGTGTGTATAGTGCTTTATCACTCTGACAAATCAGTGATGGCAAAGACTGCCTAATGAGACCTTAACGAGTCAGGGTTATCTGCCTTCTGTATGACAGCAAAAAACATGATGATAAAGATATTTTAAAGAGCTGTTACTCAAACTCATGCTTGAATATACACATTTATGTAAAGATGGTTCTTGAGAAACAAGATGTAGCATAATGGGACGAATTCTCTGAACAAGATTTTAATGTGACCCTAAAAAATCAAGGACATAAACAAAAATTGTGTGGAGGACGTTTCGGCCCTTACAGGTTTGTGTGCTATTTGATTCTCAAGAAAAACAAACCACAAATTGCCTTTTTCCTGACTCGCATACACTCACACCCATCCCACCTGCATATGACCCTCTCCCTGAATGCAGTGCTGGTTATTTCAATATAAGAAACAATAATTTAAGAGCAGCTATTCATCTGCTCTTACAGCTTGGCAGTCTAAATGACTCCCTTCACTAACAGCTTCCATCAGAAAGTAAATCACAGCCACAGGTATCATTGTGACACATGAAGAAGTGTGATAAGCTGTCAAAAGCTGTCACTAACTGCACCATAATGAAATGCAGAAATGCCACAGCAGCAAGGAGATGGTTGAGATAAGAACGCTATAGGTTCTTAATATTAATTAATTTAAAGTTCATTTATACAGCAAGCTTTGAAGGTGCTTATTACAGGCAGTTTTCTAAGATACAAGCATTACTAGTCAAACGAAATGGGTGAAGCTCATGAAAATAAGTCACATTTCATCCTAAAATCAAAAGAGAATAAATTACATTTTGCATAAGCAAAATGGATCCAAATGTTTGGCTTTTGATGCATTTTGGAAATCCCTTTATTATAAAATGTGTTTTTTCTTTGAATTGTCATTACTGTACTACAACTTTTTTAAATGCATTACACTAAAATAATATGTATATATTTTTAAATATACTACTAAGTTCAAAAGTTAAAAAGCTAACCCGTAAGACAGCATTGCATGACTTCTTGGGATCAAAATTTCATAAAAATCCCATAAGTCCCATAAATGTATACTTTTAAAAAAGTGGAGATGGATTTGGTTCAGTTTGCTGTATGTGGAAGTTGAATCAGAATCACAGTGACAGCTTGGCCTGCACAGCTCTCCTCTTTATATTACATGAACGCACACCCTGCACTCGACACAAAGTTTCTCCCCCATTGAGACCACGCTAAGGTTAATAACAAATTTTTAAAAGCTGCCATAATGTTTCTCTTGGCCTTAAAACTCATAAACAGAATTAAAAGCATTGATTGAATGCCAAACGTGAGTGAGAAGTGCCAGTGTTTACTGTTGATCATGACGATTTATGCCCAGGGGTCTGGTCCATGTAACACATAATTAAGTTGTGAGTATACGTGCATGTTAATTCACCCCCGTTTCTATCAGCTCAAATGTTTAATAAAAGTGAAGAGTGTCGTTTTCGCTCTTAATGGCACCAAGTGGACTTGCAGTTTGTTTTAGTGACCTGACATAGCAGCATATGTCAGGTAATGTTTGGGGCTGGACAAACACAAATGGTAAAGTGTTCAAAACCTGCCATTATGTTTGCAGTTCTAAATAGTGTAGCAAGTGGTGTAGAAATTACACATTTCACCTGGCTGTTAGTATTGCAGAGAAATGTGCTTTTAGTTGCTAAGCACATATGCAATGGTGTACGTATTTTTTTTTCCGTGTAATATATGTCTGCATTATGTTATACATTAAAAAGATGTGCTGAAAGTGTTTTCCCCCCACTTTTGATATGTCCCTGCAAAGTAATTCAGCGAAGGTTGTGAAAAGTGTAATGAAAGATCCAGCACAGGCAACAAAACCAACACAGATTTCCATGTTCAGAAGATGCTATTACCACTCTGAATTGCACAGTTAAGATGGTGGGCTTAGATACAAGAACAGGGAATTAAATATTTCAGTGCTTTTGAAAAGGACTATGGAATGTGGTTTCAATCATCGTCAGAGGTAAATTAAGAATTTTCTGAAGATTTAAATGATAGTTCACCCAAAGGTGTAAATTCCAAACTTCTATGACTTACAGTACTTTCTTATATGGAACACAAACACACACAAAATATATTTTAAATGAAATTCAAATGTTTGGAAAGACTTTTTTTTTTAATTTCTGAAACAGCAACTTTAGTATTTATTTGTCACGCTGGTGTCTTTTGAAGAGTTTAATCGTTGCGACAACCATCAAGCAATTTGAATAAATCTATAGCAAGTTATTTGAAGCTGCTTAGCAGTCAAAAGGTCATCTTCTGTGTCTTGACTGCAAATATAGCTGTGATGTAGCATTCATTAAATACAGACTTAGTTTTAAGTTTCAGACTGAGGCTGTGAAATTACACAGCGAGAGCCAGTATTCCACCTTTCTTGGAAGCCAGCTACTGTAATTAGAGCGGAGTAATTACTTGAGCCTAAACCTCCTTTTTTTTCTTGCAGATTACATGACCTTCATGGTCACAATAAGTTAGCCCAAACAAACCCAGCTTCTGGCTCCCTGTGTAAAAGGAACACATGAACTGCGGACTGCAAAGAGTTTTCAAAGTCAAACCACCACCTGAATTTCGATGCACATTGGGCCCAGTCTGAAGTCATAATAAGCACTAGGCTAGCATGATAATTGCTACAGCTAATTAGCCTCTTGTGGCAACCAGCAGGATTTCCAAACAAGGGGAAAATCTATGTAAGTCTTGTTTTGTCTTCATAATTATAGAATAATCAACATGAATTATGTACCCCTCCAAGTCAAATGGGACTTATTGTGTTAACAATTCATAATATGCATTTATATGACCTTTCCATTTAACAGATTTTTAGTAATGCAATAACCTGCAAGCAATATTCTAAACAAGTTTTCTCATAAATGTGACTAATGAGGTTGCAACGTTGAGTTATATTCTTGCTTATAGATAAGTATTTATGAAGTAAATGTGATTTGTACTTGTTGCTGTGATTCTAGGGTGTGTTGTGGATGGTTGCTAGGGTTTTCTGGAGTTGCTAAGTGTCTGTTTACTGTCCCAAGTCAAAAGAATATCCATGCAGACCATCTTTCAGTGTAAATTAATTTATTTTTAACCAGTCCTATTGCCCGTCAAAAATTGCAAATCTCATCCTTTGTTAAAAAAAAAAAAATAAAAAAAAAAAATAAAAAATAGCATGCCTCAATAAGATACATAGTTTAGGGTGTTTTTCATGAACCAGCACAAACAGTGAGTTATGTTTAACACCTGTGGTTGGTTAAAAGAACACAGATTTTTAAGCCAATTCCTATATTAGATGATGAAGAAATAGGTTTCAATATAAAATACAAAAGATGCTATTAGGATCAAAGCCTTTGAGAAGTCAAAAGGACAAAGTGAATTTATTATATGCACTAAACCAGTTGTTCCATTGCTTTACACGCAATGGAACATTTTGTCTATTCAGACGTTTGGGGTTTGCTGTGACTTAAGACATGTGATTTTTGATTTAGACAATTGGGATGGTGTTTTGATGGGATATTTTGTGTGGTAGTGGTATTGAAAAAATAATCTAGTCAATGAATAAAGCATTCAAGAAGTTTGTTATAGAAAGACCTTGAGCCATGAACTCCATGCATGCTGCAGGCCATCTCCCTTGCGAGGTGCATCGGTGGTATCAGTCCTGTGGATTTCTCATTTGAGGTTATCATATTATTAAAGCTGACCTTGCGTTCTTGCTCCAGACCTCTCAGGAGACGCAAGGGTGATTGTTTCACTATCATCATAGGTCAGCGAGGTGACGTACAGCCAGCTCTCAGGATTGTTCTTGCAAGTTTTTTATCGTGTCTTCTCATCACTCTGATATGTGTGCTGCTTCAAACTCAATAAGAGAGTGTGGCGTGTAAGGTCTGCCTGCAATCTCTTTTCATTTTCAGCTGACAGAAAGCAACTCAAAACCCCCTGCCAGTGAACAGCCTTAAATGTGCAACCTGGCGATGAATTCACAGATCCCATCAAATTCCACTGTGGATGCAAAGCAATTGCTGATAAGGCTGAAGGTTTTATTTATTAACTCTTATATTTTTTTTCCTCACCTGTGATAGTCTGAAATGTTCATTGCCAATTACTCAGTAGACACATCTTTTTTATAAAGCTGCTATCGGATTGGAAGGAGTGGTTTAATTTCACTTCATAATTTGCCTTCACTCAGGTAGTTATTGTGTCTGAAACAGCACAAGTGATGAAGGCTCACCTCGTCTCTGATGGCGTTAAAGAGTTCTCAAGCGGCCCTTAGTGCAGAACGGATGTAAAGACAAGAAAGCTCATTCCTGGTGTTGATTTTGTCATATTATGTTTATAACAAACAATTATGTCTCAGTTGCAGAACATAATGGAGACGTCTCATCTTTTTGAGCATGTAGACTCCTGAGAGTTTCCAACAAGTTTTAACTTTACAAAGTTTTTTTAACTGTCCCTTCCGCAGGGTCTTAAAAAGTCTTAAAAAGTCTAAAATTTAAAAAGCAAAATTTTAGGCCTTAAAAAGTCTTAAATTCGCTGTTTTAGGTCTTAAATAATTTTAAACAGGTCTTAATTTTGTGATTCTGCATTTTCCTTTTTGTGTGTGTGTGTGTGTTTTTCATGTCGTGATATAGGTCTTAATTTTAATTGAATTTAATTCTTTAATTCTTAAAAAGGTCTTTAAAGACTTAAATTTGACTTGGTGAAACCGG
Organism: Sinocyclocheilus anophthalmus; assembly: GCA_018155175.1. NCBI lineage: Eukaryota > Metazoa > Chordata > Actinopteri > Cypriniformes > Cyprinidae > Sinocyclocheilus > Sinocyclocheilus anophthalmus. The sequence goes on from JADLZN010005080.1 coordinate 35,062, forward strand.
CAGAAACCCTGATAATTATATAGCTGAAAAAAATGGCTTCATATTGTAAAGGCTGACATGCTCACCATGCTCACCGTGTCAGTGCCACGCCATTACTTCAGATGTTGCCCTACATCCAGACTCGTCACTGAGAGAATGTGTATTGCAGGCATCTACACAGGGTTCCCATTATTAGAAAAAAATCATGAAGTAGCCTTAAGTATTTTGATATTTTTCAGCCAAGTTAACTCAAAAGCATCTGTTTTTGTAGCGTGCATGTGCGCTAGCTTTACCCTGTACTCTACCCAGGCCCTCTGCCAGATAAGTCATCTATGATTGGTAGATTGGGGATAGAAAGAAGGTACAATTATACTGTCAGTCTGAAACAGCAATTTTGGCATTTTTCACCAGTCATTCACATGCCTCTCACTATATTGGCAGATCATGGCTGAGTCTCCTGGGGTCTTCCGCAGCAATACTGATAACTCTCCAGACTAGAAGAAAACTAAGCAATCACATTCTGCTGGTTGGTAATTGGGCTTTCAAGCAGTCCTCAAGTATGAATAGAGGATTGTAATTTTGAAATCAGACCCCCTTGTTCTCTTCGACCCCCACACACAGACATTCACACATTTGGCATACCACTGTAGTTGTGCATCACTGAAGAACCTGGTGACAGAAGATTGTGAATGGTGGAGGTCTTGCTGGCTCTGAATCTGAAAGAAAATTAGTTTGACAATGCTCCTCAGTGCCGCTGATGCTGCGCTTGTTTGATGCATTCTTTCTTTGAGCAAGACATTCTTAGATTCCAGAAATCCACCCCTGCTTTGCAACCACAGAGATTCACAGGATGGTAACTGCAGGACAAGTTGCCCCAGAGTCTAAATTTTTTTTAATAGTTAAGAAAAATTCTAAATATAAATATAAATCTCTATGTAAACTCCTTCATGACATAGCACAAAGCAACAAATGATCAGCATCTTTTCTATTTTTCTAAGTTTTTGTCCTGACCTAATGAGCACATTTTCTTTGTTTATTCGTTTCTGTTTCTGTGCTGTAGCACTGGGTACCTCTGTACTAAAATCTCAATGGACCGAAGTACTGCTCCAAATGTAGACGTGTGATTCCTGGAATAATAAACCTCAAACATAGTCGATGACTGATTGTGAAAGTTGAGAAACGTTAGATATTGAATGACAGATCCCTCAAGCTATAGGAAAAATATATACGGTATGTGATTTTTATTTTATTTATTTTGATGTTTTATGTTTAATTATGTAATAGATTTTATTTTATTTTATGGTGACTGTGGTCTTCCTGGCACTGGAATGGGTCACCCAGATGCAGGGCTACAGATCAAATTCTCCAATGTTATGTTTTTCCCATGTTCTTAAACTCTAGACCACTAAGACCTCCACTCTGCTCTGGTTCCAGTCTGTGACTCTTTCATTGCCTATTTTTGGGAAGCTTTTGTCACTCTTGACAGAGATTATGCAGATGAGGCAGCCACACGCATCCTGGAATGGTTTATACGGGTCGGTGTAAACAAAGAGTGGAGACGGTTTATGTGCTGACAGGATGTGCCTCTCCATCGCCACTTTCCCTCAGGGCTGCCGATGAAGGGGCTGCATCTCCTCAATTCAGAGCTTGTTTCACAGCCAACACAGCGTTGTAAGCTTTTCTCCTCACCCACACACCTTTTTCAGCAGAAGAAGGGATGGTTTTTATAAGCGATTATATATGTACTCACTATGTAGTGCTTTTTAAAACCTCCACATGGCTACTGTAAAATCACTCAAAGGGTTGAATTGGCTGAAGGCCTCAGCTGGATTCATTTCAGGCTGGTTTTGTTTGAATATCGTTCACTTCCTTCTTCTGAGAATTCTGAGAGCAGGACAGATCACCATTGCACACAATTGCTGTGTTACTCTGTCTGTACCTCTGCCTCAAATCTTTATTACTTTCAAGAGGTTAAGCCCTCTTTTGTGTAAAAAGGATCCCAAAATATTTACCAGTGGATAAAGGCAATATCTCAAAAAATGAAAGAGTTCAAGATTCTGTATTGTTTTTTTTTTTTACATGCATGAGATTATTCACATGATGTTAGATTTGAATATATCCTATAACTGGTTCTGATTCAGGGCTTATTCAATTATCCTTAAAATCAAACATTGAAGTCGGGTCGAGGTTTGGCTGGTTAGCATGGTTCCATTAGCCTCTGCTGGTAGATGATAAAACTATACCATCTGGTTCTAAAAGGCATTTACCTTCATTGATGGCCATTCAGAAGTAGCTGGATAATCTGACAAAATGTCTTCCTTTTTTTTAACATATTATAGTTCATTTTTGCCAGCTCCTTTTTTGAAGGGTTCATAAAAGCGTGAATGTCTTCTGTCTTTAACAGCTTAGGATAGTTTCCTGCTAAAGGGCTTGTGACTCTGTGTTCTTGTGGAGCTGTCAACTTCTTTCTTTTAAAAAGGTGTTAAGACTTTTTATTTTTCCATCCTACCTATATTTGAGTTTATATTTAGTTGCATTTTATTATCTAAATTTAGCTTTTTCTTTTTCTTTCCACGACCCTAGAAGAATAGAGATGCTGTCTTAGACGGTTTCTTACAACAGGTGTGCATCTGTAATTTCCACAGTTCAGTTGAGTCAGTTTTATGAAACTCATTCATTCTTTGACTTCAAAGACTGGTGATTTTGAAGAGGATCAAACATGAAGGATATGTATGAAGAAGGGACTTGCTTTTCTAGGTCAAAGAACCTTTACGGCTCAGGTCTGCCCTGAGCTAGGAGTAGATTTGCGGTTAACCTGGTGCACAGACAAGACATTCACTGGTATCTATACAGAAGTCATTCGGCCCAGTGATTAGACTACAGCTAAGTGTAGCCTAAGGCATGCTTAGTGCAGTATTCATCATGACTAGAGGTTGTCTTTTAATACCCCTTCCTTGTAGATGTCTAAACTGACTAAAAATGACAACTCTCACTGGTATTGTTTTTCTGCTCAAACAATTGCTAACTCATTCTGACTGCTTAGAAGGAAACCAGATCTAAAGAGAAGACACAATTTCAATGCACAGTTACTATTTTGATGTGCAAAATCCTTCCACCATTGAAATATATTTGGATGTAAATTCTTCCACCTTGATTATCCATTATATGAATCTGATCGTGTTTAAACTTGCAACATCAATTTCATGAGTATAAAATAGAAAGTAAAAATCAGCCATATGTGTAAAAGGGGCTATTATTGCTTTTTCATTTTTTAAATCAAGTATAACATTATATAATTGAAATTATCTGAATAATTCTGCCTAAAATCTAGTATGTCTGCACCTTAAGACTGTTAGATTGATTATAGCAGAGATCTCAAACTCTAACCCATGTACAGTCCTTTTTATGGAGTGACTCATCTCTCCCTCCTACTTGCATAAATCCTTACATGTTTAGTGGACTAATGATACCTGAGATTGTATTCCTTGAGAATTGCCGTTTATTCAGATCAGGCAGGTAGCAGTCCCATTAAGAGACCAGAACCATCACAGCCTGGCAACTACCAGTCAGGACTAAAAATACATAGCGATCCTTTTACATATATGCAGTTTGTAATTAAAACACAAGTGCCCTTCCGCTTCTTTGTTTACGGTGTGCCAGTTATTATTAATCCACACTTCACATCAACATTTATTTCTGCTTTTCTGAAGAATGGTCTTTCTGCAAGCCTTTTTTTTACATTGGAAACTTGGTAGGAACGTACACATCAGTGATACTGTTGTGTAATTCATAATTATCCACTGTGTGTCACGGCAGAGAAGAGTCAGGATCCAAGTGCGAGTGCAAAAAAAGGTAAGGCTTATTTGTAATCACAAACAACGGAGACAATAAGGATAATCCTCGGGTCCAGGTCTGAATCAGAGCTCCACAGAGAAATCCCTTCAACCACTGCGTTAGACCAAACCGAGGAGAAGGCTGAAGATCCGTACCCGGACTGAGCGAGAACTGGAAACAGAGACTGACAAGGAGACAGGAACATGAGGATAACGAACCGACAAACACACATAGAACAGAGTGCCCTATATAGGACTCGTAACGAGTTGCAGCTGGCGCGCTCTGATTGAGCGCCAGCTGCAAACACTAATGAATGACGTACGCACATACAACCACATGACAAGACACAGAAAGACCGTCCGGACCCATGAACCGTGACACTGTGCTTCCATCTCTCAAAGGAAATATGTAGCAACTCTAGAAGACAGATGCATGCATACAGGATTGCAGCTGTAAAGTTTGTTCTGTTGAATCTTTGTCCCAAAGCATTTTGTTTTTCCACACTGTAGTCACACTTCAGGCTTGCATTTAGTCAGAAAGTCAAATGCTTAACTGGGAAAATAAATTAAGCTGAGCTGAGCACCAGATTGACTAGTTTGGGGAACCATCTAAGATCAGCATACAAGCTTAGGCTAGTTTAAAATTCAGCAAGGCACTCCAACTGATCCAATCAGTTCTCGATATTTTTTTCCTAGTTGAGTATCCTGGATTTGCAAGTCTACATTACAGAAGTAAAACAGTCTGCAAAGTCTCCCCTCTAATGCCAGGTTCACACTGCACTTTTCAACAATTCCAACAATTTTCAAAGTCGTTGGATTGCTTGCTCATACTGCATGACTGTTTGGGGTAGCATCTAGTTGCTAATGTGTGCACACAACACGACGGATCAGTGATAGAGGGTCATACGTTACACAACCTTTCAATAGGAAGAATCGCCGATAACTCTGCCTTGTCTAAAAACTATGTTTCACAACCAAACATACGCAAGAATTGATACGGTAAATAATGTCAGATGACGCGAGAGAGGATTTATTCCTGTCAAAAATGGTAGCCCGCAAAAAGCTTGCAATCCAAGTTGCCTGTACCCTGATTTGCAGTTAAAAAAAGAAATAAACAAAGAAGAATATGAAGGAGAGAATGGTTGCTTGCTGATGTTCTGTTGCAGGTCTATTATGACTCCACCCCCTGAACGTTCCCATGCTCTGTATGGTGCTCTTTCATTGGCTGTAGGTCATCGCCAATTACTGTCGTTTCCAGTTTCATACTGCAGGACTCTGAGTCGCCGACAGGTCCAGATCTTTAGCATGCCAAATATCTCATGACACATAGGCGCTTCTCTCAGATAAAACACTACGCGATTGTAACGCACGTGAACGAGCACCGGTTTGCCTCCAATTTCCAATTTTTGTCAGTGATTTCCACAAAACAGTAAGCGAGTGAAAATCAAGGCTAAAATGGTGCAGTGTGAACCAGGCATAAAATTCCCTTCTAACATTGCTCCTGTGCAGATGGAGTCTCAAGTGAAGTCTGTCTGCATTTGCATTGATGTTCAGTATGAAACTGAAGCTGTCAAAAATGTTTTGTTTACTAGAAAATCTTTACATCTTGTAAAGAGTGGTACACTGCACTGGTTGGTGTGCCTAATGGAAATAGATTTTGTTCAGAAAGAATAAAAATTACAATATTGGTTTCAAATGCCGTTTCATGTAGACTTGTAACAGACACTGTAGTCTTTCAGTTATTCAAACAGATTATTCAGTTGCTGTTCAGACTTCAGTCACAGTGGATGGACAGGGTTTTGAACACAGAGCTGCGGTCAGTGAGTCATCTTTAACCAGAGAGTTGAGTGCTGGTGAAGCAGTCGGGCCAGCCTTTGATGAGCAGATAAAAAGAAGTGCTGGAACTCTGGCTTTTACTCTCCCTCTTTCCAGCCTTTGAATCAGGAAGGGACTTTTCAGATGATGCCTGTTTGTTTCTCATTTTTTGACAAACAAATCCAGCCCTCTGCAAGCCCGCTCTTCTGTTTGATGAGGAAATGAAAGCCCAAGAGGGTACATTATTCCTTCCAATATTTCTGCCACTATTGGCTTTGTTTGTCTGTTTTATCTTTGTGTGGCTTTATAATTCAACCAAACCCTCGTACTCTGTTCAGCAGGAGAATTTGCCAGCGTGACTCTTTTCATAACCTCCCCACGTTGCCTCCAGCATGTCATCTCTCACCTCGAGAGAGCAGAACCCTCTCTCATGCTGTGCCTTGGAGCCTCTCATACGATTGCCTTATAGAAGTAATCGGCCACCAGATGATTCAAGAGTCCAGGATCTTTCCCAGCCCACCCTGCACATTAGACAATGTTAATATACTGTATCTGGAGACTGATTCCAGTGTGCCTTCCAGTCACATAACACTGCAGTCTTATTAAATAAGAGCAATTACATTCATGTAAAAAGGCCCAAGGGCTAAACCATTGGGTGGAGGCAAAACTGTTGATTTGATGTGTTGTAATGTGTGCTAAGTTAAGCATCACTTTTACTGTTGCTTATACGGTGAGTTTAAACCCGGAGTATAACACTGTAGCACATTCGAGAAAGATAAATGCCCCCTTTTAAAGAGTTTCAAGAGTATTCAGTATTTTTAAAGGCTCCTCCATAAACCTAGGTGTTCAGTTGCACATTATATATTCCCAGTGAAATTTGTAATGATGTTTTTTTTCTTTTTCTGAAGCCCACAATGCAGACTCTGGTTTCTTAAGAGCTTTGCTTTCTTCATTTCCCTACAGACATCCCTTTACCGTCATGTACCGTCAGTCTTGGTGCCATTGTCAGTAGCCCATTTTATTGCATAGACAGGTTTTGGCGTACCTCCAGGATGGCGCTCTTCCACTCCCGGGAGTCTCCCAGGAGTCCATCTGATCACAGTAAGCAAATTTGAATCCATCACCCCCAGGAGTAAACTTGTCCATTACATTCTGGTGAATTTCCCATAGAAAAGTCTTGTATATTTTATTCAGTAATTACATTGGAGCAGATAAAGGTAGGACTCTTTAATCTTTCATTTCTAGGTGACTTTTTAACAGACGTTTAATGGCTAAGGGAAAATACATTAAACTGGACTTTGCTTTATTCTGCTTTGTTGTCTGTTTCTTGTCTTTCTTTTGTATCTGGTTCTCAATGTCTCTCAATACAATGTGCTACAATTGAGAAGGCAAAGTAATCTACCTTAATTTCTCAATGTTTCACACACATTGACAAATGTTGTCCTCTATTGCATGAACACAACATCAGGTAACATTGACAATGCCGCATTAATGGAAATATAAGCCATATGATGGAAATTAGCAGCTCGGACATTCATCAATGCCTTTTGTATTTCAGTGCTGGGTGAGTAAATTATAACAAACGTTTTATTTTGGGTGACCTTTTAACAAATGAGGCTGAGTCACGTTTATATCACATTCATGTCAATTGAATTTCTCTCTGCAATAACCATCACAGGTGATGTCTTATTTTCCCATGAGGCACAGTATTTTCTACAGTGCAATCATCATGACACTTTGCTACAGTGAGATATGTCTCCGCTAAGAAAATCCTCTGCTGACAACACTTGTGCGTTATAAATGGAAATGACAACCATCATTTTACATCAAGGTAATGAACCACCTTCAAATGCTAATAACAACTCAATTGACCATCCCTGGGTTTGACAGCCAGTATACATTAGTAACTATAAAGCACATGTTGCTGCACAATCCAAACGTACTCAAGTGCGCTATTGGGCTTTTTTATATTTTGTGTTTTTTTAATTCACTGCAGCAGCTAGTTTAAATGAAGCCCATTTGATGTATACAGACACATAAAGTAATATCACTCTTTATTTATCAAAGTCAAATAAATCTTGTAGTCAAAGCCTCTGCATACGGTAGATAAAGAAACATGATTTTCACAAAAGGATAGAAAGGATCCTTTGACCCTCTTCTGAAGTATTAATGTCATTCAGGGCACCTCATACTCTCTTTAAAGGCCGAAGATGTTTATTCACCCAGATAGAGCAGGAATTTCAGTTTGATTGAGTATTCTTGTAAATTCCAACCCCTGAGTATCTTTACTTGCTTGAATATATTTAATCTCTGACATTAACTTCCTCTGATATCGGTCCTTTGAAACTAAGCTCTCTAAAACACTGTCGTTTATCTCTGGTTTTTCTTTCCCTGTCAGTAAATGCACACAAGTATATGCTCAGTTGCTTTAAGAATCTTTATTTTCCCCTTCGCTGTGGTCAACCATAGGAATTGTCCCTGCTTTTAAGGCTGCTATCCATAAAATACAGCTCGTCTGACAAATTTTGTTCATTCCCACATTGTGGTTGTTATATTCATTCAGAAATGTTTGTGTGGCACTCTGGGATGTCTTTGAGCTAGTGTGTGCTCTGTCTCACATACCGAAAAAAAAAAACTAGTGGAGAACACAGCCTCTCTCCCTTGTCATCTAAATAATGAGTTTCATTTAGTCTGACACCATACTGGGAAAGTTTCAGTAACGGCATCCAAAAATCGACTTAATTTGCCTGTCCCTTGCTCTCTCAGACAACACTAAATTAATTAGCGGCAGATTGATATTGCACTTCTCTCATAATGTGGTCGGTGGAGAAAAGGTGACAGGCTGCTTACACCTTGCCTGAGGACTAATAAGCGATCGGGGGGGGTCCAGGTTTTCCTTGCTGCAGTTTGCATTTGCAGGAAGATAGAACAGTTTTTAAATCCAAGAGCCATCTGCTTTGATGCAGACCGCCTGTTGTATTTGAACATTTAATTTTGTTGGAAGTGAAACAGAGATAATGACCCTCTCTCGTTGTCTTCGCTGAGGGAAGCTTCCGTAGCCAGTGTAATTGTGTGTTGTGTGTGTGTTGAGCACCAACATTTCTCCCCAGGATTAATTAGTTTGATTCACACTGTGTCAGCCATGCCAGCATCATTCCCTGGGGTAACTGGCAAACAAATAGCAAAAAAGAGAAACCAGATACCTTTTGTGTGTGCGCATGTTAGTTAGGCTTGGGTATTTGTGTGTGTTTCTGTGCTCAGCTTTGGCAAGAGTTTGTCAGATGCGGTACTCTGCATGGATTTACCCCCCTGAATTCTTTAATTAGCGTACGGTAAATACTTTGACGACAGCAGAATTCTTGGGAGTTGGAGAAGGGAGAAACTCAAGGCTGTGTTGTAAAAGAAAAAAAAAAGGGCCATCCAGTTTGACAGCTTGCCTGGCTCCTGAAAGGTAGCCAGCAATGCACCTCAACGATCTTGTCGCGAAGTGGCATTCGGCACATTTATGCGGCGGCGCGTATCATTTTGCAGCATGACATGAGGATTTAATGAGTCTTAAAGGTGGGGTAAGTGATTTCTGGTCGCCAATGTTGATATTTCAAATCACCAAAACAAACATGCCCCTACCCCAAAAGGGTTTCGCCCCTATTGTGATATCTCGCTGCCCCACACATACGTACGCAACCCAGGCAACGATTAGTTCTGTGAAACAAAGCAAAACCAATGTTACACCGTGTCTACACTGGGCGCGAGCGGCGTGCCATGACAAAATACTATAGAACTCATTATAATCAGTGATGCTGTCTACACCATAGATATATATATACATATCTATGGTCTACACTGGATGTGCCGCGGCACGGCACGACAAATCCCAGACAGAAAACTGCTGCTGCATTCTATTTATGACGTAAATGGGGGGGGGGGGGGGGGGGGGGGGGGGGTTGTTGACACAAATTTCAAATGATATTTCACGGTGCGGCTTGTCGGCTTCAGTTGTTAGCAGAGCTTTAGTCTGTTGGCGCCAGCAGTGCGACAACTGTTGCATCTGTTTACAGCTCCGCTATCTAGAATAAACACAGGGCAACCTCCGTCCTATCGCAAGGCGCTTACCACTCCTTGATTTTCTTCGACAGCACTGGAAAGCTGATCTGATATTTACACGGGTCCTACTTCTTGCCTTATCGTACGCCTTCTTTTGTTCCACAGAAGTTTTCCTCTTTTGTTTTTTTAATCGTCCCGGCCTATGCTTCTATCTTTCTGTCGCTATATCGTACGTCTGTGCACTACTGAGGCGCCTCTCTCGCTCCCATCATGAGTGACCGCGCCCTTACTGTCAGATTGCCTACAAGTTTATTTGTGGTACTTTGTATCTTTCTCGGCCGTGCTGACTCAGTTTTCTAAAGCGTTTTTGAAAAAATACATACCCCACCTTTAATCCGAAAGAACAAATCTGAGCTCAACCAGTATTAGTGCGCCTGGTTTGCATCATCTCCAGGAGAAATGTTCCAAGGCCGTTTACATGACATGGCCATCCTGACAGTATATGTTTTGGGATTCTTAATAAGCCTCACATCAGCTCTGGAAGTGGCTACCTGTTGGAGGCTGTAAGTAATTGATAATATGGAAACCCGATGAAAGCGCCACTGTCGCTGAGGCCCGGAGGCTGCACTGTGATATATGTGTCCGGGAAGACAATGTAATTGACTCCATAAAGCTAAGGCCCTCAGTTAATGGGGGTGATTGCTGAAGGAGGGAGGAGTAGGATTCATTCCTCCACTGAACAACCACTAGGGAGCCATCTTTAGTCCCTATGCAAAGTGTCATTTCCCAATAATATGATTATGGTCGAATCCATTCCAGTATTTTTTTTTTACTTTTTTATTTTTTTTATTCTTTATCCCCTTTTCTCTCTTATGTTAGATGCCGTTGCCGAAAAAGAGTGGAATTTATTTGAACAAGTATGAGCGGAGCTATGCCAAGTACTAGAACAAATGACATACGTCAAGCACCGGGGGTTTACTTTTCTGATCTGCCACTGTCCTTGTGGACGTTATGAAAAAAACATCACCGTCGCGGCTTCAGTAAACTGGGGACAAAGCGAGGCTAACAACAGCTGTATATGTTGGTATTGATAATGCACATACGGATACAGGCATGTAATCATTCATCGAATGACGTAAGACAAGAGTACACCGTCTGAATGAGGAAAAAAAAAAAAAAAAAAAAATACATTATTGTTCCTAGGATTTGGGGGGGGTGGGGGCCAGAATAGAACCTGACTGCAGGAGTCAGTGTTACTATCTCAAACATGAACATAGGTCAACAGTTTAAAAAAAAAAAAATAAAAAAAAAAAAAATTAATCTTAATAGCTGGCGCCTTTGGCAACCAATCACAGTAATGCTATTTGTCGGTGCTATAATCAGTTTTTGAAGGCAGGAAAGCATTCGTATGCTTCAAAATAATGAAAAATATGAGTTAGTGCATAGAGGTGTACAAGAATGATTTGTTCACTTAAAGGATTTGTTTAAAAAAACACAGAATCACTCATGACTGAAACACTGCTATTGTTAATGCATTTGTTAACTCTGCATCTCTGAACTTACGGTCCGGAAGAATATGAGCACTCTTATACTGCCAGGGGGAAAAAAAAAAAAAAATTCCACCTGCTAATGGTGTGTAGGAACCAGAGAATGCAAATTATCTACAACACTGAGCTTGACATTTTTGTGTTGACCATTCATCTTGCAAATGTCTATTACGAAATAATGGCTTTTAAGGCACCGTGACAGTTACTCTGAGAGCACGGCTGCCTGCAAAAGTTTGTGTTAGAGTTTACTTTTCTGATTTAATCATACCATCGCATCATTAATCTTCATCTGCTGGACACTTTGGCATACACATCAAGAGATAATGAGGAATAAGAAATTGTGGGAAGGGAGAGTTCGGGGTTCTAGTTTCGTTTTGTGCTGACTCAGTGGTCACCCAACGGACTCTAGCTGTGCCCAGCATGACTCAGAGAGTCTCTCAGTAATGAGAAACCGTTGGAAGCGTGGTAAACCTGCAATTCGTCATCTCACTTGGTTCCTACAAGTGCTGAGCTGAAAGTGCACTAGTGCTACATATTTAATGAAGTTGAAAGGCTATCGAGGTTTAATGTTGATGAGATGCCTTGACTGCATTGTTGCAAAAATTAAATTTTTCATGCACATTGTCATGTGGGTTCATAAGTCTGAGACAACATTGGAATATTTATCTTTTTCAGTCCTTATAAATAAAGTTTTATATGAAACAATTAAGAAATATTTTACATTCAGGACTAATCAAATAAGCAATTTTGTGTTCATTTTTCAATGATATGCGTCGTTATATTGATAATTATGATTTTTAATTTTTATTGAATTGTTATTTCCCTATATTTGAAATCGAAGTGCAGCTTGCAACAATTATATTGTCAGCACTCTAAAATGGTATAATACAGTGAGACACAACACAATGTACATTTTAAAGCTTCCTTTTTTTATGGTCATTATTTTACATCCAAATTCCCGATTTGGTGCTTCAGCATGTAGGCTATGCAGTGTGGGCCATTGTTTCACTACCCACAGGCTTGTCTTTTATTTGTCTCTACAGCTGTTTGTGAGTGGGGAGCTAAATAGGATTTTAAAGGGCTATTTTCCCATGTTTGTCACACACCATGTTAAACAAATCTCTCATCAAAGCCTCCTCTGCAATTAAGCCCTGGGAGCATAGAGCTCATTCACAGGCACTTACAGTTTACTTAACCACAAACATGATAGCCATTCTTCAAATCCATGTGTCCCTTATAATCTGAATGTTTTGACTATACATGTCATTTTAAAAGTTGTCAATGGTCATTTGAGGGGGGGGGGAAACATTTGACCCATGCTTTTCTTAAAATCAACTTCATTCTCAATTAATATGTGCATTTACCATAAAGGAATGTTCCAGGTTCAATAAAAAGTCAAGTTTTACTGACAGCATCTGTGACGGAATAATTAATATAATCACTTTAACATAAAATATGAGCTTCAGATTTCTGAATGTCATGCACCATTTCTAGTGAAACGTTGCATGACTCATTGTGGCTTGTTTTTTTCTGACTAAGAGACCAGTCAAAATTATTTTCTGCTGTAAAATACAGCATGCCACAAATGCTGTTTATAAAACCTGTATATGGCCAGAAAAAGTCTTGACCTAGATGGAGTGATAGTGGCTGACATAAGGCTGTCAGCGCTCTGATTAGACTTCGCCATAGGAAGGCCTTGAGAGTTTTGAAGGTGTTGCTGATTGCAATATCTTTCAGAAGTCCTTTGAGAAGTAAATTGCAGTAACCTTGGAGTTTAGTAATTACCCCAGACTGCTATCATTCTGGTAGTAAAAGAAAGGCCTTTCTAAACTCATGCACAGCGTCGTCTTTAATAGGCTATTCAGCCGGAGGCTAAGCAGAGGGTAATGACAAACGTCTGCTGTGACTTCTAGACATTTTAGTGCTGGACAACTGCTTCTCAGTGGGCTTTCAATGCTAAGTGATGATGGCTTTATGAGGCTTGCATCTTGCATTCCATCTGTCAGGAGTCACCCTCACCCTTGTGCTTGGGTGGAAGTCATCAACTTTGGAAAAAAAATCAACCGTTGGTACTTCATTATCCAACTTTGTTGCATGAAGTTTTTTAGCAGTTCCATAATGCACACTATTTTTGTAATGAACAACTTATTGGTAACAGCGTCTACACCAGCGAAGTTGGACATTGGTTTAAGTATGGATGGACTAGGACTAAAAACTGTCTGGGACCTACACCGACCTAATGCAAACAATCGTCTGCTATATTTTGTAGTATTTTACATTGCAATGGCAGCACAATTTGAATGAACAATAGTCCAATCTTACATTTAAATGTAGGTACCAGAGGCGCATTTGACTGTGGCTCTGCCATTAAGGCAATAATGGGTCGGCCTGACAAAGGTGGGACTTTTTGCTCTTTAAAAGTAAAGTGTTACATTTCTAGCATATGAATTGCAACTCCTGCCCTGAATCGAATCAAACTTTGCAGGTGTAACTTAAAATTGCATAGCTAGAGAGGAAAAAGCATTTCAACATTAAAATAATGGCACACTTTACCTTTGTGTGTTTACTTTGTATCTAAAGTTGGAAAAGTCCCGATGCTCCCTATAACCAGTCCAACTTTGGCTTTAAGTCTGAATGATAGTGGCATACTTGATTTTAGTCGTTACCAATGCTAACATATTGGCAGAGTTACTGACCAACCGAATTTCACTTTCAGACTGCAAATGCGTTTTTTCTCGTCTATCCAGGGCACCGCTTGTCACAAATGATTAAGACTACCTGTATTTCTATTGTTCTAGATTTTTTAAAGAAGTTAAATTACTGCCTTGTCAGCATGTCAGAGCAAAACCCTAGTTTATTTGACAAAGAACAGGTAATTGCTTTTTGCACTTACACCATTGGGCAAGCTAACGTTTGGAGAGTGCAAGCTAACGTTTCTATTCTTAGTGCCCTGGCAGTTATGTTGAGTTCTTTACTTTTCAAAACACTCACAGGTGCTTATCTGAACCCCAGATAAACCAGCAAACTCATGACAGAGACTCCCATTACCTAAACCTTGTGAGACAGAGCCGCCCTTTGCCTTGAGGGAGAGTAATGTTGAGCTCTGCTGTGGCGGTCGGTAATGAAAGCCAGTGGCTCACTGTTGTGAGAGTGTCTCTCAGGTTGGTGCAATGGATGTGGTTGTCTGTGGTGACACGAGCAAACATGTCAGCCCTGTCAGATAAACCGGGTGATGTGCTGCAAGCCGTTCTCCTTTTACAACATGCTACCGCCTTTTCCAGCCCGGCAACTGCTATTATACGCGTCATCTTGAAGGTAAGACATAGGGCAGCTCTGGGAAAACCATAAAATAAATAAAATAAATCATCTTAGCTGAATTTCTGTGTCTGAAACCATAATGTTCCACGTGTAGTCAAGCTGAGGAATTGCCCAGTTTTGTAATGAAACAAAGAGTCGGAGCATATAAAGAGACTTTCCCTGAGATGGTAATCTGCAGGCTTTTCGAAAACCCTCTCGTATGGGGAATCTGCAGTGGCTTCTGCTAATATGGTTATCTACAACGTTTTGGTGCACTGCAGTTAGGCCTAAATCAGCAACAGATAATGGCCACCGCTGTCTTAGTTTTATTATAATGGTTTATTCCCTCGCACTGTGCATACTTATTGGCAAATGGATTTAGGATTTTGGCTCAGTTGAAGATTTGATGTGATTTCAACTGTATTATTTCTAATGGTTATGTTGTACATTTTTATTTGTAATTACTGAAGTGGCTTCATACTGTTCATTTGTGAGAAACACATCTTTGGCTTAGTGGCTGTTTCCTTAAAATAAGATGAATTATCAGTTTAAAACAGCCTAATAAAATCGTTTGCATTCTGTTGTAATTTATTAGCTGATCATTTTGCAGAATCAATCTTTACCTTTATTTTTTGTTATTTGTCAGACAACATACAGCATATGCCATGTTTAAACTGTTTACATTTATATGTTGCGATGCATTTTTGTGCATAACTATAAATAGTCATTTTCCTATTCTCCAGCTGTACCTCTGCTATAAAGAGGACTTACCTCAAGAAAGAAAAAAAACAGGCCTCACTCAGTGAATGTGTAGTTGGGTGTTGTGCCATATACTGTCAAAGGAAAGGAAAAATATCATGAATTGAAAACTGTTGACCGGTGGGTATAAACAATGATAATGACTTATTTGACTCAATTTTGACCGGCTGTTTTTGTCATTTTAACCCTAAAGGCAACTGTTTATTTTGATGTGTTTCATAAAAGGTTTTTTGGTGGGGGACAGAAAGACAGCGTAATTTACCCAGCTTACCTGCAGCGATGCCGTCAGGAAGTAATGGCAGGATATGACATAACAGACAGCTCAGCCTTGAGCAGAGGTGAAAAAAGCTTTCTACCATCCCTGTTTTTTCCTTCCCAGCACTTTCTATTTGCTTTCTCTCACTTCCTCATTTCCTACCCACACAGCTTCGACTTTAAATGAGAATGCGTGCCATAAAGTGAAAGCCTGGAATAGAGATATGTCTTCATGCCATTATAGGAATGTGCTTTTCACCTGATCTGATCTGACTTCTTTACAGTGAGTATGTTAACATGGACATCAGTAATCTAATTATTTACCTTATTCTGAATAACACAATATTATGATTAAGGTGTTTACATGAGTTGTTTTTAGAATATTCCTTTCATGTTCCCGTTTTACATATTATAGTACATAGATCGATTAATGGCACACGTCATTACATCACCACGCGACGCCATCCGATGTTCTCTCCCTTTGCAAAGCGCGTGATTGGACAGGCAGCTCTGACCAATCATAACGCATTTTGTCTGACAAACAAATCAGACAGGAGAGTAGGTTAACTTCGGTCTACTTAAAATTGTGTGTATTGACGTCTTTCCATGGTTGAAATAAAATACGTTCTGATGTTCATTCATGTTTATTTCGTGCTTTAAGGAAATATTAAAAGACGATCGGTTCACGTGCCGCTTGAACTGAGGCAATACAGCGATCTGTCATGACACATTAAAGAGCCACAAAACGGTATTTATTGTTTGAATTTCTTCATAAATGACCAAATTCGAAAGCTTAGACTTTGTTTCATACCAGAAGTAACCTGCTCTGTCTTGTCTGTCGGCGTGTTGTCAGTTTCCTCTTTGCTCCGGAGATGTATTTTTTACTGCGTGAGAGTATAATGTGTAGTGTGAAAGCGGCATGGCTTGTCGGACATAGCAACAGTAACAAAGAAGGGTGGGTTTTTGCGAAGGATCAGTTTCACGTATCAACATACAGACAGTTCGTCTTCGGTACTATACAGTTTTGGGTGTTTCATTTTCAATTTTATGAAAGCTTCAAGTGCAGTTAATTATATGTCATGCTATACGTGCAAACGGACAATGACGGATAAAAATGTGCCTTCTTGCTTGAAGCCATGCTCTTTTGTTTGCCGTCAAGTGGTTGACCACTGCCGTGTGTGTATCCTGTCACAAAATGCAGCGAAAAGTCCTACACGACGGTAATAGTGTGATTAAGGTGTCACGATTCCATGTCTATACTGTACTTCAATAATGCGACTAAAATAGGAATACTCCACATGTCTTAATTCGATTTGTGTTTACTTCGATTATGACTTTAGCCGGATTAAGGTAATCAAAAATCTGTTTACATGGTAGATTCTTAATCAGAGTATTGTATTAATCATGTTATTATCGGATTATTGTTGTCCATGTAAACATACTCGATAACTCTTTCTCTACTAAAGATGTTAATATACAGTCTCCTTGAACTACTAAAAACGCCATGAACAGCAAGTATCAACTACACAGACCTGTATAACCTTTAAACCAGGAGTGTCAAACTCAATTCCTGGAGGGCCGGAGCCCTACAGAGTTTTGTTCCAACCCTGCTTCAAAACACATACCATGTAGTTTTCAATTGAGCCTGAAGGACTTGATTAGTTGGATTGTGTGTTTTTAATTAGGGTTGAATCTAAACTCTAAACAGGAATTGAGTTTGACACCGCTGTTTTAAACTGTTGTTGCACACCAACATTCAAACTTTATTTTTCTAGTTCTTTCTCCCCTCTTTTCATTTCCTCTTAGTTTCCTCTGAAGGTTTGCTGCTCTCTCTGCTCTCGTCTCCTCCTCCCCACCTGTCCTCTTCTCTCCCCTCTCATCTCATCTCACACTATCGCTTGCATGGTCCCCAAGGGGAAATACTTATTTGTGTTTAATTGCATACAGGATTATATATGACTTGTCTTTTTTTCCAGCAGGCACACGTGGCTTTTATCATTTACATAATGTATACTTAAGAAAATAAAAAGTTTGATATGCTGCTAAAGCTAGCTGTCCGTTCTTGTCCACCTCGTTTCAGCAATTTAACAGGAAGTTAATATAGCGCTGAATAGCCATGCACTTGGAAAAAAAATGTTGTTTTATGACCACGCTGTTAAAGTGGGCGAGCATATGGAACTTTAGTGTTATTGAATCACAACAGCATATGGCTGGAATCCATTAACTACAGTCCAGAAATTTCCCATCGTATAAAACAGCAACTCAGAGTGACTATTTAAATCCACGTTAACTGCACTACCTCTTCACTCCAGGGGTCGTTTCTATTCTGCTGTAACTTTCTGAATGCTGTAAATTCACAATAATCAATATGCTTGTGGGTTTTTTTGTGTAATTTAAGTATTTCTTTAAAAATGTCTAGCAGACTGCTACATTGGCAATATCATATATTCTGTGGTACTTTTTGTCAAATAGAAACAAAAATTTAATTATTTCAGACTACATATACGCCGTATTAAAGTTTACATTAATATGCAGCAATGCATCTGTGTCATTTTTCTATTCTGACAGGTGATGACATTTTTGTGGTCCCTCTTTCTTCAAGTGAATATTTTAACTATTAATTATAAATTGATTATTTACACAATAGTGCTACAATTAAGGATGGGAATAAAGAATTATAGATATGAATTGCTCTGTAAGGGCAATATATAAAACACATTGTGTCACACTTTAGTTTGAGGAACAATTCTATTAACTACAACTTGTGTTTCAGACTTCTAATTTGCTGCTTATTAATAGTTAGTAATGTAGTTAAGTTTAGGTATGGAGTCGGATTAAGGGGTCTAAAATATGCTCATGCAGAATAAGGTACTATTATGTGCTTTATACGTACTAATAAAAAGCCATTATGCTAGTAATATACATGCTAATAACCTGGTCAATAGTGAGAATTGGACCACAAACTAAACTGAAAAAAAACAGCAGTGAACACACACACACACACACACACACGACACACACACACAGAGGCACCATTTTTTGCTGCGTCGCCCGGGGAGCAGTTGGGGGTTCGGCACCTCAGTCGCGGTATTGAAGGTGGAGAGAGTGCTGTACATTCACTCCCCCCACCTATGATCCCTGCCGAGACTCGAACCCGTGACCTTTGGTTTACAAGTCTGACTCTCTAACCATTAGGACACGACTGTTACCCCACATTGAGACATCAAAATATCTTCTTTTTTTTCCACAGAAGAAAGTCTTAAAGTTTGGAACAACATGATGTGAGTAAATGATGACAGAATTGCATTTTTGGGGGGTGAACAGCACTGTTTACAACACTGGATTTTACTAGACAGAATGCAAAGTGATATTGAAGCTGTTGACAATATTCCCAAGGAAACATGTTTTGTTTGAAGCATTTCAGTTAGAGGAAATACAAAATTAAGAAACGCCTTTCTTCAATAAACTGTTGAAGTTTTTCATGTTAGATGTTCGTGCAGTGTCCCACGGGTGACACACTGGGTGAATTATAAATCATTTTACTTTGGTTTGGGACATATATGATGAAGAAAATTTAATGCATAATGACCCCATACTCTCTAGACATCACCCTGCATTAGATAGAAAAAATAAAAAACTCAGTGGAGAAGTGTGACAAATCACTCCGCACAGCATTGTGTCACCATAATGCAACTGACATCGTCTTATTTCCATGGCTCTGAAACGCTCTGTTTCTATCACTCCTTGCTGCTCTCTACCTGTGGATGAAGGATGACAGTTGGGAAGCTCTTGCTACCCTTAATAATGACAGATGGAACTCTGTCGACAAACACATGGCTTCATGAGCAAAGGAGAACAGAAGTTTGTTACGTGATTGAGTTTTGGATCAGAGGGAATCTCACAAAACCTGTCAGGAAGATACATGCACTTTATCTCACCAGAAATACAACTGAAAGAAAAAAGCATGTTTGCATCATTGTAGTACTTGTACTACCTTTCATTTATGTTGATTGAATTGAAAAACTGTATTAGAGCATTTTTTATAATATTACAGTAAAGTAAAACGGTATTAAGAATAATGGAAATTAGCAAAAAAAAAAAGAAGTCTTTAATAAAAATGCCTGGATGCATTACGGTAATGAGTCATTAAAATTCACTTTTAATTTTTTTTTACAGTGAATGTAACATTAAAAAATAATGTAACTTATGCAAATAAATAAAATAAAAAGAAAAGCCTAAAAGTATTCTTCATTTTCTCTATTCAAACTATTTTATTTGACAGCTAAATTAAAATGTCCCAGCCAGGAGTTGGTTTAAATAAAATACAGCCAGCATTTTTTTACAAAATGTGCTATGTTAAATAAATGATTTGAGAGTATTAGACGCCTCAACCAATAGGTTGCTCTTGCCCTTTCATATACTGAATGTATTAGTGAAATAATGTTTTCTTCTAGAACAGGACAAGACATGTTTCTTAAGTATACTCTCCTGTTAGGTCACAGAAACAAAGCGCTTTTAAACAATTGACAAAGACTGCATTCACACAGAGCCTTAAAAACACCTTAAAATAGAATAATTTTCTTCAGAGTCACGATGGTCTAATGAGTCTTGTCTCTTTCCTCAAGGAATCTGTCCATCTAGAGGTGCATTTGCTGCTTATGAAAGGAGGACGTTTCACTTGGATTCGATCTGGTTGAGCAGGTAGTTTCAAGACAGAATGAAGTACTTTTCCGCTTGCCATCACTCCAGGTTTACAGGGGAAAGCACTCATGCTGTCTGACTGCTGTTTCTGCTTTCAATTTAATAGATCTGTCTGCTGCACTTACCTGGTCCCTGCCCTCCAGGTGCATGCTGGGTAGGGGCACCATAGCTCTTCATGAGCCAAAAAGCAGCACTAATGGTTGACAAGAGAACTTCGTCGTCACCAACAGGGACACAAGGGACTTTTAATACCACCATCACCCCGTCTTTTATTCTTTCAGTCCCTTCCGTTCCCGCCTCATAGCGCGGCTTGTGTTTGCCTGCCCTTGTTGGACACAGATGTTCACAGAAAGCCTGTAAGTAACAGGCGAAGGGAGCTGTGGTGTTTTCACTGAAGGCCTGAAGGAAAGAAAAAGTCACAAATAGGACCCAGTCCATTTTGTCCTCGACAGCAATTAGGTTGAGTAGCACGGTAAACATGAAATCAAATTCCCCAATTTCTATTTTTAAAGGGGTCTTATGATGTTGCTAAAAAAGAACATTATGTTGTGTATTTGGTGTAATGCAATGTTTTTATGCGGTTTAAGGTTAAAAAACATATTATTTTCCACATACTTTACATTATTATTTCTCCTCTATGCCCGCCTTTCTGAAAAGCATCGATTTTCACAAAACTCATCGTTCTAAAAAGCGAGGTGTGCTCTAATTGGCCAGCTATCAAGTGCGTTGTGATTAGCCGAATACCTCAAGCGTGTGACTGAAATATTATGTTTGGATGGCGTGTGATGGTTTCTCCCCTCACCATATGTGTTTCCATGTTGTCCGGCTGGAGCGACGAGACAAAAACATGAAAACCCGTTATAAATGAGGCATTCGTTGCATCCTGTGGGGATATAATTACTGATTATAATTACTTATACTGTGTTTTTACGCTATCTGGTTTTTACACTTTGTCGTTGCGTATTTCGGCACGTAAACATAACCATGTCTGCATGTTGTGATCGTAGAAATGGCAAACAGCAAGCAGCTACTCTATAACTGCTAAAACTCGCGTTTGAATCATCAGTGGCAATTTTTAAAAATAAAAAAACTTACTTACAGTCTTTGAGTCAGAAGCGCCAGACTGTCCTTGCAAATTTGGAACTGCCCCACTTTATAGAAACATTATGTCCTCTTTTGAAAGACCAAACAAAATAGTTTCGCTTTCACACGAAACATAGCGTCTTCACGACATGGCGGCGGCGCAACAATACTACAGCGAGAATAAAAAGTTACACGCCTTCTTCTTTGCGTGAACATTTGGTAAGGCGTTATGCAAATCTTCCCACATGTGACGTAGACATGTGGGGGCGTGTTAAACGAGGCGTGGACAAGTCTTAACTTTTATAAAGAATATCTCTTGGATTTGAGACTTTAGTCTTGGCAACTTTACAGATCTTCTTTATGCACAAAGCGCTTGTAACACTCCAAAGAGAAAATAAAAATTTAAATTGCATCATATGACCCCTTTAATGCTTGTTTTTATAATATTTAATTGAGATTCTGTAACATAAGACTCATTTACTTTTTAGCTGACATTTTGATGAATCCGTCACCTGCTCCATAGTGGTATGTTATACTCACTTTGTTTGTTTTTTGTTTGCTTGTTTTTTTACGATCTAGTCAGTTGCTGATGTATGAAATCTTCCCGCCTTATTTTTTCTCATTGAATATCCAGTTTCACTTAAAAATGTCAATTCTCAAAGTAAAATTGATTCTGAATGACTTTAAATCTCAGATATTTGTCCTGGCAAATGGACCGTTTCCTTTAGATATCTCAACAATGCCTCAAATTGTGCTCAGATTTGCCAAGAAACCAGAGTTTGCAGTCAAGTCTCAATATGTACACCTTTCACATCAAATTCTTCCAATACCATGTAATTTTACATATATCTATCATTTTATTGCTCCATATTCTTATGGTATGACAACAATTGACTCATTTGTGTCCATTTTTTCCAGAAGAATTTTAGAACCGTTTGAAGTTCTTTATTGGCGTCTATGGTTTCATGAAGAATGTTTAACATCCATAGAGTCTTTCCACAAAAAGGTTCCTATAGTGTAAAAAGGTTCTTTACATTTTTAAAATGTTCTTCACACTATGAAAAATGGTTATTTTAAGAACTGTTCTCTGAAAGGTTCTTTAGGGAACCCAAAATGGTTCTTCAATGGCATCGCTGCGAAAACCCCCTTTTGGAACCTTTATTTTAAGAGTGTACAACGACAGACAGCGAAGTGGAAGTTCACACGGTCAACCTCGTGTACCGCATGTGCTCAGCACGCCCTCTCACCTCACTCGATGGTACAAGAACATGAGGATGCTTTAGGAGAGACATCTCATCGTAATGAGAGCTGATACTCTTTTATTTACTGCTCTTTTTCACACACTCTGAGCTAATCTGTTTGAAGTTTGTTAGTAGCACACAAACAGACAGCAGGACTCAAATATAATGAGCTCTTTGTCTGGGTGTGTGTGGGGCTTCCACCCTTGAGCCGGAGGAAGTGATGTGAGCAGCATTCTACCTGCGTGACTCATCCGCATGCTGTGGTGTCTATGCATCAAATCTGCATCTTGCTGACTTCTGACCTGGGGCCAGTTGCCTAAACATAGACACTGTGCCTTAAGAACTAGTTTGACCAACTAGCAGTTAGCCAAGAGATAATCCGTCTCACTTTTCTGATTGGCCCATAATTGGGCCAATCTACATTTTTGTAACTGGCTTTAAACAGTTATGACAAGTCTAGAAGAAAACAAATTAGACGGCTAATGTTTTAAGACTAGTCTAAGCAGTTTATGCAACCGGCCCCTGAAAAAGCTGGACCCAGCTTTCTGCACAGCTGACCTGCCTGCTCAGTGTGTGCGCATATGTGTGTTTAGTCAAACTAATAGCAGCTCCACATGACAACATCAGTACATCAGTACTTTGTGGACAGCCAGTGGCAGTCATGAGGTTGACTGGGGTGTGTTTGCATTGTAAAGGTAAAGTGACAAGGCTTTGAGCATGCAAAATGACTTTAGACCCACAACAGGATAATGTTTGGCTCTAGGGCTTCTCTTTTTTTTATAAATGATAAATGACATATAACAAATAATGTTAACTTTAGTACTTAAAAATGTTTTGTTTACTTTTCTCTGCTTTGCAATAAGCCATGTAACTTTGAAGTTGAGATCGATATGTGCTATATGAATTCACAAGTCAGAGTTCACCAGACTTGATCTTTGGTACATAGCGAAAACCAAAAGTGGTGTCCCTGCTCTCTCTCTCAAACCATAAACAGCTTATAGCTAAGCTAATAAATGAAATTACTTGATGGAAGAATAGTTTATTCGGTTAGTTCCAGATAGACACCCCTTACCCGTGGTAAGATCACAGTTACACATGCCTGTCACATAAGTATTTAGCGTTTTAATCAATCTTAATTGATTAAATTAAATCAATTAATTAATTAATTTAATCTTTGTAGCTGTTCTTTATTAATAGTAATCAAAATGTGCATAAACTAAACTGTAATGTCAGCATTATCAATTATAGTTTATTATGATTAATAAGAAATTGCTTGGCCATGATTCTGTAATTGACACCACCACTTGGGAAAGTCAAGGACGCAAAGACTTTTCCCGCTGGTTTTACAACACTGGGGTGGTGTTTATGTGCACTCATTTCATAAATCATAATTCCAGCATGATTTTAGGAAAGTATAATACATAATATGTGCACATGTAACTATCAACACTCACAAAAACACAACTAAAACTACTTTTAAATTGAGTAGGAGATGAACTGGTCTGTTTTTCTTGCTTCCCTTTTAAAAAAATCAACCATTACAGTTCACAAAATCCTTGACAGCCCCCCCCCTCCACTCTTGCCCTTTATGCAAACCTTGCTGTGATCTCCATGGGACCCTTCATGCTCTAGTGCAGCTCCATGCATTATGTAATGCCACATTTTACCATCGCATCGACAGAAACATTCACAAAAGAGGAAGCAGGTGCTTAAGTGTTGTTGTGCTGATGATGTAGTGCAGCAGGGAAATAAGTGTTTAGTCATTCAGTGTACGTCTGCATGTCTTTCTTGGAGTGCACTATAAAATGCCTCTCACGCTAGACAGGCGTTTTCCCAAAGAAACTAATCAAATATTGGGAATTAATTTTAAAGAAACCATATTGCTGTTAACTGCATGTCATCCAATTGAACGCTCACAATCCTAAACTCACTCCCCTTGACGGAAAGTAAGGTGCGACAGGTTGTTCAGAACTTATTTCTGCACAATCCTAAGTGTATATGACCCCTTAGATTTGCACAGCAATCAAACAATGTGCTGATTTGTAGATGTTAGCCAATCATACCAAAAGTCATCTATAGTAAAAAAAAAACAGCCAGTATTATAGGTCAGAGAAGGAGGTGGAAAATAGTCATGAGAAATGGAATTACAACTTTTTGGTGCAAGAAACTTTACCATTATAAGTGGACTCCAGCGGGGGGAAAAAATATTAAAGTGCTACAAAAGTGTAAAATATGTCCACTTTAAGGTTTAAGTTTAGTTCTGAATGAGGCTTAGCTGCAGTCTGGCGCCTCAGGCAAGGCTAAATTTGACTTCATTTCTAACTTGCTTTTCAGGCCTCAAATGCTAGCAATCCTTGGAAATGTAATGAAATTTGGTGTTCACTAGAGATTGTTTGTTCAAGTGCGGTGGGAAGTTTCCAGTCGCCGTCAGCAGACACGACTTCCATCGCAAAATTTCAGGGTATTCATTTTCTCCAGACATTCTCTCCTAGATGCTGCTGATGTGAAAACCGAGGGAATTAGCTGCAAACCTCCACCGCCCGTGGAACAAGGACATGATGAACATGGCAAATCCACGGCGGATCTCCACGCGGTAAGTCGAAGAGGAAGGAAAATGTTCACAGCGGCTCATGAGGGGACGGGATTAAACTGTGACGGAGGAAGCGTGGCACTGACACAACACGCTGATGTGACAATCTCTCGAGGGTCTTGCTCATGTCCACCAATCTGCTGCAGGTACTGAAATGTTTATGGATGTGTAAATATGAAAGTGTTGGTATTTTGTAGGTTATGTAAAAGTGCGAAGAGAGTTGTTTTTCTTTCTCTCATCTTACTCTCTGTAATCTGGTTTATCGGTGATAAGATCAGCCCCTCCTCTTCTTCATGTGTTCTCCATAGATGAGCCACGTGTCGCGAATGTAGATACCACAGCGCCATCTGTTGAAAGATATATGCAACTGCATTTCATGCCATCCAAATGAGCAAATGATTGTTTTTCCTACTTAGTAATCAGGTACTGGTGTAAACTATTTACATGCTGAAATACATTTTTCAGCAATGCTTCGAAAACATTTTAAGGCTCCCTTCAAAATTTCACACTGAAAAAATATAACTTTTAAATGAGTGATATTATGCAGTCAACTAATGATTATTGCAAAATAAACCCCTGTGGATTTGGATCACCTTAAAGTGGTTTATTTTGCAATAAAGATGACCTGACTGTGCGTTATCCAATTTAATACATGGTACAGTCTTGAAATATTGATTTGAGATTAAATTATTTTGGTTTAAGAACAATCTGACTCTTTTTTTTTCCCAGAATTCAGTAGCGACACACATATTCTTCACATGAAGATACATCTTGATGTTTTTTTTTTTAGGTATGCTATTAGGTTTCATGGCTGGTAAGAACACACATCTCAGCGTCCCACTGTGCTCATACGTTGTGGTGAGTTTGTCATTAAATGCATCACCTGCATCTTTTAAATCCTGTTTGATCAATCCCTGTAGTAAATTGGGAGTTAGCGAAACAGAACTGTTCAACCCAATATTGGCCCCACCACACGGCACCTGCGATTATCTTCACCTTCAGCACATTTAAATCATTGATCTGTACTTGGCCACGGTCACAGTGTCAGTTCAAGAGTGACGGGCAGATCAATTTTTATTCCACCCACTGGATGTTTGACTGGGTTTTGATGTGAGACAGTTTTAATCAGGAGCTTTTGTGTAGTGATTCAAAGGATCAATAGAAAGCCACCCAGGAACTGGTGTCTGCACCGCGACAGTAAAAATGGAGGCTGATTTTTGTTGTCGGTACTTTCCGAAGCCTGTTTTTGATTTGCGAGACTTTCTTTGAGTCAGGGTCCCTCTTCCTGAAAAATCTCTTCATGCAGCAGTGAATTTTCTGACAGATGATAATCAACACTGAGCCTCTAAGATACACAGAGAAGAAGCCATATAAATTCTTTGCCTTGAAGGGATCTGCCACGCATTCATTGGACCCTCGAGGTACTGTAAATATTGCCTGCCTTAAAAAAAGATGATGAGAAATGAGAGCAATATAATTAACATTACTTATGTCTCACAGAAAGCACAGGCCTCTTAAATATTAACCAGCCCTACAGTACACCGCAGACATCACCATCCTTAAGTACCTCACCTTGGGTACAAACGTCATGGAGAAATATAGGAAACCCTGTTAAACAAATCAATGCATTTTTTCATGCATTTCAACAGGGAATTTCTGTTTACATAAGTGTACAATAGTTTTCAACTGGTTTTGCTTCAGGACCTTGATTTTACATTGGACATCAGGTTAAGACACAAAACAATACCAAAATGGTAGTGTCAAAAAAGAAAAAAGTTCTCAAAATTAAAGTTTCCAAATGTCTCTTGAATTGCTCTCAGCGAGGAAGAATTTGCAGCATGAAACACATTATTGGCACAAACCTTTTTTTTTCCATCTTGCATATGAACCTTTGTATTTTTCTTCTTGGTTTTTGCCACAAAACCTGCCAACATTAGCATTGGCCTAATTTAATTAGTGTCTACCAAGTGACAGATGAATTCTGAATTTGATTGGACACCCAGCCTTTGATGTTGACAACACAGGATATGGTAAGTGTTTTCTCTATGCTAATTATGTAATTATATGTTTAGTTGTATTTGATCATTTGCATTTGCATTGTTTAGTGTGTCCAATTGATTTGATTTAAAACCTGCAACCTATTTTTGGGTTGTAAACCTCTGTTTTAGTGTGCATCAGTTGTACTTCATAGGCAGTTTGGACATGGTAGAAGTGGCGCATGCATTAGACAGGCTGCCTGAGATATAAGGAAAAGTGTCCATCAGTGAGGCCCCCTGTTGGGTGTCCTACTAAGTGCCTGTAGTGGTGAGCACATTGAGTGGCATGTTGAATCCCTGGTTGGCCAACACACTGCAGCAAGGCTTAATGCCTTGATGTCAGTCTTACAATAAAAGGAGCTCTATTCTTAGCATGTCTTTCCATCAGTGCAAGAAAGGAAAGGCCTGTTTTAAAGGGTCGATAAAAGTTTTAAACGTTGGTCTCTATAGAGGTTATCACTCAATGTCATGCTGGAATTACACAGATAGTGCAGAGTTATATACAACTACGGCCACATAGTTTTTCATGATGCATAAGATCAAGCATGCAAAAATGTCAGAGCACTTTATCAGCACTTTCTCCCTGGAATTTTAAAACTTAATTGTCTACAGAAAGAAATTGGGAGTGGAATATCTCTAAGGTGTTGTACAGGCAGTGTTGCCAGGTCTATGAAACAAAACCAGCCCAGTTGCATCATTCCACGGTTTTTCTCAGTCTCCTCCATCAAAATTGCGTTCTTGGGAGAGATTGCTTTAACCCGCGGACTGAAAAACAACCCACAGCAACAATGTAAAAGTAACCCAATTCCTCGGGAAAACCTCAGACTTGGCAACACTGTGTTCCCAAGTTGTTGCTATGTGGTTGCTAAGGTATTCTGAGTGTTATATTTTATTTATTTATTTATTTTTGTCATGTTGCTATGTGGTTGCTAGGGTCTTCGGGTTTGTTGTCCATAGTAATATTTTGGGTTAAGATAGGTTCACAGTTGCAAATGATTGTATAATCCATCACAGCACATACAGAAATACTCTAAAGAGGTCAAACGGGTCGGTTAGTGCCGCTGTTTGCTGCGGCAACCGACTTAGATCAAATCTGACTCAAACGCATGACATAAATTAAGAGGTCGCGAACAGGAGGTGTGTGCATATATCTGTAAAGACTCTACACACACTGTAAGCATATGCTCCTACTGACAGAAACAAAAAACGTTTGAGGAAAATTGAGATGACATATCGGTTCAACTAAGGGTAGGCTGGCAAGCGTGGGCAGTTAGGCGGGTTTCACAGGCTTGATTCAAATTGACAGTCTTGCGCTGTGCATATTCATATTGATTATTTATTTTGTAGAGTGGAGTGCAGTAAAAATGTTGTTTTTGAGTGTAGAAGGCCATTGCCTAAACATATTTTAACTCAAGGCTGAGTTTTTTTTTCTTATCCACTGTTTTCAGTTAGTTTAGTTTAATTTTTAAAAACAAGTAATACATTTTTTATTGATTTTCTCCATGTACAAGCTCATTTCTGAAGGCTGTAAACACACAAACAAATGAATTCCATTCACTCAATATCCCTGTTTCTCCTTTCGTCTGAGGGCACAAAACAGACAGATGCAGAGTCGTTCTGCTGAGGTAAATTATCCTTTGAACATGAAGGCCTTGATAGTCAGGAAATGGAAAGTTCTGAATAAAGCTCCTGCTGGGAATAGGTCTCATAATTGACAAGAGGCCATGAAAAAAGGAGGTTTGTTGTCTGGAATATATCGAGCAGGGCAATCCTCTATTAAGGAATGGTTTGACATTAAGATGGAGTGAATGACTTTGTGTGGGATGCAAGAAAACCCTTTGCTTGTCTGATCCACTGAAGTTAAATTTGTTACCGCTGAAGCCAAGTGAAATGAGATCACGCGTGAGTAGATGAACAGAAAGGAAGAGTGATGGAGCGCTAGCGACTCAATTAGTGTATCGATCTACCAGCCAGCTGCTAAAATGATGCATGTTAGCTTAACCGGTCTTTTTGTCTCAGTGATGAGAATTCAAAACAATAGTCTCCATCTTTCAAATTGAATTCAACCATGGAGAAGTTAAGAAAAATCTCTTAGTGTTTATCACTCGAAGATGAATCAAAATGCACTCTTTACTTAAAGCATGTTACTTCAAATCCTGTTTCACTTAGAAATGCATCATATTACAGCAGTACAATGGGATTAATTGAAATATCTTAAATCTGAAATGCGGGCATAGATGGATAAATTATTCATATTTAGCATTGGTGTGTTGTTAGAAGCACAAAGAGTCTTCACTGCATGTGGCATTTTGCTTGCCGTTTACAGGCACTTATGATACATTCACAGTGCTTTAACCCAACAGCAAATAAAAGGGCATCTAATTGTTCTAATCTGCCTCTTTACGGACCAGTTTTGATGACATCATTGAGCTCTGATGGATCCCGATGTAACCTCTTTTTCTTATTTTAGTTGTGTGATTTGGTATTTGATTAACCACAAATGCATGATTGGGTTAATAACACCTTGCATAAGACAGAAAACAGCCACGCTTGAACTTTGGTGTCTCGTATATATTAAATATGAACAGTATCTGCCAGTTGATTGCTATTCCTCTGTCCAGCGATTCTGCATTAAAGAACTGAATTAGACATCTTGAATATATATAATGCTTTAAAATAGTTGATACTATAAAAACTTACCACAAATCTAAGGATTATGACACTGTAAAAAAGAGTTGTAAATAAGGGTTATTGGACAGTGTTTTAGATGAAATACTATTTCAGTCTTTTTAAATACTTTTTTGTTACTTTCCATTTCTTTGTATTTTTGTGATATTTACTAGTTTTTTCCCCTCCAGTCTTGAAATTATATTGAGGGTCTTGCTTGATCTAATGGAAAGATAAGCTTTATGATCTTTGTGATATGTACCAAAACCATGCCATTTTTTTTAACTCGTTTTTGCATTGTTTTAGCTAACAGTATATCAATTTAATGTCACACTGAAAACGTATTAACAGCATTTTCCTTTATTTGTTTGTGGTTTTGTCAGCATTTTACAAACCCACTTGACTTACGACATCAGTATTTGTTCTAGTTCACTGTACGTATCTACTTGAAACCTCAAACATTAACACCCACAATGGGATTTCATTTTCTCAGTCTCAGTCATCCATCCAATGTTTTCCAAAATTACAATGTCCCTGTTCATCTTATTAACAGATATTTAGCTATTTTCACTTGCTCTACTTTTCCCTTATTCATTCCCTTTATCCTTTCTTCAGTTTCTACTTCAACATTTCTCAAAGCGTCCCTCTGTCACGGGTTCCGGGTAGAGGGATGGAGCGAGGACTCAGTATTGCAGAAAATGGTTTTAATGACAATAAAAATAAACAAAACAACAAAAACTACCCCGAGGGGGAAAAACAGGCAGGCCAGGAAGACAAGGCAATGCAAGGCAAGGCAGGCAAGTGCAGGATCTGGACACATCCATGGATTGACATGAATCCAGGGAGAAATGACTACGAACTGACGCAGGACTGCAAACACAGGGAGAATAAATGGAGAGCAAATGAGGGTAATGAGGGACCACATGTGGGGCAATTTAACTAATAATCAGGTAACAAGATGGGAAGGGTCAAGACAATTGACATGAGCACATGGCACATCGAATCAAAGACAAAAAGCCATGTGCTCACCCAAAACAAAACACAAGCACATGGCCAGCAAATCAAATCACAAGCCATGTGCTAGAACACGAGACACGAACACGCAGCTAATGAGAAAACTCATAAGCCGCGTGTTCACACAAGACAACAAGAAAAGCACGCGGCTGAACACAAACCGCGTGCTTCACACAACACAACACACGTGGACAGAAGAGCGCACGGCCGAGCGAACGAACTCGAGACCGCACGCTCCCACAACAAAACAAAACATGGAGCGTGAGTGTCCAAACACCGACACCAAACCGAAACTCAAAGACATGACTGCCGTGGGATCTGAAACACCACGCTCCAACATGACAGTACCGCGCAGACGAAGCGCACAGGCTCGAGCACACTTAAGCCGCACGCTCACCATGAAAATATACTGACGCTAGTGTCAGGGCTCGTACAAACCCTGAATACCAGACCGACGTGACAGAACCTGACACCGCTCAGCGCGATCGATGGGATGAATTATTGTTTTGCTTCGCCTAGTTAGAAGTGCTAATTCATCCGTGTTACAGGGTTGTTGTGTCATGTGTTATGAGCAATGTTTAAGAATCTGCATCACTTCAGTCTCTAATAACAAAACACTCAAACGCCTCCTTCCGTGTATCCATACACACCGCAAGTAACCACGCCAGGCCACATGTCGGCAAACCAAAGCCCTGTCTCCTCCTCACTTTTAAAGAGCCTCCTTAGTCTGTTGTGTTGTCTTCAGCTGCGTTTTCTATAACTGCCCAAGGCTGATAGACATTTCTCTAAGTCTCATTTGCACGGACATATTGAAGATAACTCAGTCTCCTTTCTTGTAACCAACCATCCCACACACTTAAAAATTAAAGCTTCTCTTATAAGGCATTGATGGTTCCCGAGGAACCTTTAGCTCCATGAACATTTCCATTCCCCAATAACTTTAGGTATAGTTTCACCCAAAAAATGAAATGACCCTAAAAAACAAAAAAAAAAAAATCCCATGCTTTAACTCACCATCAAGTCATCCTAGGTGAACATGACTTTCTTCTTTCAGACAAGTGCAATTGGAGTTATATTAAATGTTGGTAATAAAGGCCTGAAGCAAAGTGATGCATTTTTGTAAGAAAAATATCCATACTTAAATCTTTATAAACTAATCTCTAGCATCTAGTGTTTATGAGAGAGTGGCGTTTCAGCGGATGATGTAGGATGTAGGCATAGCTCTGGTGAGAAGTGACGAACACAGAAGCGCAAAGGAGAGAGCAAAACAAAACACCGGTCACGACTTAGAAGTACAAAACTAGGATTTGTAAAGAAAAATGTCAGAGGATTTCAATATAAGTCAAGAGGAAACTTGGCTCACGAGACTACGAGACTAGTATACATGTATTCTCACCAGAGCTTACGCTACTCCTACATCCTACGTCATCCGCTGGTCAATAAATCATGGGGGTAATTTTCATTTTCTGGGTGAACTATCCCTTTAAAGTATAGGGGAAAAAAAGGTTCTTTATAGGCATTGATGGTTCCAGGCGGAACCGCATCCATGGAATGTTTCCATTCCACAAAAGTTTATTTTAAAGTGGAAGGACATTCTTTAGATTTTTTGAATTTTTATTATTAGAATTTTTCTTTAAACCATCCTTTGGAACCTTTATAAGTGCATCAAACCGATACAATGGGACAGAAACATTGTATGTTAATGTATGCTACTGGAAAATGTAGTTAAGTTGGTAGTTTTGCCACTTTTAGTTATTTCTATTCACCAACACTGGAAGGAAGTTAGCATGAAGAACAGTGGTTGAGTTTTGTTCTCCGTGTTGTCATTGTTTATCTTTTTCTGTAGTGTTTTGCAGGATGTAGCCTGTGAAAGCGATGCTAGCAGAAGATGTATCTAGCAGGTTTTTTGTTTCCTTTTCCACTCCACTTTCTCATGTTATTGAGGCCAGGCGGCTGGCGATGTTCCTCATATTTCTAGCTGACACGGGGAGTTGAGTGCATCCCCAAAGAGAGTCTGAGATGACTTGTTTAGAAATTGTCTTATACTTCAGCGCTTTTCTCCAGTTGTCTAGCTCGCAATTCCATCCATGATATCTCCCCCCGTTTCTCTCAGCTCTGTAAATATTTGAAGAGAAAGTTTGTACTTTCAGAGCAATTTGGAGAATCCCCATGTGCCCTCATGCATGAAATGATTTGATGTTCTCCGAGGAAGAGCCGCACACTGTCACAATGGCTGGCAGGTTTGATTTCTAAACTGTGATACAGTATATGCTGGATAAGAAAGGATGATGACCAGGTTTATGAAAGCAAAGGTCCCTGTGAATCTGTGTCCTCTGTACCTTTTTCCAGAGTTGGTGCGTGTCACCGTGTGTCAGTCTCTGAGTGGCAGGTCATTCATCATTGTCTTACAACCTTTCTAGCACCCACATGAGATTGAATACCGTGGCAGTGCAGGCATGTTGTTTTATGAATGCACATGCATATTTCATGATGTCATAAAATTACACAAAGCAAATAGGATTCATATTAGTTAC
The DNA here is from genome assembly GCA_018155175.1 of Sinocyclocheilus anophthalmus. Lineage (NCBI taxonomy): Eukaryota > Metazoa > Chordata > Actinopteri > Cypriniformes > Cyprinidae > Sinocyclocheilus > Sinocyclocheilus anophthalmus. The sequence continues at coordinate 68,457 of JADLZN010005080.1, forward strand.
TATTCAGTTCTACCTTGCCATTTACACTTCAGATTGAAAGGTCTAACCTTGTCTACTTTTTCCAAGGGTATTTCTTACTGATACTAAGATTTTGTCGTTTTGCACAGAGAGAAAAAATTCCTGTATAATCCAAATTTTTCTCAACTTTTTTGACCATGTTGGATTTATTTATTTTTATTTTTATATGCATTCTGGAATGTAAACCTTGTAAGTAATGTAGCTTTAGAATCTGCCCACTGAAAGTATCTTAGAAGGCAGTGCAATTATACTGCCTAGCTTTTGGAAAAAGATTTGCATCAGAAATGCCTATGATGCCTAAAAATGTTTTCTAGGTCATGTTTTGAGTTAAAATGTTCTTAGTGGATTTCTCATGTCAACACGGTAAATGCATAAATAAAAATGCAGGCTACAAACAGTGTTAAAATATATATACATTATATACATATATACAGTATGTATAGTATATATATGCATATATACAGATATATGTATATACTGTAATATATATTTTAACACCTATTCTACAACCATCATCAATGGAAGCTTATTTTATTCAGCTTTGTATACTGATGATATAATATTATACAGATGACGTATAAATCTCAATTTCGAAACATTGACCCTTATGACTGGTTTTGTGGTCGAGGGTCACATATATATATATACTATCCTTATTTATCATTATTATTTAAATTATATTACTATTATTATTTGTAGTATTAGTAAGTTTTTAAATGTAGTCAATATTTTATTGACATTAATTTCAGTAAATTTTGCTATGGCTAAATTGCAAAGAAATTTTAGTTGAAGAGAAAATATTCAAATAGTTTAAATTGACACTTATGTCCGCAGAATGTTTTAATTAGAACTGTTTAATTAGTGTCATAATGTGCATATTTATTGTTGATAAAATCAAGAAACCCTACATTAACATTTTCTTCAGTGATTTTGTTGAAAAAATTTACACATTTGATGTTATATATAAAACAAACAAGCTGTCAACTTCTAAGATGAAATGACACCACCAAAAATATAATCATAAAAAATGGCCCTTTTCTCTTCAACATAAATAAATTAACAAAATAGAGCCATAACTCTGTTATTAACAAACACTCAAAAATGTGGTGATGAAAATTTTAGAATGCTGGACCATTTGTCACAATCATGAATATGTCGTTTTGGAGAGCATTAGTAATCAGATGGCATAATTCAATCAAGGAGATTTTGAATTATGACCAGTGATACAAACATAAATGCATGTGTGAATATTAATGAATGCAAACTCCACTGCAGTGTACTGCATCGATATTGTCTCAAAGTGCCTAATAAAACTCCTGAATCAGCTCCATGTACCCAAGTCTTCACCATCTGTCCTCTCTGTAGCCCTCCTCTCATTTTCAGTCTCCCCTCCCTGCGGAGTGTCAGAAATCGAAGCAGACTGCAACACTATCCACCTGAAGCACTGCTGAGACAGCAGCCACCTCCACCAAACACTCCAGCACCTGCGGGCGTGGAGTTTCACCCACTCCCTTTCTCTGACGCCTCCATCAATATCTGCACAAAAACAGAGCACAGGAAACTCTCCCCACTGAGAGGAAGCCACCTGTGATCATTAACCTTTTTTCACGTGTTAATAGTTTAGCATAATGCGGAGAAGCATGGGATCTAAATCTGTGATCTGCAGTATAAAGCACAACATGTAGGTGGTTTGAATCAATACATAAGTGGTGTGCATGCATTAAGACTGAACCTATACAGGTGGATTGGCTTTAAGGGACAGTTCACCCAAAAAAATGAAAATTTGCTGTTAATTTACCCACGCTCAGGCATTCCAAGATGTAGGTGAGTTTTTTGCCAGGATCTGGCATGTTTTTTGCAGCGCTCCAGTTACTCCAACAGTCAATGAACTGAGAAAACCGTTCATATTCAGACCGAAGAACTGATGAGCATGCGTGAACCGGGCACTTACTGGAGTAAAATGATAGGTCTTTCTCATGATTTATGTAAAAAGGTGAGTTGATTTAAGAGTAGTTTATTCACTTTATATGCTTTAAACTTCACATTTTACATCATTATTGGGTACTTTAAAGGAGTCATATGATGCTGCTAAGAAGAACATTATTTGGTGTATTTGGTGTAATGAAATGTGTTTTATGTGGTTTAAAGTAAAAAAAAAACACATTATTTTCCACATACTGTACATTGTTGTGTCTCATCTTTGTTTCATCCTCTATTCCGACCTCCTTCTGAAACGCGTCGATTTTTACAAAGCAAATCGGTCTGAAAAACGATGTGTGCTCTGATTGGCCAGCTGTCCAGTGCGTTGTGATTGGCCGAATACCTCAAGCGTGTGACGGAAATGTTACGCCCCTTACCATAATGTGATGCCCTGTCTGGCCGGAGCGACGAGACATAAACATTTAAACCCATAATAAACAAGGCATTTGTTGCATCCAGTGGGGACATAATTAGGGATTATAAACTTATACTATCTTATTTTATGATTCGTTGCATCGTGCCGCGTAAACATAAAACCATGTCTGCATTTGTGATCGGAGAAATGACAAACAACAAGTGCTACTCTACACTGCCAAAAAAACTCATGTTTGAATCGTCAGTGGCAAATTCCTTAAATGAAACGTACTTACAGTCTGTGAGTGAGAACAGCCAGCATTGTAGTCTACTCTTCCTGGATCAGTAAACAGTCCTCCATAAAATGTTCTGGACACTTCTGAATATTTGGGTTGAACTGTTCTGAACAGTGTTGTAAATACAACTTAACCACTGTTTTCTAGTCGTGTCCTCTTTTGGAATGCCAAACAAAGTAGTTTCGCTTTCACAATGAAACACAGCGTCACACGGCGGCCTTGAGTGAGCGGAGGCCTTCGGGCTTGAAACGCGGCCGGCATTCCACGAAGGAGCGGCCGGCGGTCTGTGGCAACCACATGTGACGACCCCGGGCTGGACTCCTCTTCGTCCACGGTGAAAGTCTATCTGGCGATCCACAGCGCAAAGTTTATATATTTCCTCAGCGACCAGCACGGATCAGCTCCAGCATGACGAAGCAGATAGTCCATTTTTGGAAGGCCAACAAAGTAGTTTCGCTTTCACAACGAACCACACATCGTCTTCACAACATGGCGGCGGCAGCAACAATACTACAATGAGAATAAAAGTTACGCCCCCCCCCCCTTTTTTCTTTCTTTGCGTGAATATTTGGGCGGCGTTATGCAAATCTTCCCACATTGTGACGTAGACATGTGGGGGCGTGTTAGAACGAGCCGTTTTAGGAGGGCATGGCTGACTCTTAACTTTTATAAAGAATATCTCTTTGGATTTGACACTTTAGTCTTTGCAACTTTACAGATCTTCTTTATGCACCAAGAGCTTGTAACACTTTAAAGAGAAAGGAAAAATTTAAATCGCATAATATGACCCCTTTAATAATATAATTCTATATACATACTTATGTGTATTATGTTAAACAACTCATTTCAGTTTCTTGCACGGACCGATCATTTCACTTCATAAACCTCATTATTGTCCCGGAAGCCCAGTTCGAGCTTTAAGTTGTGTTGCCTGCATGTGCTTTTTTGACTCTCAAAGTGATGGTAGCTGTTGACTTGCATTTTATGAATCACCAAGGACCAGGGTTTCAGCTAAAAAAAATGTTTACTCTTCTACTGAAGAAAAAAGTCATCTACATCTTTGATGGCCTGAGGGGGAGTAAATAAACAGCAATTATGCATTTAATGTTAAGCTCTTAAGATTTTCACTGGAAACCAAAAGGTTATTGGTTCAAACCCAAAATCCAGTATCACCAGATTGTGTCCTCCAGCAAAACACTTTGTATATTTGTACTCCAGTGGTCCCTCATATCAAAATGTTGTCCCTCATATCAAAATGTCAAAAATGTTCTATCACAAAGTGTCTATGCATGCAGATTAATGTGGCATAATTCAGCCATCGTGACTATTGTTGTCCTGGTTTTCCAGTAAGAAAAGCATGATGCCATAATTTATTAGGCCTTGTTTTTAGAGAAATATAAAACATATTTATTCATGTTTATGCTTAAAAGAAGAAAAAGTGCCAATGGCCTAGGAAAAATAAACTTATTTTCACTTTTAAATGAATTAAACTTATGAAATTAGTTTCAATTTCTCTTGCCGCTGCTTTCCCTCTGCCATTTAATCTTTTACCCTTCACTCACGCCGTACCCATTTCTTCAGTCAATAGCACTAGTCTGCTTTTCGTTTAATTTCTGTTGTTTTTGTAGTTTGGAGTGAAGAGTACTGCAGAGATAAGTATGGACTTGTGTTGCACTTCGGCCTGATCGTTGCCCTCCCCCTTCGATATCCCATAATGCACAGTGGGTCACATCAGTTCCGGAGCGGTGGTGCTTCAGCGTCTGTGTGTGAAGGACTCTCTGTGCTGGGAGTGTTTTTGTGCGTAGGGTAGGATGGTTGCAGGCGAGCACAAGTGTTTGGTGTCAGTCTTACCAAACACTTGTTACAAGGAGATGATGGGAAAGAGTTGAGTCACTTTCTGTTAATGCACTGGGCCATGAAATCTCATGAAAATATGTATAGGTCCCATTTCACCACACACCACACAATTACAAGAAATGGATCATATATTGCATGAGATTTTTGGGGTAAATGTGCTTAATTGTCTTAACATTTTAAGTTATAATTTCTTTAAATTTTAATATTAATATATTTCTTCTTTTTTTAGAGTGACATATAAGCCTCATAAATATTATACTTACAGTGGGGCAAAAAGTATTTAGTCAGCCACCAATTGTGAAATTTCTCCCACTTAAAAAGATGAGAGAGTCCTGTAATTTTCATCATAGGTATACCTCAACTATGAGAGAGAAAATGAGAAAAGAAAATCCAGAAAATCAAATTTTAGGATTTTTAAAGAATTAATTGGTAAGTTCCTCTGTAAAATAAGTATTTGGTCAACTACAAACAAGCAAGATTTCTTGCTCTCACAGACCTGTAACTTCTTCTTTAAGAGGCTCCTCTGTCTTCCACTGGTTACCTGTATTAATGGCATTTGTTTGAACTCGTTGTCAGTATAAAAAACACCTGTCCACAACCTCAAACAGTCACACTCCAACTCCACCATGGCCAAGACCAAAGAGCTTTCAAAGGACACCAGAAACAAAATTGTTGACCTGCACCAGGCTGGGAAGACTGATTCTGCAATAGGTAAGCAGCTTGGTGTGTAGAAATCAACTGTGGGAGCAATTATTTGAAAATGGAAGACATACAAGACCACTTATAATCTCCCTCGATCTGGGGCTCCAACGCAAGATCTCACCCCGTGGGGTCAAAAATCCCAGAACCACACGGGGGGGTCCTAGTGAATGACCTGCAGAGAGCTGAACCAAAGTAACAAAGGCTACCATCAGTAACTCACTGCGCCGCCAGGGACTCAAATCCTGCAGTGCCAAACGTGTCCCCCTGCTTAAGCCAGTACATGTCCAGTCCCGTCTGAAGTTTGCTAGAGAGCATTTGGATGATCCGGAAGAGGATTGGGAGAATGTCATATGAACAGATGAAACCAAAATAGAACTTTTTAGTAAAAACCCAACTTGTCGTGTTTGGAGGAGAAAGAATGCTGATTTGCATCCAAAGAACACCATACCTACTTGCATGGGGGTGGAAACATCATGCTTTTGGGCTGTTTTTCTGCAAAGGGACCAGGACGACTGATCCGTTTAAACGAAAGAATTAATGGGGCCATGTATCGTGAGATTTTGGGTGAAAACCTCCTTCCATCAGCAAGGGCATTGAAGATGAAATGTGGCTGGGTCTTTCAGCATGACAATGATCCCAAACACACCGCCCGGGCAACGAAGGAGTGGCCTCGTAAGAGGCATTTCAAGGTCCTGGAGTGGCCTAGCCCGTCTCCAGACCTCAATCCTATAGAAAAATCTGTGGAGGGAGCTGAATCCTGTTGCCCATCGACAGCCCCAAAACATTACTGCTCTATAGGAGATCTGCATGGAGGAATGGGCCAAAATACCAGCAACAGTGTGTGAAAACCTTGTGAAGACTTACAGAAAACGTTTGACCTCTGTCATTGCCAACAAAGTGTATATAACAAAGTATTGAGATGAAATTTTGTTATTGACCAAATACTTATTTTCCACCATAATTTGCAAATTCTTTAAAAATCCTACAATGTGATTTTTTTTTCTCATTTTGTCTCTCATAGTTGAGGTATACCTATGATGAAAATTACAGGCCTCTCTCATCTTTTTAAGTGGGAGAACTTGCACAATTGGTGGCTGACTAAATACTTTTTTTCCCCACTGTATGTATGTGTGTGTGTGTGTGTGTTTGTGTGTTATTCAGTTTGAGTGCATGCTCATACACTTGTTGCATACTGCATATTTGCCGCATTATTCCAACCCTAATATCTTTATTAACAGTGCCATAAATGCACAATGAACTGAAATCAATGCACGGAATACAAATAGATTTGTTACAGCGGTGCTCAGTGCCTGCGAGCTTTAATGTTCCCTTTTCAGAGCAACTTTTTACAAACAACTATAAACCGAAATTGCAGGGATATGGCAGAAGTAACTGCAGCGTTTAATCATGCTGTGGGCTGCACTTATTGGCCACCGTTTCTGCTCATTTTTCTCATCCTGTGCAAACACACTGCGTTGATCTAATGCGTAGGTCTGCTGTTTTTTCTCCACAGCTGAAACAGATGCTGAAAGACTTTTCCTTACATGAAGGCAACATTAGGCTTTGCGCAAAGTGTGATGGTTTGGAAGGTGTCTCGAAGATAGAAAACGGGTCAAAGAGGAGGTCAGGACAAATTGACCTGGATGTCTTTAGTAAACCGCACATGTGATCTCTTAACCGCAGGTAACTGAAAACCACTGATGCTAACTGGATTGATTGAGATGGTATCTTCTTCTACCTTCTTTTTTCCCCCGCTGGAATCTCTCCAGGCTAGAAAGCAGTGATACAACTAGCTCAAGAAACAAACCCTGTTTACTGCAGATTGGCAGAATTGTATACATTATGAAACGGTTGATGAATTTGTGAGTAGCACTGTGTGTGCGCAGTAAAGTGCAGGGGGTTTCACAATGGCGAGATTAATGATGCAGTAAAGCGGTGAACACACCACTGCGGTCTCTGTCATACTGCACTGTTAGCCATACACACGTACACACTAACAACCAGACAGACTCGCTCAGTGTGGCGACTTCAGCCCACACACACCCACAACATGAGTCTTTATCATTCTCTAACTGTCACACACCCTCAGCTGCTTGCACATAACGTATACACATTTGGACATTTGTTAGTGTTTGTTAGTAAGTTAAGCATCACTGTTACTGTTGCTCAAACTTTGGGTTCAGGGCTTGTTCAAATCGCTAACCTTAAGTATTACATTTAAACATCTCACAATGTTTTTGAGGCAAACCATCCCAAACAACCTAAAAACCATGGATGCAAAGAATGCCCTAGCGACCACATAGTAATACCCTGATACCACTCAGGACATCCTAACAACTGCATGGTAATATGTTAATCACCCTGAACATCTTTGCAACTGTATGAACACTCTCACAAGCTAAAAACACCTTAGCAACCTCATAATGTTCAGGCAACTACTCAGAACACCATAGAAACTATATAGCATCAAGCTAAAAACACTTGCAACATCTTAAATAACCACAAAGCAATTCCCAAGCAACTACCAATAACAAGCTGAAAGATTAAATACATCTTACAAACTGCTTAGCAAAACCCTAGCAACATTCAAGAACAACAAAGCAACCACTTAGCAATACTTTGACAACCTCCTAGGACACCTCCCTAGCAACAGCAAGTTAACAACCACTCAGAACACATTTTCAACTGTATAGGAGCACCTTGACAACTGGACAGCAACAAGTTAAAACATTTAGAACACTTAAGAAATGCTATGCCCAGCATCTACCATCAACATAGCAACCACAACAACTTAAAATCACTCTGAATGCTCTAGCAACATCTTACCTTTGAGCAATATCTTGACAAACGACCCAGGACACCATAGCAACCACCAGGTAACAAGTTAACCACTCAGAACAACTTTAAAACTGTATAGGAACGCCTCCATGGCAACCAGTTACTGTAAAATCACCATAGAAACTGCATTGCAGCAAGCTAAAAACACCATCTACGGCCATATCCACACGAAGCCAGAGCATTCCCTATCCAATCTTTTTTTTTTCTCGTTCTAAAAAAAATTCCGTATACATGAAACCACTGAAACCGACTCAAAACGATGTAATATACATGCCAGACCAGCATGTGTCACTATAATTCTGCCACAGAGATACACTAAAAATGGAGAAGAAGACTTGGAGCATGTGCATAAACCTTGCGCGCTGTATACAAACATTTTTGTTTTAATAATTTTTTATTTTTCTTTAGTAAAGCTAATAGGCTCAGTAGCTTCTGCAGCATGAACACAAGCATGTAGTCCGCCATTGTTGTTGTTGCTTTTACGTGACGTAGTGGTATCTGACTAGGGTCGGGACGTGGGGTGATGACATCATCGTTTCCCAAAATATACAGATTGGCTGTACACATCACCACAAAAAGAAACAAACTAAGGTCCCGGGACCCGGTTTAAAAAAATAGCAGTTTCAGGCTCCCAAAACGCCGGATCCATCTGGACGAACCGCCGATACGACACAATTTTTTTTACGTATACAGCTAAACGTGTCTCCTTGTGGATGGGGCCTACGTCTGTCAGTGCAGTGTGAATTGGCCTTAAGAAATGTTATGACCTAACAATTACCAAGAACACCATAGCAACCACACTGCAACAAGCAAAAAAACACCCTAGCAACTGTATAGGAACATGCTAGAATGTCCTCTAGCATTGTAACAGTGACGTTTGCATGGGCAAACACCACTCAGGCTACGTTTACACGACAACGGTGTAGTCAAAAACGGAAAAGTTTTTAAAAAGTTTCACGTATACACGACAACGTTTTCAAAACAATTCGCGTTTACACATATCCGCGAAAACGGCTGTATTACGTATGCCAGGCCAGTAGTTGGCGCTGACACCTTGTTAGTAAACTGTAGGAAAGTGATGATTATATGATCTATATGATGCGTCTCCGCTGTTGGTTGTAATATTGGTGAAGTAAATCCACACTTTGCTGAAGAAGCATTAGCAAACTTTTGAGCAGCAACAACAGTACTATGTACTCCTCCATTGTTGTGTATGTTTGTTCGCGCTTGCCTTTAAAATCGACACGTACTGCGCATGTCTACATACCTAACATGCACTACGCACCCGCATGATGTCACCGTTTTCAACGATCCCCGTATATTTGGGGGGGGGGGGGGGGGGGGGGGGGGGGGGGGGGGGGTGTTTACACGGAAACGATAATGGTGCCGTTTTCAAAAACTTGCACTTTGAAACCCGTTTTCAAAAATATGCGTTTTCAGTCCACAAAACGCTGTTGATGTGTAAACGAACAGTCAAAACACATAAAAAGTTTCCCATTTTTTGGCTGAAAACATTGTAAACGGCCCCTCAGATTCTCTTAAGGAAAATCTTGTTTATATTGATGTTGATCTCCTAGAGTTTTATACACACATTCACATTCCCTCACAGTGCTGCTATCAAACACCATCCCACTGAAGCATGCTGCAGCCTATTAGTGGCTAGCACAGCAGCGCTGCCAGAGGGTCTCTCTCTTTCTCTCTTTCTCTCTGCCTCAGCCTCTTCCTCACCATGGCCTGCGGGCACTAAAGCTGAGAAGCACAGAAGTGGGCTCTCTCCCAGACTGCAGCGGTGTAGAGAGCTCTACCTCTACCTCTACCACTTAATTGTTTCCCCCAGTGGTTGTAATTGCATTCTCTCACATACTTGTAATGACTGTGCATCTGTCACTGGGCCACAGTGCCATCTGCTGACAGCTTGAGTCATGAGCCTTTCCACACACACAAAAAAAACAACTTGAAATAAAAGTCAAGACACCACCACATGACAAATGGCCCTTTTTTCGGCCAAACATATCAAAGCCGTAACTTTTTACAAACACCCAAAAATGTGCTGATCAAATGTTTCAAGTCCGAGAACCATTTGTCAGAATTATGAGGTATTGGTGGTGTTAGATTACATAATTCAATCTATCAGAGAGACATCGAATTACACATAGCAATCTTCTTTCTGAGCTCTGGATCAGAGTTTGAATTGGACAGACGCACTGCGGGCTCAGCAGGGCTTTGGGTCAATGCCCGTACAATCCGTATCCCATAATCCTCACTGAGAAGCCCTTTTGGAAGGGCTTTACAGTTGGTTGGCGCATCGGCCTATACAAGTTATCCAGTTGATCAAATCCTGTAGTTAGTGGCATGATATTGCTTATATTTAGTTCTATGTACAGATATTATGTCCAGACAATAAAACAGGAGAAAATCCCACAGATTTACACTGGAAGAGGAACCAGGAGCCTGATTCCCAAAAACAGTCTGAAGAATGTCTCAAAAAAACTTAAGTTGATTTATATTTTCATTATTCTTAAGACTCTTCTAAAGGCAAAATGTGAAGATTTTGAATCCCTGAAAAGAATGATTGTGAAAATCATCATAAAAGACTTCTTACTTAAAGTTAGGATAACCTCCAACTTGTCTTAAATCCCCAAAGGTAAGATGTTTTAAGGAATTTATTGGGTTGTATTAAAGATTAAGCATTGCAATGTAACACTAGCTACAAAAAAAACATATTACTATTTCTAGAGATGTGCACAAGTAATCTGAAGTGACACCAGCGATCAATAATGTATCGGTAATAACTCTACATATATGACTTAAAGGTACCTTTTATATTTTATGCATTTTCTGCAGATTTTGCTTTATGATTATTTAGGTAATCTTAAGGCAGCGCAAAAAGATGGCCTTCAAAGTTTTCTCACTGAAATGATGTGCAAGTCATTTTTCAAAAACCGCCATGAGAACTTCTTTAAAGAATTTTTAAAGAATTGCATGTTCTTATAAACTTCTGAGAATTTATTTTAAGAAATTCCTTAACTTCTTTCTTAAGATTCTTGTGACTCTGGCCCCTGAACCATATCTGCAGACCATAACAGAGGCTTGAGGCTGATTTTAATTTATTTTTTTTTTGACCTGGACCATTCAGAAATACCCTGGCAACCATCCCAGCATTGTGGAGCTGGTTGTGCATGGGTAAGTACAATGCATTTTCTTGCACAAAAAGTCAGTATACAGTATATGAAGCATGAGCGCACAAAACTTTGGCCAGACACATTTGTTAAAAGCAACAAAGCTTTGCTTCAGATGAGACCTTTAGGGGTAAAATAAATCCAAACAGGGCCTTAAGAATATGCTTAAATATTTATGTCATGTTTTTATCTTGCACTGGATCAGGATCACAATCCGTTGTCTTAGAGGTGTGGCGACAGGAGACTTTTTAATGAAGGAGTTTTTGATCTCACACTTTCGTTTGGAGCATCGGTGCAAAAGCTGCCGTCGCATCGGGTTTGATGGTCTCTATCTTGAGGGTCATATGTGCCATGGCTGCACACCCTGTGCCATGGCTGCACACAGCACACCCTGTTGAAGATGATACAGGTGTCACTGCAAATCTCCTTCATGTCGTCTTCCTTATTCTCTGTGACTTTCTCTCTGACTTTCTTTTTCTCTCCAATCAGCAGTTTCACCCCACACTGAATCGGAATGAACCGTACTAAGGTGGCAAAGACGTGTTTTTGTCGCTAGCACCACTTTTATGAAATATGACAGGGAGGCTTACTGCAAAAGAGTTATGATTTATATAACCATTCGCCTGGTGTCTGGATTTCATATATGCTATTGTAATATGCCACCGTTTTCATTTAGAATTGTTTTTGTTTTCTTTTTATTATTTTTCTATCAAACATGATGAATTTTTCCTTCAGTGATGATGAATTGTTTGCCGTTTGCGGCTTCTGAAGAGCATATGTAAATGAATTATTCCTTGGAGAGAAAATATTTTGGTAGTTTGGTGTGGATCTGTTACGCTCTCATTAGTATAGGACCGTCCAATAATCCTCAAAAAATATCTTGTTTTGATCACGCTTTCTTCCTATCTACTTTGTCTTCGTAGTTTGACGTTGCTAAAACAAGCATCACTGTATTTCTTGTACTTATGGTAAGGGATTTGATTAATCCCATAATTATTCCATTTCTATGCATAACTCAACCCACAATGTTTGCGCTACTGACATGAATGACACTTCAAATGCATTGCTTTTACTTTTCTAAGCAATTTGGACTTGGGAATTTAGTCTTTGGATAGCAAAATTGGCGACAATGCTTACACTGAGAGTGCATTTCTACAGACCAGAATATCATAGACACTACAGAGTTTGTCTTGGCCATAAGCAACCACCTAGCAACCACTTAGAAAACCTTAGCAACCACCAAAGCACCCAGGACACCTTATACCTTCATTCAGGACTGGGGGATCCACTTTATTTCAGTCTGGAAATTGAATATCGATCAATGTTTGGTCTTGGGGTTAGTGTCGAGACCATAAGTTATAATCATACAGAAGGATGAAATGATCTACGGCAGCTGAAAATGCTGATATGTTTTGGTCTGTGATGGAGACTAAAGTGGCTCCAGTCGTCCTCTTGAATCATCTCAGTATCAGTGTGTGTATCATAGTTCAGCGCTGTCTGAGTCGAGCCTGCAAACCTGATGATAGCAGGCTTCCTGTACAGCTGCCAACACACTCTCACTCCCTGGCTCGGCTTCAGCCCGAGATTTTAGCCCTGTAATAGAGACGATGTAAGTGTAATGCTGTTTTTTTCTCCTTTTATAAGGGTCCTACAGTCAGCCAAGATGATGAGATTAGAAGACAAAATTGCAGTCTTTTAAGAAAGTGTGTGAAAAGTCTCTTCATGTGTGAAACTTGAGGTGACCAGTGAGCATCATCATGTGGCCAAGTTAAAAAAATACATGTTCTCTTGAGGGAGCTGCTGTAAAAATGGTACAGTAGCTTACCTTTTCATGTAGGAAAAGTACAGTATTTAAAAATAAAATAATATGAAATATGTTATCATTTTTTTCGTATTTTAACGTATACTATATATCATATATATTTATAAATAAGATTAATTGACTTTTACGTATTTACTTATTTACTAACAAGTCAATTCATGTACATTCCTAACACTATATTGTTTTGTGCAATATGAATGACCATATTTATGTAGAAAGGGCTATTACCATATAAGCTAGCATTTATGTATTTAAAGGAATGTTCCTTCGAATTTTTGATATTGATTATGTGCTTATGTGTATATTATATTGCAATTCTTGTTGTTTAGTTAACCCTTGTGAGTCAATAAAAAAAAGTTACACATAGGTCCATAGTGGACAAAAATGTCAAAAAACTGTCATAAAAATTTTAAGCTTGGGAGCACAGAGTTAAGTTTGGTCTCATTTTAAAGAAGACCCATGGCAGATTATTTTTGAAGTAAAAAAAGTTTAAAAAGTTAAACCAAAAAAAAAAAGTTCTAGATGTTTAGGTTTATGAAAATGATTTATGAACGATGTTTTATATAAAATATATATTTTATGAAAAATGTTGAACTCTATACCTGCTAGAAAATCAAAGCCATAACTAAACAGTTTGTGTTCCAAATTTGAGGTTGATATTTAAAAAAATTAGCTTTCAGTAAGATTTTTTTTGGGCGCAGTACCAAATTTTCCCCATTAGACGCCAGCAAAGCTCTGCTGGTGCACACAGTGGTTGGATTTTTGATTTGCAGTAGAGTTTTTCTCTCTCAAATATTACAAGAACACACACACACACAAATTTTTTTTTATGACACACATACAAACCACACTCTGACATCCATACCAACACACCCACACAATTATAGCTGCATTATTTATCCAATTGGCTCTATAATATGCAGAAGCAGAAAACAGAAATAAAGCGAGTGTTTTCTTTATAGGTCAAACCTGAAAAAATGGCACCATCTGGTAAAAAATAGTAAAACATTACATTTTAAAGCCTTGCCAATATAATGAAAGCTTATCAACAAAAATTGCATAATTTTACAGTTAAATGGCGCTGCGATTAAAAATAGCAGTTTTAATGGGTTTCAATGGGGACATTTTTGTCCTTAAGGTCCTGAGAGGAACAATTTTTTTGTACCTAGTGCAAAACAGATTTATTAAAGGAAATGGAAGTGAAATAGTAAATTTCCAATAAAAATACACACCTGTGGCAAAATTTATGCAGTTGGCATTAACACAGGCAAAATGATCAAAAAAATATAAACTTAAAAGGACAAAAATGTCCAAAAGGTCGCACAAGGTTTAATATGTATTGCCTTTTTTTATGGTAATGTGTGCTAACTGTTTATGTTTTCTTTCTGAAGTTGCAGAAAAGGCCACTTTTGATAAACAATCAGTTATGTCTTCCATGGTGGTTCTGCCATGTCTGAACTTCTGTTTTACTGTAAATTATTTTCTTTTACAGTGCACTGAAGCAGCTCTATTACAAGACCATAAGCAAGCCTGGTTTTACGCGAGTCATGCGGCATAACCTCTGTCAGAGCTGTAAAAGAGTTGCACTTGGAGGCTTGTCCACTTGTGACTACTATACTTTAGCTGTTTAGCACATGGATTGCTGAATGTGAGTTTTGGCTGCAGTTGATGAAAGGATACACTAATGTATGTAAATGTCTCTGTGCAGAGTTATATATCTTTCTCCATCCATCCGTCTGTCTCTAACTCTTACAATCTTTTCAGCCTGTCTTATCCTGTTGTGTCATGCACATTTAGAACGACTGCAATGATCGTCACAAGGATTGATAATCATCCCTTTCAGAATCAGCAGTCATCTTCATGTAAAAGCATATTGGTAGCTTACACATTTGAAAATTCAGTCATCCTTTACTTCAGACCCGCATGACTTACTTTAACAAAAAAAAAAGAAGAGAGATATTAGGCAGAATGTCCTGCTCTTTTCCAAGGAAGTGAATGGTAACGAGGCTGTCAAACTTCAAAAACAACAGAATTATAAAAATAGTTCATATGATAGCTTGAACAGGTTTGAGGCCTGCTCTTTAGGTTGTGGGATGTTTAGCATGAGTTTGAGATTTGTTTTGTTTTGTTTTAGCAATCAGCTGGTTGAATGAAAACCAATAGCACCAAAACCAATTTTTTTCCTGTCATCCTGTACTAAGTTCTCGGCTGCACTCCAAATGGCTTTTGGAACGAGGTTGTATGTGTATGTGAATAAATGGAAGTGTGTTTCTCTTTCCTTCTGTCAGTTGTCAATATGTGCGAGTGTGTCAGATACGAAAGGAATTGCCCTTGAGGAAGCCGTGGAGAACAGACAGCTGGGTTAAACACAGAAGTGTGTGCATGTCAGAAAGCGAAGGGTTTGCAATGATGGTTTTTCTCTGACAGATAGATCCCGATGTACCTTTTCACCAGCACATGTTTATTGAGTTTTTGCCACTGCTGCACTGTGGCACAAACCTTACATGTATTGTATTTTTCAGCAGTCTAAGAGGTCTATTATGCAGTCGACTATATAAAGATGCATTTTAAAGCTCTTCTGAATGTCACTGGTTTGCTAGATAGTGGTTAGTGTATACTGTATGATTACTTGAATAAAGTAATCGAGAGTATCTAGTTCTCTGCACTATTGAAAATTGAGGTCAAAAGGTGGGTTTTGCAACATTGTCAAAGAAGAACCATTTCCCCAAAGGACCTTTCAGTGAACAGTTCTTAAAATAACCATTTTTTCTTAGAGGCCAAGCTTTTTTCCACTATAAAGAACCATTTGTGTAATGGAAAGTGTTAAAGGTTCTTCATGGAACCATCAATAACAGCCATCTAGAACACCCTAGCAAATACTTAGTGCTAAAAAGCACCCATTATACCTTAGAAACTGCTTTAAAACACCCACAATCCCCTAAAATTGTGACAGTACTTTTATACCAGCATTTTGTTTTTCATTTATTGTAATTTATTTTTTTGGTACTTAAAGATTCCATTGCTGTTTTGTGATATTGTTTTTCTTGGAGAGGCACGTTTATTGCACGGTTCAGTCGGTGCATTCGCAGAAAGGAGGATCTGAGTGTGTCTGAGTCATCCAGAGCAATCTGAGGGACCATTACTGACCATCCTCTTCCATTCGCTCTCCACTGCACTCACCACTAACTGCTGTCATCAACCCACTTTTCTAAGTGATACAATGCTTCTGTCCTGTTGTGTGCAGAATTGAATGGCTTTTAACTCAGACCTCTACTGACCCAATATGAGTGGCCATGTGGCCTCAGGTTTAGGCTGCTGGTATTGTGATGCTGTTATGAGTATTAGGCCTTAGTGAGGAACTTATTTAATTCAAAAATTCGTTTTTCACCATCAGTCTTTTAAAATATGGAAAACAGAATCCTGGACATTTTGCTAGACTTCTGTGTTCGACAGAACAGAAGAAAAAGTCATAAAGGTTTAGAGCGACATGAGGGAGTGTAAATGATGACAGAGCTTCATTTTATAAACTGTGCCTGCATGATTGATTGATTGATTGATTGATTCCAACCCTTATCTGTGATATTGTGCACCTACAGTAGCGGTGAGATATTTCTGGTTCTTGTTCGGAGATATGGGTCATTCATCATCTCTCGCTCGTGGACAGCAGGTGATTGATCACAGTAATTCACTGTTGCTGGGTTATTCGGGCGTCATTCCCTAAGAGAGTCACACTTCAGTACCATAAACACTGTAGTAAGTAGGTTCACACTGTACTAGACATGCAGTACACCTGTCTTGCACTCTATAAGACTGTTTTTAGGGTGAATTTGTGTCTGTCTGTTCCAGGGCCAGCGCCAAGGGGGAGCAATCACGCTGTATTTTTCGTGTTTACGCTGTACCGCTTTCCACCGCCAGGTGGCGCTGTAGATTGCCGCAAAATCTGTCCCACTCAAATTACCCACCCAGTTGCTTAGTGAAATGACCAGCTGTGTTTGATGCTTTTTGAGTCTGTCATGTCATTAGATTTGGACAGTTAAATCACCCTCATAAAAACAAGCATTCTTAACATATACCGTATAACAAAAAATCATTCAAAATCAGTCTGTTTGTCTTGTTTTTTCATAATACTCCAAACATGCATTCCAAACACCAAATTGCATAACGTATAAGAACTTATTTCAGAAAACGAATCTTGAATGAAATTGTATTTTGTTCTTTAGTTTTTATCTAAATTTGGTGAAAATGTATGCTTGAATCAACATTAAATTAGCATTTGGCCGTGGCCTAATATGTTTAAACTCAAGATGTGTTTTTTGATCAGTTTTGCTTTGCATGGAAGTCTTCTTTCTAGAAAACAAGACAAATATAGGCCTTTCTGATTAGGAAAAGAAATTCATTGCAGATATTTCATCAAAAGAAGAGGACGCAAATAAATGGAGAAAATGTTTTAGTCGATATTTTAAGACAAATAAGGATTACAATTCACAAATGAAATAATCTCGAACGTCTTGTTCATCATGTTGCACAAATCATTGCGTTGATTCCATTCATACCATTCACAAAACATTTCAGTCAGCTTTTTGTTATTTCATGTTTTAAACCCCATGCTTAGATTTGGCAACAGAGTATCACTACTAGCCAAGGCTTTCATTCATTTACTATTCAGCCAGGCTTTCATTGACCAGCAGGACTTTGGACCTAGCAGAACAAAGACACTAAAGCATGTCTGAGCTAAATAAGGAGCGTTTCCACATAATCACTGATGTTTTGCAAGGCAATGAAAGGCTTGAGCCCAAGTTTCTGTCCAGCAGGAAACAAACCTTAACAAGTCAGCTCTTGCCTTTCCACTCAGTGTACTTTGCTTTGTTGTGACATTGCCACAGGCACAGAAACCTGTTTGACATACCAATGCATTAAAGAGCTTTCAGAAATGAAAGTAACAGATTCAGTGCCCCAAAAAGCATTTGGACATTTTAGTTGCACACATAGATGTCTGATTGTCATTGCACAACATTACAAAGATCACAGCAAGTGTCACCTGTGCTCAAATGCTGCATGAACATGTGAGTGAGGTGTCCAAATACATTTGAGGCCTCTGTATTTTTACAGATGTATTCCAACAGTGTTAATTGCATTTATATTGATATCTTTTATTTATAAATTAACTTTTTCTATTTACCATGTTATTTTTACTATACATTTTGTGCAATCTGTACATATCATGATTCACGTTTTATATTGTTTATTATTGTTTGCATGTTTAGAGTCTGCAGATATAACGCATAGACTATGAAAATGGAGTGACTCGTAATTAATATATTAATAATTATTTATTTTATACACTTATTTACAAGGATTGTTATTGTTTGCATGCACAATGCATGTGCAGAATCTGCGAATATAACGAATAGACTATATGAAAACCATAAATGTAATATTTCACCCTGATTTATTATCGTAGCATGTGTCTCGTTATATCAGTGCATTGTGAATTATTTTGCAGTTTGACTTTTCCTGCATGTTGCTGTGACACGCGGCTGTCATTTAACTCGTATAAGCCCCTGTTACTCTCAAAACTGATCGGATTATGATTCTGTTGACATGCGTAATTACGCATGGTAATGAATGTATTACGCACGGGTGGGGCGGGGTCGCCTCCAGCTGCGGTGGTCCAAGGGGCTGACGCTGATGGATCCGGCTTGACAGAACAAGGTTATCCGCCAGGAGAGAGTCCGTCCATTTTCTTCATCCGCTTCAGTAGCAGCAGCTCCCCGCACGCTCGCCGCTCGCCGCTCGCTCGCACCAGGGAGCGCGTCTCACGGTAGAGGCGCAGGACGAGTCCAGGTTGCCGCGCCCAACAGAATACGGGATGCGACCGACTCCTGCAGCTGGCTGGGATGCAGAAGCAGATACGCAAATGATGGTGAAATAATGTCGTTTGGAGGAAACATCGTCTTTCTGGCACTTTGCTAATACGAGGAACGCAAAGAATAGAGGAGGAGGTTTTTATTTGCCGCACAACACCGGGGTTGATGGAACAGGAAAAGTCATTTGCATGGATCTAATTAACCTTTACTGATCATTCGCGTGTGAACTTTTACCTTAATGTGAATCTGGGAAAATAGTGTGTGTTCTTTGCAATGCACCACATTAGAGTGTTTTTCTAACATCTTCAGCACACTGAAGCAGTGAAGATGCAGATGCAGATGCTGCTGCTTTTAAGAACGATCTTTTTCATTGCAGGATGTCCACATGTTTTGTTGCACGGAGAAAACCGTAATGCACACACCAAAGAACCAGTTACTCTTAGGAGCCTTCGTGATGCCAAACCCAGTGCCACACACCCTGCGAGGCATCGAGCCGCAGGTACGCCTGCCTTTAACATCAAACAGACTTCAGAAGACAACAGCAACTTGTCTTCACATCTCTGGCTGCTTTTGGAGAGCGGAGGTAAGCGGTGTGGATACAGACATCTCTTGTTGAACAGAACACACACAGTCACGGAGAGTGGCAGAAACCTGCATAAGCGCTTGCGGCGACATAAAAAGAAAAAGTTGAATGCTGAGATGCCTGCTACCATGGGAACAGTAAGTGGACACAATAACTCTAAGCCGTATTCAACAAGCAAGCGAGGAAGAAACCACAGACGCAAAAGAGGCACAAAGGAACACCACAAGAAAGTGTTTAAGAGCTTGAAAAGGGGCCAGAATAAAAGCGCTGTCCCATTGACACCAGTCGAAACTTATTATAACGCCCTGACATCCTCTTTATCGCTGTGGGAACCGATGCCTAAGCCTCTAGCTCTCACCTCCACAGATTTCCCATTCGACCTCACCAGATATGCTGAGTTCCACACCAAACAGATAGACGACCCATGGGACGCCACGCCAATGACACCTCCATACGCCGAGGATGAGGAGAGCAAATTCTTCCCCAATCCTTTCTACCCTGTCACTAGCGAGACGTATGGGGCATATGCAATCACCATTTTTGCCGTCCTCATTTTTGCTGTTGGAATAACTGGGAACATAGCAATAATGTGTGTGGTGTGTCATAACTACTACATGAGGAGCATCTCAAATGCTCTTCTGGCCAACCTGGCCATTTGGGACTTTGCACTGCTCTTGTTTTGCCTGCCACTCGTGGTGTTTCACGAACTCACTAAGACCTGGCTGTTGGGCCAGTTCACCTGTAAAGTCATACCCTATATTGAGGTAATGGATTCCATGTTCATTCATAACAGGTTTTAAATGTTTGTTTACATATGATTATGTGGGATAGGTGCAAATCATTGCTTTTAATAATGGCATTTAAGCTTAATTAGAATAAACCTCTAACACTAACTTTACATTTTGGCACTTAAAAGGATTTTTCACCCAAAAATGTAAATTTGGTCAATTCATCACCTTCATAAAATTGGCTCAGTGTTTATTGTCCACAAAAAAAACAAAAAAAAAAGTTTAGACCGAAATTTAAAATTTGAATTTCAAATAAAATTCAAATCTTATAAAAAAAATAAAAAATAAATCTCATATAAAATGTTAACAAAAAAAAGTATAATAAAAAATGTCAGTAAAAAAAAATGTCAGTCATATATAAATGAAGCAGGAAAGATTTCAGCATTCAAAAAAATCATGGTTTGGTTTATTATTAACTATTTGCATCTATTTGATTTGATTTAAATAATCATATTTTCAAAATGCATTATTTCAAATTGCACAGAATAAGCATGAATCTGTTTATTGCAAAAATAATTCCTTTTTTTCCAGTTAAAAATCTTAAATTTAGGCCTAAATATTTTTCGAGTGCACAATGAAAATCAATAGGCTCCAATGTTGACCAACGTGTTCTTCAAAATATATTCTTTTGCATTCTTTTACATTGTAAGAATCTAGTTTTCCATGCATAAGTTTAGTAGTGATAATGTTTGCTTTTCTTGAGGGTAAGGTATTGAAACCATGGCATTGTGGGTAATTTGGTCTCATTTCGGGAGACGTCAGTGCTCCCATGCAAAAGATCATCCACCCTGCCCTCAGGACACCTGCACTGACAGTCTGCTCTGATCTCTGTCCCACTACCGTCACATACTGTATGGTGCAACCATAACCGCTTATTTCACATGAAATCTGCAGCACCCCGCTGCATCCTGATCTCCTCACCACACACAGTTTCTGTAGAGCTCACTTTACACCATCCAAACACCACACTTCTTTAGTGTCAAATAATAGTGGACTCATTTTTTGGCTGGAAACCTGTCCTGGTGAACCTCACAAAAACATATACAGATCATATTTTACCCCAAAATCAAATGCATTAAGTAAAATTGTGATTTTATTTTTTCATTTTTTTGGTAATTCCTATTCTTGTTTTTTCTCAGTAATTACAGTAATTTGTACAGTAATAATTTTTTCATTTTTTCATTTTTTCATTTATTAATGCATTGATTTAATGTAAAGGCAGTACTGCCTTTACTCTCATTGAATCTTACATTACAGTAATGAGAGTGATATTTTTTTCAAAATCAGAATTTTGGATGTAATATGTGCTTAATTGTCACAGGCACACATGCTATAAATGCCAAAATGTCTAAGTATAGTTCAGCTAAAAGCAAATTGTCATGATTTACTTACTAACCAGTGTTGTTCCCCCAACTGTATAATTTTCTACTATGGAAGCACAATATATATTTATGAGAATAGTAACTAAATCGGTCAACCCATTGACTTCCATAGTAGGAAAATCCTATGAAATCAATGCTACCGTCACGTCTTTGGTTACAACTTCTTCCAAAATATCTTCTTTGTGGTTCACATTTTTCATTTGGTGAACTATCCTTTACGCCTTAATTTTACTTAACAAAAAAATATATTTTTTTTTTTTTTTTTTTAATTTAAGGTCAGACCACAACAAATAAAATTGTAATGCACGATATGGCGTCATTGGAGGCACCAATCTTAGTTAAAGAAGCACAATAATACCAAATGTATTGCATTTATTGCTGTCCTTGCTATTGTAAAGGCAGCTTTGACAAACAGTTGTTTCGCTACACTCAGGAAAAAAGGTACAAAAGCTGTCGCTGGGGTGGTACCCTCTTAAAAAGTGCACCTTTGTACTTTATCTACCCCTAAAAGGTGCATTAGTACCTTAGAGTAGTATTATGTACCCGAATCAGTACCTTAGAAGATGCATATTAGTACCTTACGTGTGCATATTATCTTAATGGTACATATTAGTACCTTTTGAAAGGATACTGGCCCAGTGGCAGCTTTTATACCTGTTTTCTGAGATTGTAGACTTCAGCCTTCCTCCATTCAAGCAGATAGGAGCTGTGCTTGTATACAAAGAAAATAGCTGCCCAGGGGCGTTAACAAGATGGCCACTGATTGAACTGTCTTTCCTTGAAGAGGCTTTGGTGAGATTCACCCATCCGTTTGCCTTAGAGATGTAGATTGTGATTGCTTTTGTGAAGGTGAAGGGTGTAAGGGGGTGTTAAGACTGGGTTTTGGAGGAAAGGCCTGGTGGCACACAGCGTGCCTGTTGTGATTGTATGGGACAGGCAGAGAGGGCCAGGAGGCTCGGTCTGACAATGGTGAAGCTGAATGAAAACAAGTCACTGTGGATGTGTGCATGTGCCCATCCCTCTGGCTGCATGAATGCTGATCGGCAGCGACTGCATGCAAGCTAAGTGGTGAGTAAACTCAAAAGTGCTCCACAGGGAGAAAACGCCTCCGGCTCCATCATTCACACACATGCATGCAAAACATGGTGCGTGATAGTTCATGTGAGCTGGAAGTCTGCATTCTGGGAGAGGGTCTTGTTGCTGCTTTTGTTCAAACCTGTCACTTTTCACATTTGACATCCCGTCACTTGTTGTCTCCTGCAGAGGGCTGCCGCTCAAGGGTGGAGAAGTATATTATGGAGTTTTGCTCCACTGCAGGCAAGTTCAGCGAATGCCAGTTGAACTTGTCTGATCATTGGGTTTGTTTTATCAGAGGTCTGACATTTCTCAGTGCGGAAGCTCAAGCGAATCTGAGGGCAGCGTGTCGGTGCAGTGTTTTAACTTGACTTGTGTTTTGACTGGCCTTTAGCTTTTTGGAGATTGCATCAGTCACAGCACAGACTTTTGCACGAAGGCCTTGTTTCGTTTGAGCAAACATGCTGCAGAGGTGTATCTGACAGCTTTTGGCCTTTTAGCATTGTCATAGCAACATATTAAAAACACTCAGAACACTTTAGGAACTGAATAACAACCTTAGCATCATGATGGTGAATTTTGATCAAGTAAACACCACTTAAATTATTTCCAGAAATTTAATTTGATTTGATTTGATTTGATTTTTTCACTCCTCCATTCTCTAAACTTCTTGTCGTTTTGGTAAGGTCCTGGTATTTTATGTTTATTTTTTATTTTACCTCTCCAAACTGCTTGTCTTTTGTAGGGTTGTGGGAATTTTTTTTATTTTATTTTATTTTATTTTACAAACCTCTTATCCTAGGGTCATTGGGTATTTTATTTGATAATTTTTTTAATACCATTTTTTATTAGATATATATAGTTTTTTTATTTCAAACCACTTGTCTATGTAGGGCTACTGGATTAAAAAAAATGTATCCTTTCTCTAAACCGCTTGTCCTATGTAGGGTCGCTGTATTTTTATTTCATTTTATTGTTTGGCTTGTTTTTGTTGGCTTTCTATTCAATTATTAATCCACTTTGTGTTTATGTTTTTGATCCAGGCTGTTAACCCCTTCTAATGGTCTGAATTCATATAGCTGAATATGTATTTGTTTCATTCTGTGGTCATCATATATAACAATATTACTGTAATAGCTTTTGCTTCTAGCTCGCTCATGCCTCAGTGCATCTCATTTGTCAATAAGTAAGAATTATTGCCTTCCCTGCTGGCCGGTAGCCCAACAATGGCCTGCAGTCACCCTGTCTAAAAGCAGCCGTTAAACCAGATTAATAACCAGCACCTCCATCGTTCTGGAGAGCTTCTTAATCAGAGAATTAATGAGCCGTTCGTAAAGACCATTGCAGCCAACACTATCATCACATGCTGCTAGGAAACCTGTAAGCTAGAAAATGCCTCCAAATGCATGTGAATGTCAGATCAGACTGAGAGAGAGAGGTGGGTCATGGTCTGGACTGTTTGCCAGAATGTGAGGTGTGTGGAGACCAGAGAGACCTTAGATTTGATTACTGTGAAAGGAAGGGCGAAAATCAGCTTCAAACCACATGAATCATGCAGCCGTGGTCTTGACTCCATGTTCCTTTGCTTGCAGACTTTTCTCCCTTTGTCTTTCTAAACATTCAGAAGTTTTCTACCTGTCAACATTTGTGATAATTCTTACTTTTATATGTATGTATGTAGGTATGTAGTATTAGTATCATAATTTAGTACTATAGATTATTGATAAATAGATATATATATATGCTGATTACACCATTTCAGATTCCTTTTTTTGTACCGATAAAGGCCGTAAACAGACAATTTTTACACACATTTTTGAAATATTTATGAAGCTATTTTATAATAAAAGGGTATTTTTATTGATTAAAATGTTAATATGCGAAATATAAAAATCATTTTTCACGGCACAAAGTAGAAGTAAAAAACGTTTTTTATTATTATATGTTTATCACGCCGACAGCCGCACGTTTGTCATTTATATTTATAGTTTTACCGTATTTTTTTGTCATATCCTTTGTTTTTAGTTTGTTATGAAAAGCCTGCAACAATCAATTTGTTTTTTTAATTTTATTTATCTAATCATTCAGTATTTATATTATTCACTCACATTTTCTTAAGAAAATGTACATATCACAATGTGCAAATCCTTTTTTCTGTCAGAAGAAACATTTCAACTAAACAGCTATCTTTTTTTTGATGCAAGAAGCAAAATACAGTAAGAAATCTAGTGAAAAAAAAGTTTTGTCAGTTAAAAGTTAAAGTGTTAGTTCACCCAAAAATGAAAATGACCCCATTATTTACTCACCCACAAGTCATCCTAGATGTATATGACTTTCTTCTTTCAGACAAATACAGAGTTATATAAAAAAAGGTCCTGGCTCTTCCAAGCTTTATAATAGCAGTGAATGGGGGGTCGAGATTTTGAAGCCCAAAAAAGTGCATCCATCCATCATAAAAGTACTCCACACGGCTCCGGGGGGGTTAATAAAGACCTTCTGAAGCAAATCGATGCATTTATGTAAAAGATATCCTTATTTAAAACTTTATAAACCATAATCTCTAGCTTCAGCTAACTGTCGTACACATGTTCACTACTTAAAAAAAGAGAGCCTTTACAATCAGAGGATGATGGACCGCGGATGTCGGCGTAGCTAATCTCCGGTATCAATACTGTATGCTTATTCTCGTGCGAACCAAGTTTTGGATTACAGCAGATGAAAACCAGTCTCCTCTTGGCTTAATCGAAATCCTCGACAGTTTGGCTTTATCAAATCCTCATTCCTGTACTTCTAAGTCGGACCAGTTGTTATTTGTTTGCTCTCGCCTCGCGCTGTCCGTGTTGTCGCCCACTTCCCCTTAATGCTTACGCTAACCTCACTCAGCCGCTGAAACGGCCACCCTCTCAAACCCCATCGTGAACACACTTACCAGAGAGTTGATGATTAACTGATTCACAGAAATGAATCAAACTTTTGCGAAGAGAGGATTAAAACTAGTTTCTTGACAGTCTTTCGGAAACTTTATGGGCACATAAAACGCATGAGGGACCCAGCAGTAGTTTGAAGTCCGAAGCATCATTTTCCTGACCTGCTCGTCCTGCGAGAATATTCCCATCCCACAAACCCACTCAGTAAACCGATGATCATTCAACGTGCTGAGCGTCTAATGGGGCAGGATGGATGCATTTCACACCTATGGAAGTGATATAGCGACATTACAGCATCTTAATGGACACAATGGTCCATAATGGATTCTGAACAGTCTGCTTTTTGTCAAAATGATGAAGGATCTCACCAATCTGCTTTTGGAGATGAAAGAGGTGGTTTAGTTTTTATTAAGCCAGCGATGCACAGCAGCACAAGCGTCGTTCTGCTAATTGTCTCCTCCTTGATGCTGATGTGCCTGATTGCTCTGTAATTATGATAATGAAGACAAACACTTAGTTGGCTCTTTCATTTGGGTTTGTATCATCCTCTGGGATGCAGCTGCTCAAACGTGGCCAAGAAGCTCTCCAGTTGTCTCCCATTCATTGCAGTTGTTTCTTTTGTGTCGCCTCTGCAAATACTCTTTCATATCACCCAATTTATTGTCGCAATAGTCACGCAAAATGTCCCGTTTCGCAGTGTTCGCAGGAGGTTGACTGTCTGTCACAATAACGCAGCAGATAAAGTCTGTAAAAACGAGAGCTGTTTGTTTTCTCTCTTGGCAAACCTTCTGCTATTTGCTGAACGATTATTAGGAGAGTGTTTCCTGCTATAGGATTGGGTTCAGCGAGATGTAATTCAGACTTTCTGGTCAAGAGGTTTGTTTATGCCACTGGCCTTACAGCATTTACACTAGACTCCTACTGGCAAATAACACAGTTCTCATAGATATGGCAAACAGGGTCATTATAACAACATTTTAACAGCTGATACCAATACCAGTCAATTGCATATGAAATAAATAATGATTATATATATATATTATATATATATATATATATATAGATATAAATATATATATAGTATATACATATAGATATATATATATATATATATATAATTAATGTACACAAATGCTTTCTTTCATAATAATTTTGGGAATTACATTTTGACAAAAATAATTATATTTTGCATTCATTGGCTTTTGAATATTTATAATGGATAAATGATTATAAACAATCTATAAAAAAATTATTTTATTAAAGTTTTTATTAGTTTCTTATTTACTTATTCGTTTTTATATGTTCATAATTTTTTTCAACAAAAAAGTACAAATGTACGTCACATAGTTATTTTAAGTAACACCCAAATTACGTAAAGTTATTTAAATACATAATGAATTTGAGAATACATTTGTATATTCTTATGAAAATATATTTTTTTCAGACGAAGTGGAAATACAGACTTCCCACACACCTTTTTGATGACTGAATTGCAAATATATATATAAAATTTAATGTTACAGTAAATTTGATTTTAAAAAGATGTCAGGTTAAATAAAAAATGTAAGTACATTAGTAGATATAAAATTGTATAAAATTATAGAAAATTATACTTAAAAAATTATATTCATGACTTTTTTTTACAATGGTCCAGCCACGAATTTCAAGGCCTGAAAATCAGTTTTCACATATCTTTACAGTTTTTTTTCCAATTTTTAATTTTATTTTTCATAATTTTTTCAGCATCAGCTTGGTTAGTGAAGTTCAGATTTTTCCAATCCTTTTTTAATGACCTTTTTCTTGTTTGTTTTTGTGGAAACTTTAACAATAATTTTTTTAAATATTGTGTTTTGTGTTTTTATTTTTCCAGGTGGCGTCTCTCGGCGTGACCACCTTCACCCTCTGTGCGCTCTGCATCGACCGTTTCCGTGCCGCGACCAACGTCCAGATGTACTACGAGATGATCGAGAACTGCACCTCCACCGCCGCCAAGCTGGCCGTCATCTGGATCGGCGCCTTACTCCTCGCACTCCCCGAGCTCCTGATCCGCCAGCTGGTGTCTGAAAACGGCGACGGCACGCTAGACGACCCGGCGTCTGAACGCTGCCTGATTCGCATCTCCACTTCCCTCCCCGACACGCTGTACGTCCTGGGCCTGACCTACGAAGGTGCGCGTCTCTGGTGGTGCTTCGGTTGCTACTTCTGCCTGCCGACGCTCTTCACCATCGGCAGCTCGGTGGCGACCGCCCGGCGCATCCGTCGTGCTGAACGCGGCTGCGCCAGAGGCAACAAGAAGCAAATCCGCTTGGAAAGCCAAATGAACTGCACCGTGGTCGCACTGGCGATCGTATACGGCGCATGCGTGGTTCCCGATAATGTGTGCAACATGGTTTCGGCGTACATGGCGGCCGGGGTCCCGCAGAGCACCATGGCGCTGTTGCATCTGCTCAGTCAGCTGCTGCTGTTCCTGCGCGCGGCCGTTACGCCGGTGCTGCTGCTGTGCCTCTGCAGACCCTTCGGCCGTGCCTTTCTGGAGTGCTGCTGCTGCTGTTGTGCAGACGCGTGTGGGATCGCAGTCCACTCTTCGGCCACAGGCAGCGACGACAACGAGCACGAGTGCACGACAGAACTGGAGCTGTCGCCGTTCAGCACTATACGCCGAGAGATGTCCAACTACACAGCTACTGGATCCCACTGCTGAGTGAACGTGTGTGGATTCCAGTGCCTACTGTACTGTACTGTACTGTACTGTACAAGCACATGCTTTTGTCTTACTGTGTAAATACTTTGACCACAACCGGTATGTTGCTCTTTTAAAGAAGGTAATGTAGACTGAAAATTATGTAAGTACTTTTTTTGTATAATTGTCTTATAATTATAATTATAATTGTCTATAATTATATATATACTGAACTAGTACTGCTTTAATTCTGGCAGTTTTTTTTTGCATGCCAAACACTTTGCTTCCTCCTCCAATCTGTTTCAAGCACTTTCGTCGCGTCGACACTGAAGGCGATCGACATCGGTCCTAACTCCGCTTCAACTGATTCTGTCTACACTGGAAGCGTGATCAAATTAAGATGCTCACTACCACAGACCATCGCGTGTAGGTTTGAAGGTTTCAGCTAAAAGTAAAATTAAAGAAATCATTGATGTAAAATTCTATTATTTCAACAAGAAGCCAGTTTAATAAATAAATATATTCCCCTATTTTTGTTTATAGTTAATTAAAATTTCATTTTAAATATTTTACTTTATTTTACTTTACTTTAATTTTTTTTATTTCGTAAGCCTTTAGGTTATCAGAGGTTTTAGTTTTTATTTCAAGTAACTGCCAAAACTTATTTAAATACTTGAATGAATGAAGTTCACAGCAAGAATATAAGCATATTTGATATTATTAATAAAATCATTGTATTGAAAACAGAAATGGAAAATACAGGCTTCATACTTTTTTCTGATATTTTTCAGTGATGTTTCCAGGAACTTATAATCAATTTGAAATATTTAAAAATCCATTTTTATTTTTTAATACATTCAAGATTTTCTTTATTTGTATTTTTTCATATTTTTTATGTTCTTTGATCATTTTAATTTAATAAATTTTCCATGTAATTTTACATGATATTTAATTTAATGTATATTAAAATTGAAATTTATATTGAATATTGAAATTTCCATGATTTTCCATTACTACTTCTCTGTTTTTAAAATACCCCTAACTTTTTCAGGCTTGAAAATCAGTGTTACAGGTTTCCATGATCGTGTTAACACTGAAAATAAAGACTAGCTGAACTAAAGTCATATCACATCGCTCCAGCGCAGACAGTTCACTTGATCTAAAGGGATGTGTCTAGTTGATCGCGTCCGGTGTAGACACGGTGTAACTGTCTCACGGTGTGTTTCTGCATTTCTTGAAAGTAACATTTCTCTAATGTTTCTAAATGGCTGTGTGTTGCGTGCCGTGACCTTTCTCTTGATGAAGGTGATTCTTGTGAATCGTTCTTGAAGTCTGTAGAGCATCTGTATGTGTCTTATACCTGTCAACACCCACACAATGCTCGTTAGTTAACAGTTTCTAAACGTTTTTATATAACCGAAACAAAATGTCTCTTTAATAAACACAACACGTTTGTAGAAGAACGGCAAACTGATAT